>JAAIIK010000032.1:5572032-5614414 GCA_014706435.1 Silurus glanis
ATATATATATATATATATATATATATATATATATATATATATATTTAAAAAAGTGTATAACATTTTAGGTAATGTCAATAAAATAAAATAAAATTCTTGATTGATTTCACGTATCATCAGGTTGCTAGGCTACTCGTCTTTATGCAAACAGGGTTGCCTCCATTTCATCCAAGCAGCGTATTATATAGTCTTTTTTTTCTTTCTACCTGCTGTCATTTTCTTAGACATTTGCTTGACCCCAAATAAAATGCCTTTCCGCTGAAAACATGACGCAGTTTGACTATTTAGACCCTAAAAAAAGATGCTGGAGGAAGTGCTTGTGCAAAATTGCTCTGCACATTGTGCCACCTTGTACTACGATCAAAATAAGACTTTTTATTCTTCCTACAATTTGACAAGTTTAAATAGACCAAAATCGATTCGTGAGAACGCAAGAACTGTTATTGTGAACATCTCATGCTCTAACAGTATGCTGAATATCATCAGAATCTGTGAGGAATCTGCATAAGGTATCATAATCAGAGGGTGAAAAACATCTGTACCGCTTTCCTCCTCTCTCATTTGTAGTCACCTCGTTGCTGCATTTCTGATTTGCATAAAATTTCTCTGTACACCTGCTACTTATCCTTCGACAGTTGCTTCACCACTTCATTTCAAATCCTCAGAAAAACATAATGCATCGGAAAAATGCACAAAAATAGATTAATATTGGTGTTTCTTCTAGAGGTGATGTATGTGGGTGGTGTGGGTATGGCTGCATTGAAAGGGGACTTGTTGTACCTGTCTGTGTTATACCTAATACCTGCTCTGTTATATTGTGTTTCTATATAATATTAATAGTTGTTCTAGCCATGCGGTCATAATTCCGGTATTAAGAGGTGGATTGATTTAGGTAGAACACCACTGAAGGCCTAAGTATAAAATGCATGACCCAACACTGATTAAAGACAAAGTCAGTTTAAGTTAAAATGTTAGCTGAAGCACACAATCTGGAAGTACAGCAGAAATAAACTTATTTATTTATTTATTTATTTATTTTTACGATTTTTTTGAGGTCGGAAAAAAGGGAACTTACGGAAACGCATTGCATTCACAAAAAAAAAAAAAAAAATAATTCACAGCCAGGATCTCATAATTATGACTTAGTATCTCATAATTATGACTTAGTATCTCATAATTATGAGATCCCTATCTCATAATTATGACTTAGTATCTAATAATTATGAGATCCATTATTATTAATTATTCTTATTTTATTTATTTAACTATTATTATTATTAATTTTCAACATTGACTACTAATATATGTTACACGTTCTGACTGTCCACTTGATAAAACAGACTTTTATTATTTATTTATTATTATTAATTATTCTTATTTTATTTATTTAACTATTATTATTAGTAATTTTCAACATTGACTACTAATATATGGTACACGTTCTGACTGTCCACTTGATAAAAGTTTGTTTTATGTGTAACGTGTAACATATATTAGTAGTCAATGTTAAAATATAATAATAATAATAATAATAATAATAGTTATTGCCCCGTATCTGTTAACTAAAGCAAGACTTACCGTAACTAAATTCATTATCAGGAGGGGCAGGTCAGTGAGGAAATGTCAATTAGCTAATTAAGCTAATATAATGTTAGATTTTTATTATGACCAAACAAAACGTCATTCTTGGAGAGGTTTTCCATGCGATCTACGATGCCCGTGGTGCCTTTTCTGATCAGGGAAGACTCACACAGCACACAGAATGGCGCAAATGTTTTTCTTTAATTTAATGCAGATAACAGACAAGTATATACACACACACTGGAAAATACCTGAGCTAAAACTGTTCCTGATTGGGTAAGAAGACATAATAACCGGAGATGTGTGAGCCCAGATAAAGACTTCCTGTATACCTTTCATACTCACATCATAAAGATCCTATAGACACTGAACAGATAATAGGACTGTGTTTAGAGAACCAGTGTGAGAACCATCTTAACACTAACATATACAGTTATCAAGCTAAACCATATAATAGCTTCTACGTCTCCATTGTTGCGCAATGAGGCACTTCCGAGCAAAAAGTGCAGTAACGTCAGATCCGGTGTTATGCGCTAAAACGCTCCCCTGAAACAGACTGCCCCAACTTATCTCAATTATGAGATACTAAGTCATAATTATGAAATAAGGATCTCATAATTATGAGATACTAAGTCATAATTGAGATACTAAGTCATAATTATGAGATAAGGATCTCATAATTATGAGATACTAAGTCATAATTGAGATACTAAGTCATAATTATGAGATCCTGGCTGTGAATTTTTATTTTTTTTTTGTGAATGCAATGCGCTTCCGTAGGAACTAGAGGCAGCTTCAGGTAATTAAAAAAATAATAATAAACCGATCTCAGCATAGATTTTTGATCTTTGGCACTTACTCTCCCAAGCTCAACCCTCCATTAACAAATTGCCGCTCGACCAAAGCCTCGTAGTTTGTTTGCACATACTTGATTACAGTCCTCTCCAAAATTATTGGAACAGCAATGCAAACTTTTTTTTTTTTTTGTTGTTTTTTTTTTTTCCCCCTCTTCTTCTGTACACAAGACATTTAGGTTTTTTTTTTTCATTTGAAAGATTAATATGAGAAAAGTTTAGCTTTATTTTCTTTCTATTTACACCTAGAAGGGTTAATCAACTTGTAACATGATAAAAAAAGCACTCCTGTTTGAGTGATCCAATATTTTGGGACTTGCAACTGACTTTTCGTGTTGCCCAGGGGTGCCAAGTTAATTGTTGATTGTTGAACAATTGGCAAATTTCAATGTCTACTTTTGATTTATGTGCTAACCCAGCCATTAGGGTTGCACAAGCCAGTGCACTCTTAGTGCCGGTCCCAAGCCCGGATAAATGGGGAGGGTTGCGTTTGGAAGGGCATCCAGCGTAAAACATGTGCCAAATCAAATATGCGGATCACGATTCACAAATTCATACCGGACCGGTCGAGGCCAGTGTTACCAACGACCGCCACAGGTATCGTTAACCAACAGGGTACCGGTGGAAATTGGGCTAATGTTGGCCGAAGGAGGAGAAGCAGAGGAGGAAGACGACTACAGAGACAGCAGGGAAAGGAGAAGTGTAGGGTTAGGGTTGGTACTTTAAATGTTGGTACTATGACTGGTAAAGGGAGAGAGGTAGCTGATATGATGAAGAGGAGAAAGGTAGATATGTTGTGTGTTCAGGAGACCAAGTGGAAGGGAAGTAAGGCCAGGAACATTGGAGGAGGTTTTAAACTGTTCTATCATGGTGTGGATGGAAAGAGAAATGATGTAGGGGTGATACTGAAGTAAGAGTGTAGTGAAGGTGAAGAGAGTTTCTGATAGGGTGATGAACATGAAGCTGAAATTTTAAGGGGTGAGGATAAATGTAATCAGTGCCTATGCTCCACAATTGGGTTGTGAGATGGAGGAGAAGGAAAACTTCTGGAGTGAGTTAGGTGAAGTGGTAGAAGGTGTAACTAGGAAAGAAAGATTGGTGATTGGGGCAGATTTCTATGCCCATGTAGGTGAAGGGAACAGATGTGATGAGGAGATGATGGGTAGTTATGGCCTTAAGGAGAGGAATGTGGAAGGGCAGATGGTGGTAAATTTTACTAAAAGGATGAAATTGGTAAATACTTATTTTAAAAATAAGGAGGATCATTAGGTGACCTATAAGAGTGGAGGAAGTTGCCCACAGGTGCACTATGTTCTATGTAGGAGATGCAACCTGAAGGAGATTGAAGACTGTAAGGTGTTGGCAGGTGATAGTGTAGCTAGACAGCATTGGATGGTGGTCTGTGTGATGGCTTTGGAGGTGAAATAGAAGAGGAGGAGAGTGAGGAAGACTCTTAATGTGAGATTCAGGGAATAGGTCAGTCAGGGGCTCGGTGGTGTGAAGAGGTGCTGGATGATTGAGCAACTACTGCAGGATTGATAAGGGAGACAGCTAGAAAGCCAAGGAAAAGGCATTTGAGGAGCTGTATGAGAAGTTGGACACTGCAAGTTAGAGCAATAAAGGATGGAGATGGAAATGTGTTGACTAGTGAGGAGAGTGTGTTGAGAAGATGGAGGGAGTATTTTGAGCAGCCGATGAACAAGGAAAATGAGAGAGAGAGAGAGAAGAGTGGATGATGTGGAGATGGTGAAGGTACTCAGTGTGACATCTGGAAATAGAAAGGATGACAAAGAAACCTGGTGGTGGATTGAGGGAGTGCAGGAAAGCATAAGGAGAAAGAGGTTGGCAAAACTGAATTGGGATCGACAGAGTGATGAGAAAAGTAGGCAGGAGTACAAGGAGATGCGGTAGCAGGTAAACAGGGATGTGGCAAAAGCCAAGGAAAAGGCATACGAGGAGCTGTATGAGAAGTTGGACACTAAGGAAGGAGAAAAGGATTTGTACCGATTAGCCAGGCAGTGGGACCGAGCTGGGAAGGATGTGCTGCAAGTTAGAGCAATAAAGGATGGCGATAGAAATGTGTTGACTAGTATAGGGGGTATTTTGAGCAGCTGATGAATGAGGAAAATGAGAGAGAGAAAGAAGGTTGGATTGTGTAGAGATGGTGAAGCAGGAAGTGGATAGGATTAGTAAGGAGAAAGCGAGAGCATCGATTAAGAGGATAAAGAGTGGACAGTCGGTAGGACCAGATGACAGTAGAAGCATGGAGATGTTTAGGAGAGATGGCAGTGGAGTTTTTAACCAGGTTGTTCAAGATTTTGGAAGGTGAGAAGATGCCTGAGGAATGGTGAAGGAGTGTGCTGGTACCGGTCTTAAAGAATAAGGGAGATGTGCAGACCTGCAGTAACTACAGGGGAATTAAGTTGATCAGTCACACCATGAAGTTATGGCAAAGAGTTGTGGAAGCCAGCTGAGGGAAGAGGTGACCATCTGTGAGCAACAGTATGGTTTCATGCTGAGGAAGAGCACCACAGACGCATTATTTGCTTTGAGAATGTTGATGAAGTATAAAGAAGCTCAGAAGGAGTTGCATTGTGTGTTTGTGGATTTAGAGAAAGCGTACGACAGGGTGCCGAGAAAGGGGTTGTGGTACTGTATGAGGAAGTCAGGTGTGTCAGAAATATGTGAGGGTGGTGCAGGACATGTATGAGGACTGTGTGACAGCAGAGAAGTGTGCAGTAGAAACGACAGACTGGTTCAACGTGGAGGTTGAACTGCATCAAGAATCGGCTCTGAGCCCTTTCCTGTTTGCAGTGGTGATGGACAGGTTGACGGACGAGGTCAGAAGAGTGGCGGGAGTGATGTGTCATAGAAGGGTGTCTGCAAGAGTGAAAGCGAAAGTTTATAGGACTGTGGTGAGACCTGCTATGTTGTATGGTTTAGAGACAGTGGTATTGAGTGAAGAACAGGACATATTTTAAACAGTGCAAAATAGTGCTCATGTGTATCTGTATGTGAGACGTCAAACAAAGCGTCTTTGTATGGTAGCTGGATTGCCTCAGGGCAGAAACTTCTCCTGAAGTTTTCCCTGATGGTCCTCAGAATGGTTGGTTTCATTTTCTGCATCCCATGAAACCTGCAGTTTTACAGGGGTGTGTAGACTATTTGATAGCTGATTGTGTTGGCTAGCTGTTGTGCTCAATAAAGTTAGGACCATGCTGTATGGTCCGTCCGTCCGTCCGTCCATCCATCCATCCGGTTTTGTCATTTTCCAAAAGTGTGGGCATAAAGGGTAATAAATGATGAAAGGCTCGGGAGTAATGAACTTGATTGGGTAATAAAAATAATTGAAATATTGTAGTAGAACAAAATAAATTTTAATAAGCGTTTTGAAAAAGTCATCAGTAGGATAATGGTACAATCATGAAAACTTCTGAAACTAGTATAACAACCCTAGATCTTAATTTGTTTTCTGACTTTTTTTGAAAGCTTCAAATGTAAAAAAAAAACTAAAACATAATTCAATAACCAACCCAAGTATGCATGCCTAATTATTAGTGAATAGAGGGTTATTAAATGTCCCATAGAATAATCTTGTACAGAGAAGCATCTTTCATCTTTTCTAATATTTTTGTTAACACATCACAATATCTGAGAAAAATGTCTTTATATCGATAATAGTTACCGGTATATTGCTTAGCACTAATGATGGTGTGCATCTTAGCTTTTCAAAACCTTTTTCTCTTGGGGCTTTTTAATGGCATGTATGTTTTAATTTTCTTGAGCAGCGTGAACACTCTTCTCCTCCCTTTCTCAGTGCGTACGTAAGTATCAGGGAATCCTAAGATGTCTCATGACCCAGTTTTGAATAACTATCAGACATTAAGTAATGGCTCTCCAGTGACTCCCCAGACCATTCCATGCAAGGCCAGACTGTCTGTAGTGATTGATGTGGAGGCGCACAGCACTCGATAGTGCTCGTATAGCTAATTCACAACAGTGCTTGTGCTTATGAATATTCAGCAGGGCTAAACTTCCTTGTTCTCTTGTCTAGACACAGTGCAGTGGAAAACAGTTGTTCCCATGGATTTTACAGCCTTTTATCCCAGTCACTAAGCCCTCGCCTTGCATTGTGTCTCTATGGATTGGTCTGTCTAGGAAAAAGCAGAGGGAACAAGAATGCCAATTGGAATGCTATCACAATTCTAATGAAGCTAACATGCAAAGCGATTAATGGAGTTTATTTTATTTTATTTGTTTTATTTTTGCTGTTCACAGTAATGTCTGAAACATGGTTTGGGTTAGTATCATAATAAAAATTGTCATTATATCCACGTATCTCAGAACAACATGCTATAACATCACTATATCAGTATAAAAGTCAATTGTCATGTTGCCTAGCAATAATAATAATAGTGTGCATCTTGCTTGTTTTTCATTACATTAGATTTGATGAGTGTCTGAAAAAAATAGGGAGCATCTGGAGGATTGTAACATGTTTTATTTAGAGGTAAACATGACCTTGACTGTGTTTACGACCAGTCCTGTCCTTAAAAATATACTTTAAACATTAAAAAAAATGTTATTGAAGAACAATTTCAGATATTTGACCTTTCTATTTGGATCAATTAGAAAATCTCATCTAATTTTAATCTGTAGTTGTGTCCCTTAGCAGCAAAAACTGCAATCGAGCGTTTGCGATAACTTGCAATGAGTCTGTTACAGCGCTGAGCAAAAAGAACATAGAAAACATCTTGAGGATCCCCAAGACTTTTGGGAAAATACTCTGTGGACTGATTAGACAAAGGTTGAACTTCTTGGAAGGTGTGTCCAAAATTTGGAGTGGCCTAGTCAAAGTCCTGACCTGAATCCTATTTAACCTCTTGGATGAGTCGTCGCTGTGCTCTTGGGGTAATTTTGGTCAGCCGGCCACTCCTGGGAAGGTTCTCCACTGTTCCATGTTTTTCTATTTGTGAATAATGGCTCTCACTGTGGTTCGCTGGAGTCCCAAAGCTATAGAAATGCCTTTATAACCTTTTCCAGACTGATAGATCTCAATTACTTTCTATTTGTTTCTGAATTTCTTTGGATCTCGGCATGATGTCTAGCTTTTGAGGATCTTTTGGTCGTCTTCGCTTTGTCAGGCAGGTCCTATTTAAGAGATTTCTTGATTGTGAACAGGTGTGGCAGTAATCATGCAAGTATACAAGTTAATCTGCGGGTTACAGCAATAATTTTTATTCAACATAGTAGTAGAAGTAATAGTATTTTGGTCAAAAATTTGCTTATTTATTTATTTCATGATTATAAAATGTTTTTTTTTTTTTTTTTTTTTTAACTAATCTATTTAATTGTATTAATCAATTTTCTGTTTATAGCTAATAGTTAAGGTTGTGTGAGAATCCCACAATCTTCGTCACAGAGATCACATTTTTTCCCTTTTAACTGTTTGATGTGAAGGTTATGTGAATTTAGACTTGTGTCTGTATGATTGGCTGATTAGATAACTGCATCAATGTGCAGGTCTGCTGTTCCTATTTAAGAGTAGAAGTATTCGTGCAGAGTGGACACAATGTATGACATAATTGTTGGAATCCAGATGCTTTTTCCAGGCTGATGCTGAAAACTTTGGCATTTCAAAAAACATAATGCATTACAGCTCTGTCTACAACTGCAGAATCCAGCCATGAAGAAAATGTGTAATGCTGCTGCTTCCTCTCATGTGAGTCAGAGGCTGGAGGCTTTAGCAGATGGTAGTTATACGGCTGTGTCAGTGTGGGCAGAACTTCAGCGTGACAACACAGAGAAAGAGCGAGAAGTGGGAAACCGCTGACTGAAAGATTCAGTGGCCGCTCTTCACACACACACACACACACACACACACACACACACCCATCCCTCTCTCTTTCAGCCAGCCAATTCTGGCACCCTGCTTCTTGTCTCCCTGCTGAATAATTTAGTCTTTCAGAACAAAGTGCAGCTAAATGTTAATTAGTTTAAAAACCTACTGTTCATTATGCAGGGAATCAAGGCTAGAGAGAGAGCGCGAGAGAGTGTGTGTGTGTGTGTGTGTGTGTGTGTGTCTAAGGAGAAGAATATCTAACAGAGGGCTTCTCAAACTAGAGCTTATGACCCAGACTTATTCTTTATTTCATTTATGTATTTTACAACCTATTATTCAAAGTATTGAAGATCGTTTTTATGTACTATTTCTTTGCAACGTTAGTGTGAGACACGTTCAGACAAGCCACATTTAAATGAATCTCTGACTTTGTGCAAGTGTAAGCATTGTAAGAGTACTCGAACCAAATATTAATTTGATTTACATCTGTCTTCTGTTTGCTCACACTGCATTTTGTAAATTAGTAAAAAATAAACACTTGTATAAAACTTGCACAGTACTATGGATATAAAAATGCAACATCACTTAAGTCTTAGCTTACAATTTAATAGGTTTCATCATCCTACATCCACATAAGTAATATCAAAGTTGATAAGATCCATGTCACACAGAGTTGAAATGTGTATATACAATGTGTATATGTATATATGTGTATAATATTGCTGAACTTGTCCAGCCTGTAAAGGGCATAAGACTGGTATGGAGCAGTATAATATGTCCCAACGTTGTGCTAATCTGTTGTAAAGTATAATCGCTGTTGGTACAAACTACCTGCTATTGCACTCCTTTCAACAGCCGAGCTAATGTATAATTTGCTAAAGAAGCTCCATTGTTTTATTTATCAGGAGGTCATGGAGGAGATGCTATTTATTTGTCCTTTCTGGAAAAATAAAAAAAGCATCTGGACATCCCACTTCAGGTTTCATGTTTTCGGCCCTGATGTGCCATCTAGTGGATGTTTGTTTTAAGTATAGTTATTTAAGCATTTTTAGGCAAATGTGTATTTTTAAGAAGGAATATAGAGAACATCTTATTCATTTATAAGTGTAAGTTTGACCCTAATGAGTGAGCCAGTGGTGGCTGTGGGAAGGAAAAACTGCCCTGAGATGGCATAAGGAAGAAACCTTGAAAGGGACCAGACTCAAGAGGGAACCCATCCTCATCTGGGTACCACCAAATGTCCATTTATTAAATAATAATAACTTCCCTTTCTCAAGGAGGACATTCTCATTAATCACATGATACCCTCATCCCTCCACCTTTTGTCTGGAGTTCCGTCTCTCATTGGACACAATGCAAGATGTTTTACTGTCCATTTTGTCCCACAGGTGAATCCATTTACAACATTCGACCTATCCATAACTCGAGTGGGTGCCTTCTTATGTGGACTACTCAATTCATAGATTTTAATTGTTGACCATTTGACATGATCTGAGATTGCTTGGTTCTTTGAAACTCATCCTGAAAATGTCATCATAGCAACAGTTCCATAAGCACAAGCCTATTCAGGAGCAGGCTCATTTCACGTAAACAGGATTTAGTTCATAGCTTTTTTTTTTTTTACACACAGAGGTGATACATAAAGTCTTGTCACAGCTATGTCTTTTCCATTTTTATGAGAGCAACCTGTTTCAGAAGAATAATATGGAGCACTTTAAAGTGGGATTGACTGGATCCTTCAGTGCAATACAGTAGTTTACATATGGACAGATGGTGGTTGTTTTAATGAGGGAACCATTCACCTGATTTTGTAGAATGTTCTTGTATTTATTTCTGTAAAAATGCTTTGGGAAAATGTACACTGTTCAAGTGCTATGGAGATAAAAAAAAAATTCTAGTGGGTCCAATAATAAAGTAATATTAAAAATATGTACATATTCAATTGGGAAAAAATATAAGATGGAAAACACAATCGCCTTTAATTTGTCAGCAAATTTATTTTTTGCCAGTTCTCTTTTTTTTTAATTAATAATTTTTTTTTTTTTTTTTGCATGTTTTTGCATATTTCTAGGTGTCCCTGGCATTGTGATCAAGTTTTCAAATTCTACATAATCTTTGAGCAACAATTCTAAACTCTGGAGCGGTAAAAGAAAATTCAAGCCTGTGATCTCATCCAATGCAACGCTTCCAATTAGGATTTCTAGCATTTTCAAGCAAACGTGACTGCGCAAATATCTCAAACAACTCACTCGTGCTTTACTTATCACATGTCTTCTAGGAATCTAATTAGGCAGAACATAATTACCACAATGAGATGATCACGGATCTGCTTAGCAATGTATAAGGAATGGGCTCTAGGCCATTGTTTCACTAAAGTAACCCAGAATGCCTCAAAAACAGTTAAAGCAAATGTTTGTGCATAGGCATTATTACACACTATTCCAATTCGTGTGCAAATTGGAACTTGCATGCATTTGTAGATGGGTTTCCCTTATACATGTGAATAGTTTGAGATATAATAATTTACAACAGCATGCATATAGTGAGTGAAAGACATTTTATCTTTTTCTGCGGTATAATCATATTCGAAATTCTGTTTGGATTTGTTTATGTAGTGCTTTTAACAATGGATATTGTCCCAAAGCAGCTTTACAGAGATAACAAAAACAAATTTTAAAGCTCACATGTATAAATTTAGTGCCTGTAAGATTATTCCTTATAAGTTTATCCCTAATGAGCAAGACGGTATTAGGAACCAGATACAAAAGGAAATCCATCCTCATCTGGGTGGCACCAAAGATCCATTAAGTATAGTTCCATGTTCTATGTTTGATGCCATGTGTGTATTTCAAGGATGCAGATGAGATATACACAAAACTTTTTTGTTGATTTATGTCCTGGCTGTATGTAATTCAAACTTATATTGCATGTTTATCTCGACTCTTAAACAGTTGACTTTGTCCAGTTGAGGGCAGTAGAATCCTGTACTGCAGGGGTGTCCAATCTTTTCCACAAAGGACCGGTGTGGGTGCAGGTTTTCATTCCAACCAAGCAAGTCCACACCAAATTCACATCAGGTGTGGCCCATGATTGGTTGAAATGAAAACCTGCACCCACACCGGTCCCTTGTGGAAAAGACTGGACACTCCTGCTGCACTTGTCCCGCCTGTTGTCCAGTCTTCTTGCTGAAGTGTACTTTCTTATTTCATGTTTTTTTTTTCTGCGTAAAACCTTAATATTTTAACTTGCACACAGTTTAAAGGCATGTAATATTAAAATTCCATGCTAGGTGAATTAGTATCAAACTTTTCCTTGCTTGTAATATAAATTCAGTTTATGCCGTTTCATATGCTGTTTCAGGTTGGAAGGAAGCAGGAACGAAAGTGTCGAGCTGAGGGAGCTCATCAAAAATTCACGGAGTATAATCCCTATGCACAGGTAAGATTCTCTCTCTGTGTCATAAATCATACTTTTGTATTAAGTGTGTTTCTCAATACCTTCATCCAGAGGGTGATTGAATCTCATGCTTTCAGGACTAGATTTATTCATTGTATTTATTCATTGTCAATTGTTCTACTTAATAAGAATGAATTCTTTACATCTCAGCAACAGATTCAGTACTTGCAATGTCGTTGTTTTTGGTTTATGAATGCTTAAAACTACTTTAAGTAGCAAGAGCATAGCGCTATACACCTGAAAATCACAAATAACGTTTGAACAATAAAGTCATTCAGCATACAACCTTGAGGAAAACGATTGAAATTGTCAGTTATTTTGTTTATTAATGCTAGAAAGGACAAGTCTGCATATGGACTTAACAACAAGTTATTGTTTATGAAATGAGCAAGAATTCAACAAATGCTGATAAGTAGATGTGTGATATATTTGATCCTAGGATACAAGTATTTGAAAATTCTGACACTTATGTCTCTATGTGGCAGCAAAAAATTGTAATTCATCAGACTAGGTGATGTTTTCTGATGTCACTGTCCAGTTTTGTTATGCCAGTGCCTCTTGTGGTGTAGGATAATTTTTTAACTTGGAGATTAATGAGTTTTGCTTGCAGAAAACCTTTTTGGTTCTTCTGTTGTAGCACATCTGACTGGTTTGATGTGTTCTTAAATGCTTTTCTACTCAACATAATTGACACTTTTTTCAGTCAAACTAATCTGGTCACTCCTTCACATTAAATATATGTTTTTTTTTTTTTACTTTTCTGCACCATTTTGTATAAAGATTTATGCTAGAAATTTCTAAAAGAGTTGCATAAAATACTCATACCAACTCTCCAAAAATGATGTCATGATCAAGATCACTGGAGATTCATATTTTTTCATGTTTTAATAGTCTGTAAATTACGAACTGTATTCATAGGAGCACTTCCTGTTTACCCTCAGCTGATTTCTCTGAAGAGAAAACTAAACTTGCTCAGCTTTTGTTCTGGTATTATGTCCACCTTCTTTTACATTTAGGTCTAAAAGGAGAAAACGTATGTCCCGCTCCGCAGATAGTTAATATATATTACCGCCTTCCTGAAATTCAGTTATTAGACTTCGTATATATATCTTTTTTTCAAAGAAAAATCATGATTGAGTTTATAGCATGAAGAATAAGATTTTGGAAACTAAAGGAGTTTGCCATGAATATACAGTATTTATACCCAAGAGAATTTCAATGTATTTCTTTTGGGTTTTAAGTAAGGAAAAAAATTCTATGTATTTAATCCCCTGACCTAAGATTTGTTAAGACAATGAGGATGGGTTCCCCTTTTGAGTCTGGTTCCTTTCAAGGTTTCTTCCTCATAACATCTAAGGGAGTTTTTCCTTGCTACAGTTGCCATGGCCTGCTGATCAGGGGTAAATACACATCGTTCACCTTAACTCTTAAATTCTGTAAAGCTGCTTTGAGACAATGCCTGTTGTGAAAAGCGCTATAGAAATAAACTTGACTTGAACTTAATGATTGCCAATTTAGGCTTGGCCCTATTTTGCCCAGGAGAGTAATTTTGATGGCTAAAGGGGAACATTTTGGCAAGAATGAAACAAAAAAAAAGATAAAATAACTTTTAATTATTTTATTATAACTTTAATAATTATTCAGTCTTTATTCAGTGTCAGTGTTGTCCCATTCAGTGTTGATGAGCTTCACACAGCCAATAAGTTGATGAAAAATGTTGTGAACCCAGACGTCAAACATTTTTAACATGATTTATTTATTTATTTATTTATAATTGTTTCCTTTTGCTTTTTTTTGCTTATTTTCTTAGACAATGATTTGTTGTTAAGACCATTCAAAGATTTATATTGAGCCATTTTAGGCTTGGTGTATTTATATACGTGCACTATATAGATAAAAGGTGTGGATACCTGACCATAAGGGTGGATGTGTTTTTTTTTTTTTTTTTTTTTTTTTTTTTAAAACATCTTATTCCACATTTAGGCCTCATTTACTGTTGACACAAATCTCCTCACTGCTTGTGGAGATTTGTTTTCATTCAGCCACATGGGTGTTGGTAAAGTCAGGTACTGATTTAGGGTAAGGAGGCCTGGGGTGCAGTCAGCGTTCACATTTATCCCTAAGGTGTTCAGTAGGGTTAAGGTCTGAGCTCTGTAGCAGGCCATTTGAGATCTTTCACTCCAACCCATGGAAATCATATCTTCATGGAGCTCACTTTGTGTACAGTAGCAGTGTCGTGCCGGAACAGATTTTGTCTCCTAATTCAAATAAAGTTTCATTACTCTAAAAACCTGTCAGATTTTAACTTGTATGAAAATGATCTTGAGGAGCAGCTCATTCTAGTACATAGTTTTTATATACACTATATTTTATTACTTTATCTTTCACCTTCTTTAGCAAAATGAAGTGCTGACTGATCTCAGCATCCCCACATCCAGTGAGGAGCAGCAGGAGTACCTGCGCTGGAAAAAGGAGAGGGAAGAAATCGACCGAGAGCGTGTGGCTCGCCACAAGAACCCCCAGGGCCAGTGGAGAAGAGCCTGGGACATGGACAAACCCGAGCTTACGTAAGCTGCCACAGCCGTCCTCCGTCTGTTGCATGCTATTCATGTTCCTTATGTACCCCTGAGATTAACCCATTTGTCTTGATTTGGTTTGGCTTGTCCTAATTTTCTGTTGTCTCTTGTTTGTTGAGCTGTTTCTCTTTCTGCATGTCGAACTGCAAGTTCAATTATAAATGTAAATTATTTTGTGGATGCTGACTTGCGTTTCCGTGTGTTTTTTTTTTTTTTTTTTTAAGGTGACTTTTCAACGCTTTTCATAAAAAAAAAAAAAAAAAAAAAAGAAAAAAACTAAGAAAAAGATTCAAAAAATAGTTTATAGTAGATTTCAAATTGTTTTTGAAATATTTCCTTATTTAAGAACTTAAACGAATCCTTAATAAAATTGTTTTTTTTTTTTTCAAACTAGAGTCCAGGGGAAAAATGGAAAATTGATTTAGATTGTATGACAGTAATTAAATTAATTGACATTATTTGAGAGAGAAGGAAGAGTAGTTCCAGATTTCAACTTAAAAGGTTCTGTTTTTCTAATAGGGGGCAAACCCGTCCAGGGCGCTACCTTGCTACACTGTCCTACATGATTTAAAACAATGGAACGATGTATTGTATCAAAAGCTGCATTAAAATCTTACATGAATGAAAAAGACAGTCATTCTTTACTCCACTGTCAACAAAAAAAAAATCTTTTGTAACCTTTATGAGAGCCAACTCTGTATTATGTCTTTTCTTAAGAAAAAATGATTTCCATATAAAAATGAAGTGAGCTGCTGAAAAACAACTTAAGATAGCTTTATTTTTTTTTATGGTTTTTAAATTGGATGGAAATTGTTAAAATAGAAGGATCAATGCTTGGCTTCTTGAGCAAAGTCTGAAACACAGCATGTTTAAAACTGTAAGGGACAATGCGATAATTTAGAGAGCTATTTAAAAGACAACATGCTTGGACCAAGAGTAGCTGAAGATCACACAAGATATGGAGGAACAGTATACAGGAAACAGTACAAATGCTTTACCTGACAAACACTGTCTTCTAACTGACCGAGTGATATTGATTGAAATGTAATAAATGAAATAAGGGTGGAAACATTTTCGAGCTAGCTAGCGCTCATGGGGGTAATTCGAGATCTAATCCTGCAAATCAATATAACCTTATTTTCTTAATGATTGAAAAATGTTTTATCATAGTAGGAGTGGTTTCAAGAGAATAAAAAGGATGCAACTTGTAGCGCATGCTACAACCTTTGCCACAGCATGCGCTACAAGTTGCATACTTAAATACATCCTTTTCCAGATTGGTGTTTGAATCTGGAAAGGGTTATAAGGCCATTTCCAAAGGTCCCTCATTCTACATTAAGGAACATTATTCACAAGTGGAAAAGATTCAGGACAGTTGCCAATCTTCCCAGGAAATTCACCCCAAGGTCAGACCATGCAGTACTAAATGAAATTTCCAAAAACTCAACAGTTACAACTAAGACTTTACAGACCTCTGTTGTTCTTCTTCTTTAGGCTGCTCCCGTTAGGGGACGCCACAGTGGATCATCTGTCTCCATACCATCCTGTCATCTACTTGTCTCCAAAACCTCCTAGGGTTCTAATATTGTTCATCTTCATCACTCCCAATGAAAATCTCAGCATCTTCAGCTCTGCCACCTCCTTTTATTCAATGTCACTGTCTCTAAACCATACAACATCTCAGGTCTCAGCACAGTTTTTAAACTTTCCCTTTCACTCTTGCAGATACTCTTCTATCACAAATCACTCAAGCGATCACCCACTCAACCCTGCCTGCACTCTTTTCTTCACTTCCCTAACACACTCTTCATTACTTTTTCACTGTTGACCCTATGTACCTGAACTCCTCCTTCACCACCTCTTCTCCCTGCAACCACACCACTCCACTGCCCTCCCTCTCATTCACACACATGTACTCTGTCTTACTCCTACTGACTTTCATCCCCCTTCTCTCCAGCGTGTACCTCCACCTCTCCAGGCTCTTCTCAACCTGCTCCCTACTCTCACCACAAATCACAATATCATCCGCAAACATCAGTCCATGGAGACTCCTGTCTGACCTCGTCCGTCAACCTGTCCATCACCACTGCAAACAGGAAAGGGCTCAGAGCCAATACTTAATGCAGTCCAACCTCCACCTTGAACCAGTCTGTCGTTCCTACTGCATACTTCACTGCTGTCACACTGTAGGCATTAAACCATACTGTTGCTCAAAGATGGTCACCTCTTCTCTAAACCTGGCTTCCAAAACTCTTTCCCATATCTTCATGGTGTGACTGATCAACTTTATTTCCCTGTAGTTACTGCAGGTCTGCACATCTCCCTTATTCTTAAAAACTGGTACCAGCACACTCCTCCTCCATTTCTCCTTCCTTAGCATCCAACTTCTCATACAGCTCCTCATATGCTTTTTCCTTTACTTTCGCCACATCCCTCTTTATCTGCTGCTGCATTTACCACCATCTGCTCTTCCACATTCCTCTCCTTAAGGCCATACCTACCCATTACCTCCTCATCTACCCTGTTCCCTTCACCAATATGCCCATTAGATTCTGCCCCAATCACCAATCTTTCTTTCCTAGGTACACCTTCTACCTCTTCATCTAACTCACTCCAGAATTTTTCCTTCTCCTCCATCTCACAACCCACATCAGCACAAACACATCATACTAGCTGTCAAGCCCAGTGGTGGATTAGTGATTATTCGGGCTCGGTTTGCAACCATGGGACCTGGGCAACTTGCAGTCATTGAGTTGGCCATGAACTCCTCTGTATACCAAAGTAATCTAGATCAAATGTGAGACTATATGTCCGACAGCTAAAGCTTGGCTGAAATTGTTTAAATTAATTGTTTAAATCATCGTCATGCTTTTTTTTTTTAGTTTAACCTTCAACAGTAATATAATGGACCTATGGAATCATGCTGTTCCTGTGAAAACATCCTCAGCAGCAGTCAGTGGTTTCTAACTGAATAGAACTCCATCCAGAAGTAGGGCATCAGGATGGATCAGACAGGTTCAGCAAAAAGAAGAAAACAGGATCAGTGGCACCTCTAAAGCATGTATAGCTCGGCAGAGAATGAGAGAGAAACATTAAGAGGTGAAGGGGAGAGAGAAACATAGATTATTAGGTACCCTTAATGTTATGTCATAGTTTTGGATAGTTTTATTCCAACCTATTATTCTTTTAGGTGCTGTCCAGTCTTCTTACATTATTATTTCTAATTAATATTGCTGATTACAAATAATAGAAATTGAATTTTCTGTTACATAGATTTTATTGTAACCACATAATGAAGTTGTTTTATATATTACAAAAGACGATATTAAATATTTTTACAGATGTGAGTGACTGTCAAACTTGGAATACACCTAATGGAATTTAAAATGAAAGGAGAATATTTTTTATTTATTTATCCTTTTTTTTTGTTGTTGAATGGTGACAATGCATTCAACGAAATGCTACTCCAGAATGTTAGTGTGAAATTATGTCTTGTGCTTTTGTGTGTGAAATGATTTTCTTTTTTCAGAATTTTCCCACCAAATTGTAATGTTTTGTAGTCACATGGAAAAATGACAAGGCTGCGGGCTGTGTATTGTTGGACCAGTTGCTAAAAAGGAAAACGAATGATCTTTTTTCAGTTTATATTGATGCAGGTGATAAAATCCAGCAAAATCAGAATTGACACACTTTCAATAGGCTACATTTGCCACTGAGAGAGAAAAGAGAATGTGGGTGGCATGTCTGAGTCACGGCACTGGCCGAAAGTGTACTGATCTATAATTCTGAATTGGAAGGTGGGTGAACATGTGCAAATCAAAACTGGCTAAATGATCTCCAATAATTTGAAAAGAAAAGTTTACAAGAGCAAAGTGAGTGCAAGAAAGAAAGAAAGGAGAATTTTATGGGTGTTAACCGTCGCTCTCATTTCCGCTTTATTATTATATAAAGAAATAGTCAATATTGTAATAATGATAATAATAATAATGATTTGTCAAGTTTCATGAGATGCTGATTTTTCACGCTTTGCATGCTAACTTTGTGTGTACTTTGTGTTCCCCACCACTCATTTTCTTTCCCTATGTATATGAGAAAGTGGAGATGCTTCTACGTCTACATACTGTACCCACTCTTTCTTCCCACACCCCATATCTGGAAGTCCTCAACAGAGCAGCGTTTGAGATACCACAGCGATTCCCTTTTGAGAAGGAAAAGCAGTATGGGAAAGGAGCCTATTTTTAGACAGGCTTAAAATGCCTTGCCTTATTTGGACTAGCTTGCAAACCCCATAAACAGAAGTTGAACAGGAAACGTGAAATGTTGGAGGACAAAATGTTTAGTGAACACTGGGTAAATACAGTCTGACACTTGGTAAAAGTGTTCAATAAAAAAAAAAAGTAACATGATTCATCATTAAGATGAATCATGACTTTTTTAGGGCAGCGAGTTTATAAACAGTTGCTGATGCTGTTGGACTAAAATTTCTAAGCACCACATGCAATGTTATTGACTGATCTGATGACCTTGTGCTTAACTGGTTTGTTTCCCTGTCTAAAAATACTCTATAGATTTTCTGAAAAAGGTGCAGCAGAGAGAAGTACACCGAACAGAGGTGAGACAATCAATTTTGAAAACCTCTCTATCAACAATTTTAATTGTGAAAAAGAAGCAAATGTCCAGCAAGTTTTAAAGCATAGATTATTGCTTAATTATTGTTTTGTTTTTATAACTGATTTAAATCTATACGAAGCACCCTTTCACATTTTAACGCTAATCATATTGGTACATTACATTAGGTGTTCATTAATCATTTAGTGCATAATTTTGATGCACAGGAGGAAGGAATGCGAGAAGAGGACATTCCAGACCTCCAGTAACAACAGAATCACGAGGTAGACAAATCTCATAGCCTGCAAAGAATTGAAGCATATTTATACATACAATAGATGTTGTTATAGTGCCATTCATTATAGTTTGTGTTTGACTGGTCACTAAATGGAATGGATTTCATCCAGCCTAAACAAGTAATCCAGTAAATAATATCAACTTTGACATGGATTTAGGAATGAAAGCACAGTGGCAAACCAATTCAAACCCATTAAAATATTATTAATAATAAGAAAAAGCCAGTCAGATCGCAGCAGCGCAGTGCATCAAATCACGCAAGTACAGGTCAAGAGCTTCGGTTGATCATCACTTCAAACATAAAAATGGAGAGAAATCTTTATGACTTTAACTGTGGCATCGGTTGATCGTGCCGTATAGGCTGGTTTGAGTATTTAGATGATCATCGGAATTATCACGTACAAAAATCTCTAGCGTTTACACAGAGTGGTGTGAAAAACAAGGCAATGAGTGAGCTAGAGTTCTGTAAATAAATCACTTTGTCAATAAAAACAAAGGTTAGAAAATTTTTTTTTACCAAATTAGTTTGCCTGGCCAGGAAGGATGATATATCTCATATAATTACTCTTTACAACCTTGGTGAGCAGAAAAACACATCTCAGCATGCACAATACATTCGTTTTTGCATCATTCTGCATAAACTGTCAAGACTGACATTCAGTGAGTTACTGTGAGTATCAGAGTTGTTAATTGTTATACAAATGACATGTTCATAAGTATGGAATTAAAACCAAGCATGCACAATTGCTCTTATCTACCATCTTTAAACTTTTAGAAGAAGTCAAGAAGAAGCTTTTATTGTCATTTCAACCATATACAGCTGACGCATTACACAGTGAAATAAAACAACGTTCCTCCTAAACCCTGGTGCTACATACAACAACAATCACAAAAACACAGGGCTAAGGACTAGTAAGTGTCCTCGCCACATAAAGTGCATCGTGTGCAACCTGGTGCAAACGGTGCAAAGACAACATAAGACAGTGCAAGACAATTCAGGACAGTGTAAGACAAATACACAAAATGCAAAATAGCGCCGCCAGTAAACCTGTTGTATATTGCACACTGGTGTGTAAGAGATGTAAAGTGAACAGTATAAAAAAAAAAATTGTAAACAAAATGCGAGACCACTGAAACCTGATATCTTGTAATATGTGTGTTGTCATTTTTGTTGTGAATGTGCTCCAGGTGGAGAGCATGAAAAGAGAGGAAAGAATGTTCCTGTGGTTGGCAGTAAAGTGAAAGGAAAGGACCGTTTGACCGGCCGAGCCAGGAGGTAAGATGATACTTGAAGCACATAATGTAGTTATTAGTCTTTTTAATTATTATGTAATTAACATTTTTAAGCCCTGTGATGTAGAAGCTGCCAGGTCATAAAGATGAAAGAAACCCAGGACACATTCAGTAATGTGAGAAAATTTGTCCGGGCTCTGAATACTTTTACAAGGCACTTTAGCTGCATTAAAACTTGTTTACTTGGCACTTTGGCCCTAGATCTTGGGTATAATAGTCATGTTATCATAGTTATATAATAAGTAGTGTCAATCAATGAAATTATTTGATTTTGTATTTACAAAAATATTTTTTACACAAGTTAATCGCACATTTTTATCTGTCCTAATGTACCTTAAATTAATACTTTTCAAGTTTTTTAATACTCTAATCAACATGATCATGGACAGATATAGATGCTTAATGCAAATATATGTTTTTAATTATTAGTAAAAACATACTCAACATAGAGCATGAAGACAAAATATTCTTGTAAATGTTATTATGTAATTATGGTTTTTTTAATTACGTAAATCATCAGGACACCAAACAGAGCTTTTTGTTATGTTTCTACACGGACGGTTTTAATTGCCGGTCGTGCGCAGCACGGCGGTTTTTGGTCTGGGGAATAGGGATATAAGTCTCTAATCCATTACCACAGTAAAACAAATGTTTAGGGATTAAAAATGTATACAAAAATGTACAACTTTTTGCTTGAGTATATTATCTTTTTAAGTCTGAGTAAAGAAATTACGTCATGAATAAATGTGTGTTAAGTTTTATATATATTTACTGCATTAATCGAGTTAATAAAATTAGCGCTGTTAAAATTAATTTGCATTCACTCGTTATTAACGCGCTCTAAAAATAAGTCATATTTATATATAAATGTTTAATATTTTGTGAATTGCTTGTTCTAAGGTTAAAACAGATAATGACTAAAGGGCAAACGAATGCCTCTGAGATGCAGTGTATGTCTGCAACCACTGAGTCACACTATGTTCTCCTTGTAATATCGGGTGCCATTTCTTTTATACAAAATAATTGGCGAGTCATATTTGTCTCAATTTAGTGTATTTCTTTCGGCTTGAATATGACTGCACAGACTATATACAAAATTCAAAGTCTGACATTCAGATTTCAGGTAATATAAAAGTAGGTTCCATTCACTTTTTTTTTTTTTTTTTTTTTTTTTTTTTTTTTTGCAAAAGTGAAAAGTATTACTTCTGATATATTATTTTCATTAGTTAGAATAAGAATTTCTAAAGGATGGCTGAGCATTAGCTCCCTCCACTCGATCAACTCAATGTTTGTTTGTGCTTAAATACCTTATTCATTGCAGTGAACGGAACATTTCATAGAGAACATTATATACAAGTATACTTTATTTTTTCAGATGGGACTCTAAAGACGAAGCAGAGCAATTGCAGGTTAGTTTTATACGGCGTACAAAAATAAATAAATAAATAAATACCTGACTTTCTTTTCCCTGTGAGCTTAATTAATAATGTTTTGATCCAGCTGAGTCTTCTCTATTATGGTTGCAGCTGCTACAGTCTGTCCTCACGGTAATAGCTGATAACAATTATAGCTTGTACTGTATTACTCTTGATGCATTTACATAAAAAAATGTCAATACTTAACAGAAATGCTTAACAATTTATACCATACAACATTGTTAAGTATTTATTATAAGTTTATGATAAAGCATTTCTTTATTTATCGTATTTTGTTTAGACCTCTCTGGTGGAAAAAAAACCATTCAGAGAATCCAGACTCCCATGATACATGTGCCATCTGGTAAAAGATATTTCTTCGATATATTTTGCCATCTGTTCTGCACCATATCTCCAGGTGGGTCCAGAAACTAGTTTGGAGGAGTTTTTGGAGGAGCTGGACGCTCTGTGTGATTCTGAGGTCAACAGTAACAGTCCAGACACGGAGACCCAAGGAGCAGAATCCAGTGCTGTGGAGACGGCTGTGGCCGCTGACAATGTTTCTGAAGATACAAAACAAGAGAATATGCTTATTCCTACAGACTTATCCGACAAGAACACTTCCGTTTCCAGAGGAGCTGAGAAGAAGGTCCGTTTTTCAGAAGACCTCATTCAGGGAGCTTTCGAAAAGAACTCGAATGGCGATAAGACCGAGATCAAAATTAGTTCTTTAAAAAACACGCCACAGACCAAAACAGCGCTTGGAGAGCAGGATGCCCAACAGGACTTGGGTGGTGATCAGGAAGGAATGAAAAACAACCAGGAGATAAAGACCACCAGCAGTATTCTTACAGATTCGCAAGCCAAAACACCAGGCCAGGTTGATTCCCAGGAGACCAGCATTATAGAATTGAAACCAATGCCCGAGAGCTTCCTAGAGAAACAAACTGTAAGCAAATCTGAAGGATCAACTTGTGATAGTGTTGGTTCTCAAAATGGCCCTGATTCCATGGTTTCCACTGAACAGGACCTTCTTCAAATGATGGAGCCTATGAAAAATAACACCTCCAGAAATACTGGTAGGAGTCATATTTCTCATATTCACACATGCTGTTTATTCGAATGACATTCATATTGGTAGGCATAGGTGTTGTTTATTTATGTTAATGTGTTTGTTTAAATGTTATTGTTTCTCTATACTCATTTACAGCATTAATCCACATAAAAAAACACTCATTAACCATCTGCACATTGAACTGTATGGTGAAAGATAAAAAAATTAATCTGTGCTTTTCCGTCATCACGTATCAAGTTTTTCAGAACTTGTGCCCACTGTAGATTCAGGGTTGCTGTTCTGGGCATGAACTGGCTTAAAGCATTTGTGTCAAACTCAAGGCCCGCAGGCCACATATGGCCCGATGTACAATTATATCCGGCCCGCAAGATCATTTTATATAGATCTATTATTATTGTTATTAATGTCGCGGCGATATGAAGCGCTGATAACACACAAACTACAGATCCTATAATGCAGCGCTTCAGCTGCCTTGTGGAACGCTAGGCTACCTGGGAACATTCCCGCGTCAATCAAATCAAGCTTCTGTTGATGTATTTAACCCTATTGTAAAGTTATTGCGAAGCTAGCGCCTCACAATGGCGAAGAGAAAAGTTGATTCTGAAAACAGAGCCTTTCAAAACGGAGTATATGTTTACTGACATTGACGGTAAACCCGTGTGTCTTATATGTGGAGCGAATGTGGCTGTAATTAAGGAATTTAATCTAAGACGGCACAAAACATCATGATAAGCTGAAAAACTTGAATGCAGAGCAGAAGGTACAGAAAGTAGAAGAGTCAAAGAAGAATTTGACATTTCAGCAGATGTTTTTCACAAGGGAAAATCACAAAGTGAAGCTGGTGTGAAAGCAAAGGAGAAATCATATTTCATATATCATCAGTGTTGGGCAGTAACGCGTTACTTTTGACAGTAACTAATACTGGTATGGTGCGTTACCCGTAAATGAATGAATTTCGGCTGAAGTGTAGACTACAGTCTAACCTGCTTACAGCAGAGACGCATTGTAGGATTGGTGGATTACCCTCTGTATACACGAAGACGAAGGCGTGTCTCCGTTTATTCAGGTCTGTGCTGCAGTAATGGCGGATCGAGGCGAGAGCAAGACGAGTTTCTCAAAGTGGAAATATGCTCATTATTTCACTTTAGTTGAGCATAAAGACAAAACCTTTTAGTCAAATGTAAGCTGTGTCTTTCTGGTTCGAAGCTCGTATCTACTGCGATGAACAGCAACTCCAATCTGTTGAAGCTCCTCCAGGAACTCTATGCTAGAAGCTAGAAGCTAACCCGGTGTTCTGTTCTACATTGTGGATAGTTTTCATACTTCAGCTGTGAAAGGAAAATTTTTAAGAGCTCAACACAACAGCATAAGCCACTTTAGTTTTTGAATCGGAATATATTATTCAGCTTGTTTTGTTATTTATTTCAGAAATCCTTGTGATATATTCAGTTTGTGCAGGTCTGACTTAAATAAAATAGTGTTTAAAAATGACTTTGTGTTTAAGTCAGTTTTGTGTTTGTATAGACCATAACGCATAAAAGGGCATTAATGGGAACATTAAAGAACGTTCTTTAAAAAAGTAACTAAAAAGTTACTTTTAACAGTAACGCATTACTTTTTGAATGAAGTAACGAGTAACTGTAACTAGTTACTATTTTTTAGTAACTAGCACAACACTGGATATCATCATATTTATGTAAAAAAAAACATTTAGCTTTAGTGTGTTCAATAAATGTTTATCTTGTTCGGCCTGCAACTTAAAGTGTGCTTTGAGTTTGGCCCCCTGTGCAATTGAGTTTGATACCCCTGTCCTAAAGGTTTGGGTTAATAGTGCATTCTAAGATGCTGCTTAACATGGTTATAAAAAGTTAAAACAAATTCCCTTATTCTAATGTTTAATGTAATGTTAGTGTATAATGGTTAAATGTTCTTTTGTCTAGTGATGCGTTTATGAAACAATTCTAATATTACTTGAGGGAAATACCTCAGATGGTATGTCATTCATTCATGTATTCATTCATTACCTGCTTTGTCCTAAACAGTGGTTCAGTAAATCTGGAGCCTATCCCGAGAACACTAGGCATAAGTTTGGTGTACAACCTAGATGAAATCCCAGTCCGTCACAGGGCAGCATACACACATTTACACTTTCATTCACACCTAAATTGGGAAATAGGAGGAAACCAGAGAATCCAGACGAATCCCAAGCAAATACAGAGAGAACAATAACAGTAACAGAAAATACACCAGAGCAGTAACCAGTTCAGGGTTTCAAGTCAATATTAGTCTTGATAGAAAAATCAATATCAGTTATCTGCTCAAGTAATGTTACAGCACCTAATTTAGCTGCTTCTAAAATGTTAACATGCATGATCAAATGTTGTGCTTGAACAGTTTGGATGGCTGAAGACATGATTATTGCATGCTCTTTCTCTTACAGACGAGCTGATTGACTCCAGTCTCTCAGTATTGAGTTTGGAATCAGGAGATTCTCTGCCTGTCCCCAGCACCAGCACTGAAAAGGTATGAGCAGTGGTCCTGAAGGGTCAAACCACACCTGATACTGCAGGTAGACTCTTTAAGGCAATTGTATGACCTACAAGATGTCTCTGGCCTTCTGTTTTGGGGAGGGTGGAGCACATTTTAAATACAAATGAGTAATTTTCGTCTAGTGCGTCATGAAAAGGCCTGGTTGAGTAATGCTCTGGCTGCACGCGGATTAGATTTTTTCATTTGACTTGCAAATTGAAAGTACCTCTGCCTTAAGTTGCTGCACAGCTCAATGGAGCTTTTGAAGGTGGCACTGTTGGTGTACATTTTTACACTTTTCTTAGCTCGGCATATTCACAAGCAGGTTTTGTGTGGTGCTGAGAAAACCTGCCAGGAGAATTTTTTTTATTGTAGCACGGAGGACTTCAGCATCTGCCAGCGATTATGACAGTGTAATATATTGTTAGTGATGCATATGCCATGGATATCACTAATCTGCTCAAAAGACCTAGAGTTCTCTAAGGCAAAGCACGTAACTCTTAATAAATATGACTGTACAAGTTTTACAGCAAACTGTAGGAATTTATATTTAAGAACAACCTGAAAAGACATTGAACATATTTTTTTGTTTGTGTGTCAACAGTCAAGGAAAGATTTTCGATATCTACAAACCCGATTCCAAAAAAGTTGGGACACTGTACAAATTGTGAATAAAAAAGGAATGCAATAATTTACAAATCTCATAAACTTATATTTTATTCACAATAGAATATAGATAAAATATCAAATGTTAAAAGTGAGATATTTTGAAATGTCATGCCAAATATTGGCTCATTTTGGATTTCATGAGAGCTACACATTCCAAAAAAGTTGGGACAGGTAGCAATAAGAGGCCGGAAAAGTTAAATGTACATATAACGAACAGCTGGAGGACCAATTTGCAACTTATTAGGTCAATTGGCAACATGATTGGGTATAAAAAGAGCCTATCAGAGAGGCAGTTTCTCTCAGAAGTCAAGATGGGCAGAGGATCACCAATTCCCCTAATACTGAGGCGAAAAATAGTGGAGCAATATCAGAAAGGAGTTTCTCAAAGAAAAATTGCAAAGAGTTTAAAGTAATCATCATCTACAGTGCATAATTCGGTTTCTCATCAATGCCTTTGGTGGTTCCATGAAATTCCGGGGTAAGAACGGAAGCTCTGAGGATGGATTTGGACTGTAGTTAATGTCAACAGTCTGCTACATTGACTCAGGACTACAGTTCGCTTCTGATAACCATCACTGTACCCCGCAAACATCGTATATCTGCTATAAATGGATATTCGGGGCAACCCAGATGAGGATGGGTTCCCTCTTGAGTCTGGTTCCTCTCAAGGTTTCTTCCTTATGCCATCTCGGGGAATTTCTCCTTGCCACAGTCGCCACCGGCTCGCTCATCAGGGGCAAACTTACTTATAAAGAACATATTCATTTTTAATCCCAACATTATCTGTGTAAAGCTGCTTTGAGACAATGTTCATTGTTAAAAGCGCTATACAAATAAAAATGAATTGAATTGAATAATATCATTCAAAGATTCAGAGAATCTGGAACAATCTCTGTGTGTAAGGGTCAAGGCCGGAAAACCATACTGGATGCCCGTGATCTTCGGGCCCTTAGATGGCACTGCATCACATACAGGAATGCTACTGTAATGGAAATCACAACATGGGCTTAGGAATATTTCCAGAAAACATTGTCGGTGAACACAATCCACCGTGCCATTCGCCATTGCCGGCTAAAACTCTATAGGTCAAAAAAGAAGCCATATCTAAACATGATCCAGAAGCGCAGGTGTTTTCTCTGGGCCAAGGCTTATTTAAAATGGACTGTGGCAAAGTGCAAAACTGTTCTGTGGTCAGACGAATCAAAATTTGAAGTTCTTTTTGGAAAACTGGGACGCCATGTCATCCGGACTAAAGAGGATAAGGACAACCCAAGTTGTTATCAGCGCTCAGTTCAGAAGGCTGCATCTCTGACGGTATGGGGTTGCATGAGTGCGTGTGGCATGGGCAGCTTACACATCTGGAAAGGCACCATCAATGCTGAAAGTTATATCCAAGTTCTAGAACAACATATGCTCCCATCCAGACGTCGTCTCTTTTAGGGAAGACCTTGCATTTTCCAACATGACAATGCCAGACCACATACTGCATCAATTACAACATCATGGCTGTTTAGAGGAAGGATCTGGGTACTGAAATGGCCAGCCTGCAGTCCAGATCTTTCACCCAGAGAAAACATTTGGCGCATCATAAAGAGGAAGATGCGACAAAGAAGACCTAAGGCAGTTGAGCAACTAGAAGCCTGTATTAGACAAGAATGGGACAACATTCCTATTCCTAAACTTGAGCAACTTGTCTCCTCAGTCCCCAGACGTTTGCAGACTGTTATAAAAAAAAAAGAAGAGGGGATGCCACACAGTGGTAAACATGGCCTTGTCCCAACTTTTTTGAGATGCGTTGATGCCATGAAATTTAAAATCAACTTATTTTTCCTTTAAAATTATAATTTTTCTCAGTTTAAACATTTGATATGTCATCTATGTTGTATTCTGAATAAAATATAGACATTTGAAACTTCCACATCATTGCATTCTGTTTTTATTCACAATTTGTTCAGTGTCCCAACTTTTTTGGAATCGGGTTTGTATAAGCTTCTTAATACTTGAATGGAAAAGATCACTAATTAGATAAGGATCTAAGTGGTTCAGCAAGATTGGCTAACTGTATAACTATATAACAACTTGCCAAATGAGAATAACTAAAAAAAGTAATTAAATGTATCCCAACCTGAGAGAAAACACCCTCATCACATGTTATGACTTCAGAGACTAATGGGGCTTACTGGTGCTATTCTGACCACACGTGTTAGCACGTCTGTAATATCAACATGGACAGCAAGTTCAAAGAGCAAACATGAAATTCTACATGAAACTGGGCAAATCTGCCACAGAGACGTTTGACATGACATACGTTTGACATACACTGATGCAATGAGTCTTTCGAGGTGTTTTGAGTGTGCGCTCCTAATGAGCGGGAGAACATCACTGGAAGATGACGAGAGATCAGGAAGACCTTCAACAAGCTTAACCCCCAAAAATTACGAAACCTTTTGGCAACTGTACCTTTCGTGCATGATGATCGTCGGAGAACAATCCACAAGACCTCACCCAGATTTGGCTCGTGCAGACTTCGCCCTCTTCCCGAAGATGTAGATTCAGCTCAAAGGTTGATGTTTTGATACCATTGTTAAGATCCAGCCAGAATAGCATAAGGTGCTTGACACGCTTCGAAAAGAAGACTTCCAGGACACATTCCAGAAGTGGCAGGAACACTGAAAGTGCTGTATTGCTGTGCAAGGGGGCTGTTTTGGGGCTAAGGTTATAGTGTGCAAGCATAGATAAATAAAGTACTTTCTTGTAAACAGAAATAGTCTTTAAACTTTTTGATGCCACCTTGTATAATACACAAACACAAACTAATCCTACAAAGCCAAATGTTTGTGTACTCCTGACCATGACACTAATTTGTGGTTCTCTTGGAAATACACAACTGCATAAAATGTCTTTAAATGCTGTAGCATTACAGGTTTTCTTCACTGGAACTAAGAGGCCCAAAAATGTTACATCTATGTTTCTGTGTACAAATAGAGGTCCATTAAACCATTTTTTTTCCAAGGTTGGTATTGACCTCAACCCCACTGGGCATGTAGGGGATTAATTGGAACACAGACTGCACCTCAGGCCTTCTCAGTACTTGACCTCAGTTCCTTACCTCACTAATGTTCTTGTGGTGGAAAATTCCCAACTGTTATAGTCCAAACCAGTAAAACCTTACCAGAAGGGTGGAGGAAATTATAATAGCAAAGAGGTGACTAGATCTGGAATGGGAATTTCCTAAATCACATGTAGGTGTGATGATTAGATGTCCACATATAATAATTATATTATATAGTCCACATAGCTGCATACACACTGGACACTTGTTCACACCCTAGAACTATACTTATTTTGAATGCAATGCAATGATCCTATTACTCTGGTCATCAAATATTCATACCAGCATACAGTGGGCCTGTAATTTTCATCATAGGTACACTTCAACTATGAGAGACAAAATGAGAAAAAAAAATCCCGAAAATCACATTTTCTGATTTTTAAAGAATTTATTTGCAAATTATAGTGGAAAATAAGTATTTGGTCATTTACAAAAAAAGCAAGATTTCTGGCTCTCACAGACTTGTAACAACTTCTTTAAGAGGCTCCTCTGTCCTCCACTTGTTACCTGTATTAATGGCACCTGTTTGAGCTTGTTATCAGTATAAAAGACACCTGTCCACAACCTCAAACAGTCAGACTACAAATGCCACTATGGCCAAGATCAAAGAGCTTTCAAAGGACACCAGAAACAATATTGTAGACCTGCACCAGGCTGGGAAGACTAAATCTGCAATAGGTAAGCAGCTTGGTGTGAAGAAATCAACTGTGGGAGCAATTATTAGAAAATGGAAGACATAAAAGACCACTGATAATCTCCCTTGATCTGGGGCTCCACGCAAGATCTTACCCCGTGTGGTCAAAATGATCACAAGAACGGTGAGCAAAAATCCCAGAACCACACGGGGGACCTAGTGAATGACCTGCAGAGAGCTGGGACCAAAGTAACAAAAGCTACAATCAGTAACACACTACGCCGCCAGGGACTCAAATCCTGCAGTGCCAGACGTGTCCCCCTGCTTAAGCCAGTACATGTCTGGGCTCGTCTGAAGTTTGCTAGAGAGCATTTGGATGATCCAGAAGAGGATTGGGAGAATGTCATATGGTCATATGAAACCAAAATAGAACTTCTTGGTAAAAACTCAACTTGTCGTGTTTGGAGGAGAAAGAATGCTGAGCTGCATCCAAAGAACACCATACCTACTGTGAAGCATGGGGGTGGAAACATCATGCTTTGGGGCTGTTTTTCTGCAAAGGGACCAGGATGACTGATCTGTGTAAAGGAAAGAATGAATGGGGCCATGTATCGTGAGATTTTGAGTGAAAACCATCTTTCATCAGCAAGGGCATTGAAGATGAAATGTGGTTGGGTCTTTCAGCATGACAATGATCCCAAACACACCGCATGGGCAACGAAGGAGTAGCTTCGTAAGAAGCATTTCAAGGTCCTGGAGTGGCCTAGCCAGTCTCCAGATCTCAACCCCATAGAAAATCTTTGGAGGGAGTTGAAAATCCATGTTGCCCAGAGACAGCCCCAAAACTTCACTGCTCTAGAGGAGATCTGCATGGAGGAATGGGCCAAACTACCAGCAACAGTGTGTAAAAACCTTGTGGAGACTTACAGAAAACGTTTGATCTCCGTCATTGCCAACAAAGGGTATATAACAAAGTATTGAGATGAACTTTTGTTATTGACCAAATACTTATTTTCCACCATAATTTGCAAATAAATTCTTAAAAAATCAATGTGGTTTTCGGGATTTTTTTTCTCATTTTGTCTCTCATAGTTGAAGTGTACCTATGATGAAAATTACAGGCCTTCTCAACTTTTTAAGTGGGAGAACTTGCACAATTGGTGGCTGACTAAATACTTTTTTGCCCCACTGTAAGATACTATTTAGAGAAAAGGCACCTGACTATGAAAAATACATGAGCTGAGAAAGAGAGAGAGAGAGAGCACAAAAAACAGAAAGGAAGATGGTGAATCAGAAAGTGCAGTATGTTCAGATGCTCAGTGGGCTTGTGCACTACCAATACTATTTCCTCATCCTCATGTTTTTTTGGTTCACATTGCATAAAACCTACCCACGCATCCATGTACAGGTACAACTTCAAGCTTAACTGCAATGTTTACCCTAGTATATTTTGCTGGCAGAGAAATGCATGTTCTTTTTAGTCATGGCGTTAGTGTGGAACACATGAAATTGTATTTGTGAAGCTGGTGTGATTTAACATTTGCTTCTTTCTCTGTCTCCCATCCAGGCTAGAGAGAACGGGAAAGTGGTTTAGACGACATGCTCTTTCATGGCTTGCTCAACATCTGTTCAAGGTGGAAAAAAGGAAACCAAACAAAGCAAAAGGATGCATTTGCAGCAATGGTTAGTTTTGAAAACTAATAGAAATTAGCACCATGATGTAGTAGTGGGCAGTGTGATGGTTTGAAGATCATTACTTTGTAGTGCACACTTTTAATGATGCTCACTGAGTGCTATTTTGTTCATGCACACACACTAACAGTTAAGCATCTGTATTTTTGCAAATATTATAATGGCTACTCATTCAGAAATAGGAAGAATGTGCAGTATTGAAGAAGCTGGCTGTGTTTATTGGTTAAACACAATGATCACATAAAAATCCTGAACAGCATAAAGCACAATTCTTTTATTTATTTACTTATTTATGTATTTAAATCTGCCTGCTGTTTATTTCCTGATTAATCTTTTAATTTAAACTTTAGCTCTACAGCAAGCTTAAACTCCATTTGGTTATTTCTGTGAGTCCACGAATGCGGTGCCGTTTGGGTCCCAATAACATTACATTTCTAAATATGTATGTAAAGAAAAGATAGACATTTTATACATCAAGTGTTTTAAAACAAACGATAAATGCCAGTTTTTAAAAAGCATCTGTCATCACATGTTATTGAACCATCACATAGTCTTGGAATTAAAGATTATAAATGTATACAGACAATTACAGACTGTTAACAGCAATATAGACTGGTTAAAGACAATCATATACATACAATAGAAGAAGTAAGGTTGCATAGCAAATCCATACTGACCAGTTACAATAAACCATTTCCACCCATTTAAAAATATATGCCTTTCATTGCAATTCGAATAACTTAACACATTCATCAAACCGGCATTTCATCCTGTCCTAGCCTAATAAAAAAAAAAAAAGAAAAAAAAAAGGCATAGTTAAAATGTTATGCAGTAGTGTGCAGATTCGTTTCGCGTCCCAACTCTGAATTTTCCTTTTCCATTAAACATTCTTTCATCCATTCTCGATTATGAAAAAGTATAATTGTCCCACAATATTCATGAACCTCTGATACTTTAACACATTCATTCATCTCTATTAAATATTTTCATATTTTATAATTTTCCAAGAGGTACGTTCAACAGGGAGAGTTCCTTCACACGAATCTGCTGAAGATCAAAAAGATATTGTGATATTGATTTTTGATATTGTGGTATCGATTGACAAGAACATTTTAAACACAGTAGCTGTCAAACTTAAAAACAATTTTAAGTTAAAATGTCTGCAATATATAGTCAACATATGTCTTCTTTTTTCCTGAACAAGCCCTTTTCCTGGACATTCTTTGCACATATTTGCATTGCTTTAACCCAGGTCTTTAGAGTGCACCTTCTCCTCCTCCACAGTGGATGTATACATGCCTTAAAATTCAAAATATGGTCCCCCTGCCAATTTTCCTAATGCCATTATCGCAAATCACTGTTCACCAAATGTATTTCTCATTTTGTGGTAAAAAGAAATCTCTACCTTGTGTGGCTGCGCAGATCACTGAGGCTAGATTGGAGAGTTTATGATTCATGAGGTTTGAGGGTGGTTTGAAGGTGGCACTGTTGGTGCACAGCAATACATGTTTTTCAGCCCGACTCGATTTATCGCAGTCAGCTTTTTGTAGTGCTATGAAAACATGACAAGAGTTTTTATGGTGGCCTCAAAAATATGAAGCTTTTAAACTGCTTGCACAGAACTTGTGGTGCCTTAAAGGTCTCAGTTATTTGCTGCACTGTTTTCTTACATAATTATCCCTGTTTTAAGTTTTTTGTATTCTAAATGATAAATCGGAGATGAATATTGAATATAGAATATCTTTATGAATACAGATATTCCTTTACTGTATGTGCTGCTGTTGTGTATTGGGGCAGGAGGCAGTGTGAAAAGGCAGCGATTGTGACAGTGTAATCTGTAGTTAGTGATGCATAGACACATGGATATCATTAATCTGCTCAAAAGCCCTAAAGTTCCCTGAGGCAAATCACATAACTATTAGCTGTATTTAATAAATATGTATATAATAAATAATAAAAACAGTCTAGGGGAGATTTTTATTATCTATAAGCTTTTCTGAGGTGTTGAGGAATTTTCCTTAACCCTTCAGTAAGGATTTCAGCTGTTCAGCAAGATTGACTGACTGATATAGGAATGTGAACATGTCTTGCACCCACCCACTGGTCAAACTGCATGTCAATCATCACTCTTTGCATATGGGTGTGTAGGAAGTGTTGCACCACCACAGCAACCAGAGACAGGTGTGTGGTTGAGAAGATGCGCCTGCAAAATTCGCAAACACAAATGTAAATACAGTCAACCCCCCATAATTCGCGGTTCGGATCTCGCAGCTCGGAAAATTAGCGGGATCTCGATTGGAACCTAAATAAGTGGCTGATTATCTTAAAATTCGCTGGAATGCGCAGCGGGACCGAATGTTGAAGAATCTCAAACTATGTTTTCACTAACAAATTTTATAAAAAATGTTGTGACAAGGTCTAGATGAATTCACAAAGGTACCATAGAGGCTGCTGGGGTGCGTCCAAAATTCGCGGATTTTCGGAACTCTAGTAGGGTTTTAGAACGTAACCTCTGCGAGTCCTGGGTGACCATTGTACTGTACACAGATTAATAAAAGAAGAAAATTATTGTGTAGGAAAAAATTGGAATCCTTAAGGGATAAACGGTGCCGCAATCATGACCTCACCTTTAAACTGTTTCTACAGAAAGTACATCAAATATTCTTAATATACAACTGTGATCTACAATGTTGCCCATAGGGCCCAATACTTCCATGATATTACTAATCACTGTGTTTTTCACATGTTGCTAATAATATCATGACCTTGATGATGATTTGTGTTTTAATTACAAGAAAAGTTAGGATGACGAGGGGAAAGGAACGTGCCTGAAAGTCACTGAAAGATATTGGAGCTACTGTACATTGGATCTAAATGAGATCTTATGAGGTACCTGGATAATACTAATTCTAGGGGTGGAGGAAACAACTTAAACTGGACATGACAAATGATCACATTACAGTGTACTTTCTCAATCGTGGGCGTTTCTCACAAAACACTTGCTGTTATTAAAAGTGGTTTTACGATCTTGGTAATGAAAACTTTTTTTTAGGAGTTGAGTAGAAGTGGTTTTGCTTCTTCCTGAGTGTGTTACGGGGAAAAAAGTTGCCTGGTTTTTAGATGGTGATAAATTTGGTAAATTGATACATGAAGTAGTCTTGGTATTGCCACTGTACCAGAGCTGAGAAATTATGAATCGTCATGGTGTGGATGTTTAAGGATGATATGTGTAGGTTTTCATAAATAGAAGAATCACAGAAATATGCAAATGGCCAAAGTGTTCACTTTCACCCACAAATCCCATATATTGTGACAAAACAATGATATTTTTCCAACCCTGTTTTTGAAGGAGCTGTATGAAGCCGAGTCAATGGAAACCTGAATTCCATGAACCATGAATTCGAGACTTTTAAACTTGTTTCTACATAAATCTGGAATTCCAAGATCTTATGACTTATTAGACTTATTAAGAGCAGCACTTACGTTGAGAGAGCACACACACACACACACACACACACACACACACACACACACACACACACACACATTATGCATTTTTTTGCAAACTATTTGTAATAAATAATGCAAAAAAAGGTTTTCACTGGAATCAGCTTTGTATATTTTCAGTTTCATTTCTTATTTACAGCAAACATTAAGCCTTAAAACAGCCAGAGAATTTATCACATGATCTGCTTAGTTCAAGTGCATTACAATATCACATTAATGCTTCTCTGATAGTCCTGCCTCCCTCTTTTTTATAGACACAAATTCTATCTAATTAAGTCTTACGACTGGGAAACAGACACCTGATTGAGAAACCCACTTTTCTTGCACTGAAGCTGTCCGTTACTAGTTGCTACTGATTACTGAAATGCCCTAGATGTTGTGGTTTGAATGGATGACTTACGCGCATTATGTGAAAAGCACTACGCAGCATATTGAATGTCTAAATAAAGATTTTTTTTCAAGGGTCATTCGACAGATTTAAATGCACAAAAAAGCAGACACACTCACAGGAAATGTACCACGATGATCAAAATTGTGTATATGCATACACACATATACAGATGTACAATATACATCAGTCGCATGCTACTGTTTTTTTTGTATTTTTTGTATGCACATATATTTTGGGAGGTGACATTTTGTGCAAAAAAGACAAAAGCGATGTTTACTGCTTTTTCAAGTATGTTTATAAGCACTTTATTTTGTATAAATGCTCGCTAAGTTCTGAAACGTTGGCGTTAAATCTGATAAGCACTGTACACTGAAATACAAGCCCCTTTAAGACTGAACGTTTCTGTCACCTTTGAAAGTCCAGAAAGGATTTGTTACGCAGAACCTTTTTCAGTTTGGCGAAAGAGGACATTTTCTATTTGCACACATATATATATATATTGCGAAAAAGGCCAGAAGCAATATGCTTAGAATACATTTAATAATGCAGTACCTATGTTTTTAATACTAATATGAATGAATAAGAAGAAGAAAAAGAAAACACAGCCTGATTAAAAAGTCAAGGTTAAAATATATTAACCTTTTTATATTATGAAAGAAAAATAAATGCCTGGCAATATAAAAATGTTCATATTTTCACAGCGTAAACAATTTGCATTATTGAGTGAATCAGTATAACGACAGTGACAAATATATTGTTCCAGGCCTTTTCTGAACATTTCATTATTACTAAATATTAGTAGTGTTTTTTTGCTTTAGATTTTTTTTTTATATTACCGTTCATGTGAATGTTGCAATTTTTCTGGTTTATTTAAGCATGGATGAAGTGACTAATTTAATATTTAATTTTGTACATCATGCTGTAATTAATATGTTGCCACTGTCACTTTGTGTCCAACAGAATTTGAAATGAATTTCTGTGTACTTCATGCCGTAATAAACAGATTTTGCCTCACATTTCTGCACATGGCCGTGTTTATTAGCTCCATTTTTTTTTTTTTTTGCGAATGTTGTTGCCAGTAGTTTGAGCCTAAAGCGTTAAATGAAGAATTAAACTCGAGTATGTGGTTCATCCAGTGAGAATTGTCCTTATACACAGCAAAAGATGACATTTTCCTCAAGTCAAGTGACTTTTTTTTTTTTGTCATTTCAATCATTTACATTCGGAAAACTACACAGCAAAATAAAACAAATCTAAACAAAAAAATATAAAAAACATATACAATATAACATGTAATAAGAAAAAACGTATTTCCAGCTATTTGTACTGTATACTCTTCAATCTTTTTTATTATTAAACAAATTGATCTGCCAATGGAATAATTAAAAAAAACATGTCCAGAAATATGCTATATGGACAAATGTTTGTGGACACTTGGCCATAAGATTTGTATTTCACATTGAATCCTCATTTGCTGTTATAATTACCTCTACTCTTATAGGAAGATGTTCCACTAGATGTTGGAGTGTGCTTGTGGAGATTTGTACCCACTCAGCTACAAGGGCATTTGTAAAATACGGTACTTGTGTAGGGTGAGAAGGCCTGGGGAGCGTTCCAATTCATCCCAAAGGTGTCTAATAGGGTTGAGGTCACAGCTCTATAGCAGGCCACTCAAGATCTTCCAATCCAACCCATGTAAACTATATCTTTATTAAGCTTGATTTGTGCACAGGGGCATTGTCATGCTGGAACAGGTTTGGGTCTCATGTAAAGGGGACCCAACTTTATGTACTTCATGTACATAATGTAAAGGGAAATGTGATGCAACCACACCCGAAGGAATCCTATACAATGTCAAAATAAACTACTGCATTGTCTCTGTGTTTTTTTGTTCTTTTTTTGTTCTTGTTTTTTTTTTGCACTGCTTATCCACTGTGCATTTTTGCACCATCTATAACTTATCACTGCACTATTGTATATTCCACCCATATTTATTCTGTATATACTGTATCATACTACATTCGTACTTGTATATAACTCTATCATGTCATTTGAGCATGTTATCTCCAGACATCTATGCACAATCATTGCGCAGTATATTGTATATTACTATATATACATATATTATTTCCTGCTGCACCTTCTGTACATTATTTACCCTCACACCTGTACATATGGACCCCATGCCCTTATTTAGCACAATGCTATTTATTGTAAATAGGCCACTTATGCACTTCTGGTTAGATGCTAACTGCATTTCATTAGCTCTGTACATGTACCTTGAACAATGCCAATACAGTTGAATCTAATCTAACTAAAAAAGTTGGATGTCCCAATACTTTTGTACATACAGTATAGTATAGATTGAATCATCCTATGGCTTACTGATATATTTTCGTTATATACTGTATTAACAGATAAATAATATTAATAACAAATTACACAATCTATTTTCAAGATATTTTCTCTTTCTAAAAAAAAAAAAAAAAAGATTCTTACTTTTCAGTAGGTACTACTTTTTCACTCTTCCATGTCCTATTTCCTTTTTGTTTCATTTTCAATTCTTCCTTTTTATTTCTTCTTTCTTTACTGCAATACATAATTAAGTAATAATAATAAACAATGAGGTTGTCTTTTGAAAGCAAATGTAAAGTTATTTGTAAGTTATGAGCAGTGTTCAGTTTTAAACAGGAACACAATCGTGCAATCAAACAGCAGCTAAAATTTAGAAAGAAATGAACTAATATAAATTGTGTATGAGCTCTGTTTTTCTTTTTGGAAGTAGCAGTTATTGTATAAGACCAATAGTCATTTGTTTTCACTTGTGTTCTTCTCAATAAAAAAATATATTTTTTTTGTTTCTATTTCTTTCATCACCGATTTTCTTTTTTGTTCAAATAATGGAATTTTGAATCAGATACTGTACATGTTCATATACAGTATATTGTTTATTTCCACCATCTTTGCCATATAATAGGTGATTATACAATGATAAGTGGACATGGCTGCTACAGTCATTTTAAGAATTATTTGCACCCTTTATAAATGAAGGTTGAAGAGAATTATGAAAAGTACAGCTTCAACTCAAATGTAAATATGAGAGCAAATATTGGAGCTGTAATTAAAGTAAATCTAAATTAATCAATATTTATGCGTGTCACAATATATATATATATATATATATATATATAAAAAAAAATTGTTTTAGGATACATAGTCCATGCATGCCATTAAGGACCAGGAATTTATTTATGATAATAATAAATAAGTAAAATCTATCTGCCTCTACCAAAAGGCTAAAAGAGATTTTAAATGATTACAGAACCAAGCTTTTGAAAGGTTCACTCAAGTTCCCGGACATAAGCATAAAATAAATTTGATGAGCTGAATACAAAAGTCCATAAGAGAGAATCGTGTATACTGGAGCATGTGGAGAAATTCTATATTAAGCAGTTTTAATAAGTGTGACACAGAAGGTTTATCACATTAACAAATTAATAAGGGTTTTTATTATTTTATTTCCATCATTACCCAGGCTGTCAGTGATTCTGCATGCCAAAGCAATACACCAGTGAAAATATGACCATGTAAGAGTGGAAATTTCCTGAATGAAAATAAACACAAAGGTGTTTTTTAAAAGTGCTGCCTGGCTCTTCCTGTGTTCACGGCTCTCCATTTGGGAATAGACGCTTATTAATGGTGAATGATTTATCCCCACGGCCTGTTGCTCTGGAAATGGCTCGCTGTGCTTCCTGAAAGTCGCTTTCCCTTCTGTTACTCTTTTAATTACATTTTCCAGCAGGCCCTCACTGGGACAGCCTTGTCCTCAGAGATGCAGAGTTCCACGCCAGGCCTGTGTTCACATGGCTGAGTGATTTCAGAGGAACTGAAAAATGATTTCTGTCTCTGTAAGGATGCTAGGTGTGTATGTGTGTGTGTGTGTGTGTGTGTGTGTGTGTGTGTGTAGCAAGGAGGGGTTAGTGATATCATCTGTTTCTTTTTGTTTTGTTTAGATGTGTTTTTTAATCACAGCATTTTGCAGAAGCCGTGAAAGGAAATAAAAATAGGACTACAATAACAGAGATTCTATATATGGACCAGGACTCTTCAGCAACAGTGACACTTCTGCCAGGGAATGCTGAATAGTGCTTAAATGACCATGAAGGGGAAATCTCCATTTCTCCTTATTTTCCACTTCCAGCTGTATTCCAAGCTGACACCTCATTAACTTGCTATTGCGAAGTCACGATTTATCTTTAGTTTACTTCAGATTTTTTTCAAATGAACCCATTATACTGATGTATACAGTATGGTGTGTGCGTGTGTGTGTGTGTGTTTAAGCAATAATACATGTTGTTCATGGAAAATAATCAATTATCAGATATGTGATGCAGCCATTATCACCCTGACGTATATTCATTTCCAACAGGAAGCACTAGAGTATTCATGTTCCTTATACCACAGCAGATTATTATTATGAATAAAAAAAAAAATCATACATTTTGAGTTGCATATATACATTTATGGCATTTGACAGCTGCCCTTATCCATAGTGACTTACAACTGAGCTTAAGGGTCCAGTAGTGGTGGGATTTGAAACTGTGACCTTCCAATCCAAAGTTCAATGCCTTAACCACTGAACTACCACCTCCCCACAACATATACTGTTTTACATTACACCCACAAGACAACTTAATTCACTTACACTTGCAGCAGCTACAATCAGTTGTTCCCTCATTAGCCCCAATGCGTTTCTCTCTTTTAGGTTAGTAAGGAAAAGAAAATGCAGCTTGTAACGTTACTTAGAAATCACAAAGGCTCGTGTCTGAAAGCTTTACTTGAAGCTACAGCTTTACCTGTTACAGAGCATTGACACCAGAGACTCATTAAAACAATATATTAAATCGCATGTCCTTAGTGATGAACATATAAGCATCTATTATAAAAGTCTCCGTGCAAGTTGTTACTGTAAAAGCGATGAGGTAATAAAACACCCTTCAACAAGTTGCTCTTGAAATGGAAGCAACATCCTCTGTACAATCAGAAACAGAGGGACCTCAGTGTGCACCATCAGTCTGTATGGCAGAGTTTAATGACGTGAGATTCTGGAATTAAAGCTACTGAAGGCCTTATTTGACACTCCCCTGTGATCAATACTAAGCTCTTTAAATTTCCGGCTCTAGTCTTTGGTGAAGTAAACATGATCTTAGCAACATACAGAGAGATTAACACTGCGTTATGTATGCTACATACAGAACACATTTTCAGCAGCACATATGTCTTTTCATTCTTTTTTTTCTATCTTTGTTGCTTAATAGTCTTCTTTGAGCGGTTGTTTTATAAAATGACATGTTATTCCTAAGCGAATATGATGCTAATGATAATCCCTGTAAAATGCCAAAGAACCTAAAAATGCCTCTGAGCTCTTTGTTCTGCTTTCGATATTTAGGATAAATATTATGTAACATTACAGAATTACGTTGCATATAAAGAGGCAGTGATGGATGAAGTGCACCATTCACAATCTCTCATTAGAACTGTGGGATTGTGCTTGTGGTCCCGTGACATGCTCTTATTTAACGTACTTTACGTATTCTTTTTGCAAAGCATTAAGGACTGGTTTGTTTTTTCTGAAACGCAATCAAGTAAAAACAAAGATATTGGACATTAAAATGTACTGAAGTTCATATTTCTTACAATGAACTAGAGGCATTTGAAAAAATGTTTTTTAATAATTATGTACAGTACAAAAGTAAAAAATATTTTTCTACTTTTTACCACTGTAATAAGGAGAGAACAGGTTATGGTATTGTTCCTCAGTCACAACTTTCTAAACATCAATCTTACAGCTTGATTTTTACAGTAAAAAAAAAATCTTTAAATTTACTCGCATGTAATTGCATTTTTATTGTTGCACAGAGGCACAGTTTGCTGCTTGTTGTGAAATGGCTCCTAAGTCTCTTGACACACATTGCATTACATCAGCTGCACCTGGGTCCTAGTCTCATATTATAACCTCAAGCATGCACATAAACACAAGGTAAATGCTCAAAAGAACGTCCCAAGCTGTTTGTGGAGATTAGCAGGTATGAAAACACAAGCTTATGTGCATGTTTATGTATATTCCCGTCTGTAAATGATTCGTCACCACCGGCCCCAATCCTCTGCATATCTCATTCAGCGCGATAATAAAGCTCGGGTGTCTGTCTAAATCCTAGCCATTATGTAACTCCATGAACCACAAATGCTATTTCCCTTTCAGAAGATGCTTTTACTTTAGGCACTGCGGTTTATGCAGTCAATAATGCTCTAAATCTAAATGTCTAAATCCTCCGAGAATATCGTTTACGATCCAGGCCATGCACAGATGCTTGCAGATCATTAGGCTTACTGGGAATGAAGGGGTAATGTGAGCAACAGACACTGTCAGAGTGCATTTCTTCATTAGTGACCACAATGTCCACTGCTTCCATCTGCCTTTTCTGCCAAAAAAATAAAGATACCCGGAGTTTTGATCTAATTAAGAGGTTTGATTGTGGTTTATTAAAACATTAAAACATCAGTTTCAATCCTTGCCATTGTTTTAATAGCTTAAAGCACAACACCTTCCAGCCACGAGGAAATTAGACAGTGGATTTGATACGTTTGATGCCCCTCAGTGCTTACTATTGATTTTCACCTAGGCTTTCACTTAATCACGCTTTCACTAAAAGGCAGGCTGAGTCAAAGAAGCCTATTGGGACACCTTGTTTACAAGAACAACTGTCAGTGTATTCACTTGTAAAGCAGACTTGCATAAATGCATCTGTGTGTGTGTGTGTGTGTGTGTGTGTGTGTGTGTGTGTGTGTGT
>JAAIIK010000032.1:5615495-5634566 GCA_014706435.1 Silurus glanis
ATATATATATATATATATATATATATATATATATATATATAACCCTAGTATACATGATTTTTGTAAAAAGTAGTCTACGCTAAAAGTTTGATCAAGGCCTGAGCATGTGCAGTATTTACATTTACTAAACAGCCTACATGTGAGCAATGGCCATATACTATATATATATATATGTACCAAATACACAATTCATTTACATTAATATTTGCACATACCTGAGCAGAACTCGACACAGGTTCCTCTGAATTAGGAATCCTCATTAATTAGGAGGCTATGTGGACACTTCCAATTAAATGTAATGCCAAATATTTTTCTCTTACCTTCTTTTAAAAAGTATGAATGTTCTAAAGAAACGAAGATGCTGTTCATTTTTTTCGTTTGCTGCAGTTCGAATAAATACGTTTGACAGGCTATACCTGTCTAAATCTAATGAACCACATAAAGGTGACTCGGTTGATGAAAGCTAGATAGTTATGCCTGGGGTTTTTTTTTAGTGTCCATCAAACAGATGTTCCCTAAAATGAAAAGATTACACTTTGGAAAATGTATAGTACATGGAAAGGTGGTGAGAATAGAACCATGTTTTTGCTGTGCTTTAGCAATAATCAAGTTGGCGTCCATGCACCAAGCGTGAAATACTTCCCATATTTCCATGCATCCTCTAGCTGTGAGCTTGGTCCGCGCGCGCGCCGCTCTGCACCACACCACCACACCGACTTAGGCTAAATCCTAAACCGCACATAACAGCATTAGAAAAGTACTGCTTTTTGCACACAATTTACGCATATGCATGTGGTTTTGTGAGTGCACGCTTAAACCCGTTTAGGTCTTTCTTGTAGTATTGGTTCCGTGTCTTTTGGCTCGTTTGAAGCGCGCGCAGATTGCGCTGGTACCGACTCGCGCTTTGCTCTTCGTGCGTCACTTGGATTCGTAACGCTGTCCGATGTCTGACCATATCTATACTGCGTCTGATCGCCGGCAGGCGTGTATCCAGTGGCGCCCGAGTAAGAACGCGCGCTTCCCGCAACCTCTGTCGTCGCGCTCTCGTTTCCGGCGCTGGACGCATTAAACCCCGAGTAGATTTGCGTCCCATTTGCGCTCGTGCCGTTGTCCGCTTGCGTCACGTTGGCGCTCGTGCCGTTAACGCTGCCCGAGACGTTCGCGAACGCGTTGTTGCTTCCTGTGGATCCGTCTGGCACACCGTGTCCCGTTCCCAGGTTCGTCGGCTTCCATATTAGGCTGTAATAGATGGCCAGGATGATCGCCGCCAGGGACACGGAGAGCACGTAGGCGAACACGGTGGCCAGACGTACCCACTTTTTGTTGGTCTTCGCGGCCATCTTGGCTTTCTTGTCCCCCGTATACGTGGCCGGCTTGCCCCGCTCCATGTTGGGCATGAAGTCCCTCTCCCGCATGTTGGCCCGGTTTTTGCCTCGGTGCTCCACCACTCCGTCCGTCTTGAAGGCTTTTGGGGGGGTCTGTCAAACGAAGAAAACAGGGGACGTTTTTTTAAAGAAGACGCACCAGAGATGCGCACCGGACGCTTTGGGGCCTTCTCGACGCGTTGTGGCTTAGAGCAATTTATTTTTTACGTCCATTTTTGCTCCTTAAAGCCCTCTCAGAAATCCATGATGGCACACCTCATCTCCTCCTCTCAGGCTCCAAGATGTTTTCCCCTCTTTTTTATTTGTAGCGTCCAGTCGCCAATATCTAAAGAGAGATATCAAGCGCGCGGATGCATCATGTAGCAGAAAGTGCAGATATACAGCGTGATCATTTATGGCACACGCACCACTGCGCGTCCTGTTCAGCATCTGTAGAGCATTGCTCAGCTAAAAATACAGCAAAGGGGGCGGGCGAGGGCTCTTAAAGAGACGGCTATGACACAATGAATGGATATTAAGTGAGGAGAGAGCATGCGGGCGATGATGCTCAAATTCTCAAGAGCATATGTGAGCTAGATCTTTAGATATGAGTAAAAAAAAAATGCTGCATAATTACTTGGACTTGCACGTGCACGTTTTGCACACTTTGCATTTGCACTATTGTATATTTGTCATTTATGTTATGTGTCTTTCATGCTTATGTTATTATAATGTCTGTCATAACTTGCTGGAAGATTTCACAGCATGGTGAAATCTTGAATTGGTCCTGGCTTTGACTCTTAATTATTTATTGTAAAGTAGGTGTACAAACTGTCTTGTCCTCCATACCCTCTGATCCAATTTGTCAGTTAATTTCTCAAAGCTGTGCTGTACCCTTCTTATGCCCATGAAGCAGTTTGTTTGCAGTAGATAAACATTAGGTCTTCACAATGTGTTCACGATGTGCTTGAATGTACTGTAGGCGAAGTGAGGCACAATAGAGCAAAGAGCAAAAAAGAAGAAGGGTGTGGGGTTTGGTCACATTTGTTCAGCACCTTGGATAGCAATATAAATCCATATCTGTTTATGCAGCCATTCACATATAAGCAAAACTTTAAAACGACCTGCCTAAAAAGAGATCCCACCAAAACAAGCATTGATTCACTGTAACATTTATATCAAACCAGAAGGAGCTAGTCATCACTTCCCATGCAGACTCCATTTTCAAAGTCACGCTCAAACGCTGACAGATTGAATAGAGTCTGTTTGTCAACAACTATTTTTAAGCTCGGGGTACAGTAAGTACAACAATGGGCCCGGAGCTTAAGTTATATGGATTTTAAAAGAATAGATGAAGAAAATCTAAAGTTAAAAAAATATGGCACACAAATTTTTATCACCTTTGAAATGTAATGAGTGCAAATTACTGTAGAGAATTAAAGAGGTCTTTACTGTATTACTGTGTAACTGGATTACAAAGATTGAAAATGCACAAGGATGAATTTCTTTTGTATTGCATAAATAAATTTCAGCAGCACAAATTTATTTATTTGATTGCATATTTGATTTATATTGATTGCATGAGACTGGACAGGATTCACACTTTGACTTTAATAGTGTACGTTTGTTTCTTGGATGTTCGTCCATTTTCAGAAATTGTAATTCTGTGTTTTGCTCTGTCGCCAATTAACGGTTCACGAGAATCACCTTTTAACTGTTTTAGAAAACGAGTTGATAATTGGTTGATCTGATGCCATACACTCTCCTTCATTAGTGGCATTCAAGATTCATCTGCACAATCCATCAATTCAAGAAACACATAAAAGTTGAATAGAAATGAACGCTTGACACATTCCGACAATTCTTTTAACCATTTTGCATTCAATGACTTATGCAATGAACTAATGCCGAGATTTTTTGAGGGTTAAGACTATTCAGGTGAAACAAGTATAATATATATTTAAACAACATGACATAAAAAACTGATCATGTTGGAAACAGCAGACAATTGTACATGTAATGTAATTGTAATGAATGTACTAAAGCATTCGCAATTTGATCAAAGCAACAAGAATAGTTTTTATGATGTGCACAGGTGACTAAATGACGAGGAGGTTAAACAAGGAGTTTTAAGAAATTCTTTTCTGAAGAAATTCTGAAGAATTGACCAGAGTAGAATGACCCTAAACTGCATAATTTGTAATTCGTTAACTTTTTCTGAAGTGACCCAAAATGTGCAAAAATTATTACAGGCAGTTCTAAGTCACATTTTACTCATATTTATTAAAATCCTTCAGTACGGGTCAAAGAACTAGCAACATTGTGAAAAAATAAACATATACGGCTGGAACAATGTCTGGTGTCCCAGGATAATTCATGCAGTGTATATTATAGATATATTACAAATAATAGGAAATACAAAACATGAACAAATGCATGTTTAATATTAATTACAGGGTTTAGGTAAATACAGAACACAGGTGTGCTTTCCAGAAGCTGTTCATTTTTTTATAGTTCTATTTCACCAAGTATATAAAACTATAACTGTAAAAATTGATATGAACTGTGTTAAATGAAATCACTGAGCTCTATAAAAGACTTGGAAAGAATAATGTAGCAATGGTACTAATAGAATTGTTAGCATCAATTAATAAACCTTATTTTAAATGATTTCGAATAATTGTCCCGAGTTAAAAATGCTAGTAGCTTAGTGCGCCAGATACCTTAGGGGAAGTCGTCTCATGCTAACACCTGCCTACATGATTTCCATACGTTATTGTTGGGCTTTTGGACATTTGACTATTACCCAAAGTACTCTGTAGAAAGTGGATTTACACATTTTTTACCCCACTTTTAGTGCTAATTCATCATTATTAAACTGCAACATGTTTATTTATTTAAAGTATATTCCTTCAATTCTTGCCTGCTTATTTCTTCTGCACTCCAGTTTTCCAGAAACAGAAGATTCTAGGAGGTTTTACAAGTTTCTACAACGATCATGACAAAGCTGTACCATTATACAGACAGAAACATAAAAGTTTTAACTGCTGTTATACTTTAACTTATTTTCCAGAATAAGACTATGTTACAGTCAGTTTCTTAAAATGGAACTTCATACAAAAGACAACAAACTGAAAATAAAAAGTGCAGTTTAAAAGATGTTACATGGCTGCTTAAAAAAGAACATCCTCCATCACAATACAATAGAAATTCATGTTATATACAGGCCGCGATGTTATCTGAAACATATCAGGCTCTAATACCATTTTTTCTATTCGATTGTAGTGAAATCACGAAAAATCTGGAATGTTTTGGTAGTTGTTCTCCACCCTCGAAATGCTCATTTGCAAGTCATATTGAAGGTGAGGTGGATTTCGGAGTGTTGCTTCAGAGTCCACAGATGTCACTGTGCTTGTTGCCCTTTCGACAACAAGCACACTGACTTGGACACCATGATCAGGAAGCGTTATATTCTCAAAGAGCCTGAGATCAAAGACTATTTGGTCAAAGGAGAACGATTCACAAAATGGAAAGAAGTGAGTATTCAAAGAATTATTTTTTTAAAGCGCTTGCCACTGAAATGCTTAAAAGTTTAGCGTACAGTTCATGTTTTTATCAAACCACGCTGCCGGTCTTCATGACACTGATAGTTTATCAGGTGAGGTTTTAGTAGCGTGCTGCTGTTTTTGTGATGCTGTACCCAAGACAGTCTGATTTTGCCATTTAAAATACAAGAAGGTCAAACCTAGGACTAATACAAGCATATAATATGACCTGCAAGTGTCCTGTTGTGCTTGTTGGCTTACAGAAAATGACATTACTAGCTTCAAAAATAAATAGATAAATAGATGTTATTCTCAGCTGTAAGCCTTTTCTTTATTAATGAACTGATTAATTTGATCATGGATTGATTTATTGATGAAGTAATTGCAGATAAGTTCACATTGATCCCTGAGCCATTTCATTAGTCGAACCTTGAATCACTTCCTCGACACAATAAATGTATTATTTAAAATCAGAAGGGTTCTGATAGGGAGATGTCAACTGTGCACTGATTTGAAAGAAGAAGAAGAAAAAAACACCCACACAAATGATGTGTAAAGAGTGGACTTAAGTCTAGGAATCCACTTCTTAAAAACTCACTTGTATTCTTTCCAAACTGTGAAAATTGCAGTACATTGTTTTGACACATCGGCTTCTAATTTTCAGGACTCGTCGCGTACTGCTCCTGTCACTATGAAGATAGAACCGAAAGGATACTTTCTTTACTGGATAAACTCAAGCAAGGTAAGCTGTAAATCCATAACAATTTCCAGTCCTGACGCACTAAAGTCAGCTGTTTACCATAGTATGGTCAGCAGGTAATTTACTAAATTTAAGGTAAAAACACTCAGACTGTTTAAAAACTTGAAGACATTTGTTTTTTTTTCCCAGCTTGTTTATTTGTTAAAATTAATGTTTTTCTTTTTTCATTTTCTTTCTTTCTTACTTTTTTCTTTCTTTCTCTATTACTCTGACTTACTGCTATTGAGATAAAGGATCATGGCAACTCTGCAGTGCTGTGCTCAGTTTTGCTGCCTCTGCATATCGTAAAAGTGCTGACTCTACCATTTCCATGAGTTGCAATTACACTTAAATAGGTTCAGAAGTGCTTGTGTTATCTGCAACTGTACCTAACATACAGATGTTCAGTAAAACAGTGTAGTCAAAGCATTGTAGCAATACCAAAACACAGCAGAAGAGCTGTTATCTAATGTACCGCATGCCATGTCAAGCCAATTCAGATACATTAGGAAAACCTTTATACATTAGTGACTGCTCACTGTAGCATCTTTTCGAAACCAAAGTCAGGTTAAGCTTACATATTATTTATGCTGAATATATGCTAACAATATGCAATGCTACATTTTTGCCTCTATCAATTATTAACCGTTTTTCTCGATCGAAACTTGTACGTGGTCATGATGCTGCATTCTTAATCTGTATGTGATTTCTTTCATTATAGGAAGTCGAAATTGTGGACATTGCGACCATCCGGGACACACGGCCAGGCAAATATGCAAAACTTCCCAAAGTAAATGTCATTTTAGTTCACTACATAAAAATTTTCTTTCATATGTTTGCTGTGTACTGCGATTAAAAACCCTGAGCGCTTGTGATTGAATTATTTGTATAAATTTGCACAAACACACACACAGATGGAGAGACGAGAGAGAGAGAGAGAGAGAGAGAGAGAGAGAGAGAGAGAGAGAGAGACAGTGAGACAGTGAGACAGAGAGATTATTTGACTTTGACGTCTTTGTAGTTTGACTACAGTTTTGGGCAGATTCATGCATCAAAGTCATGCGAATTACTAGATGACATAAAGGGTTTATGTGAAGCAGAAAAATAGAGATAGAACAGAGGATCTACACTATATAGACACATGACCCTAAGATTTATATCTTAACACCCTATTCCATGTCTAGTCTTCATTTGCTGTTATAGATGTCCTAGATTTGTCCTCATTCACCCACAGATCAATTAGTAAAAAAAAGCCCGGAGTGCAGTCAGCATTATTCACAATGGTTTTCTATAGGGTTGAGGTTAGAGGTTTATAGCAGGCCACTCAAAATCTTCCACTCCAACCCATAGGAACCATATCTTCCTGGAGACATTGTCAGGCTAGAGCAGGTTTGGGTCTCCTAGTTCAGGTTTAATGCTACCACATCCAAAGCCATTCTGCACATTTGTGTGGCTCTGCCTCAGCTGTGTGGTAACGATTTTGAAAAGAGAGACATATGGCTGAAAAAGCCAGGTGTCCCAATACTTTCGTCCATAAAGTGTATATGAAGGCACTTTATATTTCGATATGATTTTGTGTAAAGTGATGTGAAAGAGCTACAGACACATGCACACACAGTCAGGCACATACGCAAACAGCCGGGGTTGTCGTGTTATGATTTGCATTTTGCCAGATTTGCTTGGCTCGGCTTGGCTTGTATTCACAAATGTCCTTTGTATGAAAAGCAGATGCAAGGGTGTTTAGAGTTTAAATGTTCTCAGCCATTGCACTAGTGAGGCCAGGCCCTAGAGTGAAAGATAAATATTATAAAAAGTGTATCTGGCAGAGAATTGTACATATGTGGGCCAATCTGATAAGCATCTAATGAAATAGAGATGAAAGCATACTTGGAATACTCTTCATGATCAGTTGCCCAGTTTTTTGATTTTAAATTGGTCAGTATTAAGCAAAGAAATGATATAATATTTCATGTATGTAAATAAAAACATAGATCTGCCTTCCAGAACAGACATCAATAGTTCAGGCTCTTTAATTATTAATGGCAACTTTAAAACTGTTTTGCTTACAGTTTAAACATTTAGGAGGAAAATAATTATTTATGTAGCTTTGATATAACTTTGTTCTATCAACAGCATCAAAAAGTTCGAAACACCTTCAACATGGACTTCCCTGACAGTAATTACTTAGCCAAGACCTTAACCATCGTAACTGGTCCTGACATGGTCAACCTTACATACTACAACTTCTTTGCAGCCAAGGAGAATGTAGTGCAGGTAGGAATTTCCCCTTATTACTGACTTTTACCACCAAGAACATCTGGGCCATCTTTAAATTAGCTAAATGAATTAATAGATTTTTATTACAGATTTGGACAAAAAAATACCTTCTGATTTCAAAACATAAACAATGCAAATCCAGTTAGTGTAGCGTTCCTGGTTATCAAATTGCACCTAAAATCTGCAATAATGATAATAATTATAATGAAATATTTTATAGCCAGGAAATCCTTATTAGATTCAATGATACCAGACATTAACTATGACTTTATTATTTTGGCATGCTAAACATTTTGCTAAACATATAAAATAGATCTCCCACTTCACCACACTGTTCAAACAATTTTATTAGATTTGTACCAGTGTCATACTGACTTCCTAAATTCATGTTTATCTCCACTTGACACTCATACAGTAAGTCCCGTCCTAAAGGCTGCCACAAATTGATGAGCTCTAATGCACTACACAAACCAGCTGTGGTTTCTGTGGTGAGGCAAATGCACTTTATGAGTTTATGACCCTCATATCCTGCTTTCAGTTCTGTCAATATGTAACCATGTGTCTATGAAAGTACGATTCAGGCAAAGGTACTTAAATGGCCGACAGTTGGGTAGTGATGGTTCTATCAGGTTAGTGATGGAATAAACTTTGCTTATTCATGTAAAGCTCAGGGATTTTGTGCCCTCTGCTGGAAGAGATTCTGAAAGAAAAGAAAGGATTGTTCAATGAGCAGATCCACATTAAACAGCACATTTTCTCGGAGGCCTTTGAAGACCTTTTTACCATACATGGTGATATCTTGACATTTTTAGTTTATACATAAAAACTCTTGATTTGATTTGCACTTCTCGTCACAAAACAGCAGTAATGTTAAAGGTCTCCAAAAGTGAAACGAGAAATATTATTCCACGTTTTCTGATTGTCTAAAAGCAACTGCTATAAATGATTATGCACAATGTATCATTTGCACTTAACATGTTCATTTATATATGCAATTATATGCATAAAGATAAGACATATGACCATGCCTCTCATGATATATCTCATTAGAAAACTTCATTAAATAGCTTTCATTTATAAAAATAATACTGCTAAATTAATAATGATAATAATAATATTATCATAATATTATAACTACTACTACTATTACTACTACTATTGCTTTTAATTACTGGTCAACATCCAAAAGCAATTTAACAAACGTTATTAATATACATGTTTAATAAAAGTATTTTTGGGGCATTCCGTATATTTATTTATTTTTTTATCAATTTTTGGCCCGAATTTAGCCAAGCTTTTTTCAGATCACCATATGTTTTTTTCCCCATAGTCTTTTGGGAACACTACTTTTGGACATTAGTGTATCAATTCTAAAACTGAAAGTCAGCATTGTATTGATTAATAATTTCCTTTATCAGAGTAGCCTTAAAAATGAGATGTGTCTTCCCTCCACCAGAACTGGGCTGATGACATTCTGTCCATTGCCTACAACCCCCACAGGGCCACTGTCTGCAGACAAGTCTACCTGGATAAACTGTAAGAAACCAATTTTCAAAAGACACAAAAGTCATTAGTCTATTTGTAAAATTTTGGCTTCTGCACTTTTAAGTATTGTATGTGTTACATGTGTGCAGGTTTAAACATTGTTCAGCATTTCATTCATTTTTTTAAATGAATATCTGAATTATTGGTGCAGTCATCTTTGTTGACATCTCAGCTACACCCATCCAAGCAACAACGAAGAATGATTTCGGAGTGCACTAATCAGTGTGCTTCCTGTTAATGTTTTTCACTTATTTTCTCTGTTCTTTTCTCTCATAGGTATGTCCGTCTCACACTGCAAACCAACAAAGACGGCAAAATTCCTGTTAAGTAGTACGTTTTTATTGTCATTATAATGATTATTTGCAATATGAGAGTAATGTGTATCTAAAACCTTACAACTTACTACTATACCACAGTATCTATAAGATGTTTCCAGCTGACAAGAAAAGGGTCGATAGTGCACTCTCATCTGCAAAGCTTCCCAAGGGAAAGGTGAGAGAGCTTCTCAATTTAATTGTGTGCCTGTTTTTATGTTTCTATTGTCTGCCATTATGGAAAATAACATCATTATAGAACATACAACCTTTATTAATTCATGTTAAGACAGAAACCTTGTTAAATCTGGTTCGATTCATAAAAAGGATTTACAAATAGTAATGCACATCTGCACTTATATAAATAATTCATATCCATAGAACTGGTATTATTTTCCTATGCCATTAAGTCTTGAATGGTTTTATGCATTTAATACTTCAGTCATTTCCCTATTTATACATTTTTTAATGACAACACAAAGTGATTTTTGCCCATAAATGTATTGAAATGAGGGCATTAATGTTAACCCACTGTAATATATAAATTATAGTTGCCCTACTGTCAGAGCTGCTTTCATTGAAAATGTATCTACAATTAGAAATGTAGAATTTGAAAAATATTTAATAACAAATAATATTTTATACTTCACATTTAAGTTGGAATATCACAGAACTCGTTGTATTGCATTTTCATAGTTTGACTCCATAAAGCCTGAAGTGTTCACTGAAGCTGCATTCAAGACCTTCCTGATGAACCTTTGTCCTAGGCCAGAGATCTATGAAATCTTCAGCTCCTAGTAAGTGTCTCTGTTAAACATGGAACTTATCTTTCTACTCATTATGGACCAAGACATAAAGTCACCTATGTAAAATCCACGTTAATAATATAATGATAAATCTGGAGTCCATGTGATACACGAGTGTGATCCCTGAATGAAAATGAACTGATTCACTTTTGCACTGACCATTAATCACTTTTATTATTTTCAGCTCTAATAAGCCCTACATGACCAAGGAGGTCTTTAGCAAGTTCCTGTATGAGAAGCAACGAGACTCAAGGCTTAATGAAGAGCTTTACCCACCACTGAGACCTGATCAGGTAAAGGCTCTCATCGACAAGTACGAGCCTTCGTCCTCAAATTCTAACCGTGGTGAGTCAACTAACACAATGATTGTTTACAGTAAGACAATGAAATGATTTCAACCTTTAATATACATCATTTGATTTTTAATTTAGGAGTTTAAACATTTTTTTTTTATTAGATTATTAAAATTTAATTTAGTTTAAATAATGGATCGATGCTGGTGTTTTTCAGGTCAGATAACCCCAGAAGGGTTTCTCTACTTCCTAATGGGGCCAGAGACAACACCTGTGATGTTGGACAAAATGGCCCAGTGCCATGACATGACCCAGCCCATCCCTCACTACTACATCAAATCCTCCCACAACACCTATCTTACTGGTAACACTGAATGGCTTATAAAACCATTGACAACAAATGATCTAGGAATTGGAACATATACAGTATATACATATATAGCTTAAACCTAAATTTGATTCTGCTCAAACTATTGATCAAACTATCAGCTATATCAGGCTAAATGTAATGTGCAGTAAACTAGGTCTGCCATTAACATTTTGAAGGGTTGCCAAATAGACTGTATTTACTATTACTATAACATCACTCCAAGTTGTATTTTTACATTTTATTATTCTCATTCTTATTTATTTGTTTCTTTGTTTCTTTATTTATCATTCAATTTTAAGTACATCCAGTCACCAGTCTAGCTTTATTCATGGCACGCATGCTAGCTGGTCATATTTTGCTGCTAATGCCACCTCAGCATTTATTTATACAGCAATCAATATTACTCTTACTTACTTTTGATTGAGTAAGAATGACCATACTTTGAAATAAATACAGTCTCTTTCTACTTTTTCCTCCAACCCTGGTAAGCATTCATTATTTGTCGTCAGGTTTAATCCCTTCTTTTTGTAGGCTGTAGCACAATTTATTAAATGTTGAACTCTTGACATTTTCAATGGTGCAAATCTCCCATTATTCATTCATTTTTCATTCATTCATCTTCTCCCGCTTATCCGAATTCGGGTCGCGGGGGCAGCAGTCTAAGCAGATTCCCTAGACACTTCTCCGTGTCCAGGGATCGGGTTGTCAAAGCCCCCGCCTTCGACTGCTGCCCGATCCTCTCAGCACCGGTCCCTTACGGTCTCTCCTGCAGGTGGTGAGCCCACGGGAAGGCGGCCCCACGTCGGGCGACGTCACGGTCCTTGATTTATTTTTATTTTTTTTTCGTAAGGGTTTTTTGAACCGCTCTTAGTCTGACCCGTTGCCTAGGACCTGTTTGCCTTGGGAGACCCTACCAGGGGCATATAGCCCCGGACAACATAGCTCCTAGGGTCATTCGGGTACTCAAACCCCTCCACCACGTTAAGGTGGCAGTTCAAGGAGGGGTCTCCCATTATATGATTCCATTTTATATAACAATCTCTCTCTCTCTCTCTCTCTCTCTCTCTGTTTTTTTTCTTAGCCGGTCAGTTCTCAGGCACCTCCTCTCCAGAGATGTACCGTCAGTGTCTGCTTTCTGGATGTCGCTGTTTGGAGCTGGACTGCTGGAAAGGCAAACCTCCAGATGAAGACCCAATCATTACTCATGGCTTCACCATGACAACTGAGATTCTTTTCAGGGTCAGGCTTCCACCAATCAGAGCTTGTGCAATCGTCACAATATATACATTAAGAAATGTTTTCCTTTAATAAACACAGCCAATAACAATTTTTTTAATCCTTTTTCTGTGGTAGGATGTAATCGAAGCTATTGCAGAGAGTGCGTTCAAAACATCAAAATATCCAATCATTCTCTCCTTCGAGAACCATGTTGATACGTAAGACATTTTTCTATACCACAGTAGATTTTACATTTTGTTCTGGCTACTGGATTTGTCTAAATTTGGATTTGTCTACTTAGAGTCAAACAGCAAGAGAAGATGGCTAACTACTGTAGGACTATATTTGGAGATGCTCTGCTCACTGATCCCCTGGAGAAATATCCGGTATGTGGCTGTATATGGATTAGTAATTGATTTATGTTTGATAATATAATCACCGCTATACATTCACGATATATTGAATAGTTATACGTTTTAATCTATTCGGGAGTTACACGCACTTGATTAGATTACGTCGTATCAGAGCAGGTAGAACGATCTGTACTGGTTGTTGTTTACAGTTGAAGCCAGGTCAACAAATCCCCAGTCCTTCTGAGCTGATGGGAAAAATTCTGATCAAAAACAAAAAGGGCCCCACAGGCCCGGCCAAACCACCACCAAAGAAAACACAAGAGGAGGGTCCTGCTGAGAATGCAGGTGAGAATAATCTACATATAAATATATGTAGGTTTCATATAAATAGTCATGTTGACTCAACCCTTAAAAATATTCATTTGTGTTTTTCATCTTCCAAAAGGAGAGCAGCCTGAAAACCCTGAGAACCAGAACAACGAGCAAGATGAACCGATGAACGATGAACCTCATGATGAACATCATGAGGAAGAGGAGCAGGATGAGGAAAAGATGAAGAACTCTGATGAAGTAATGAGATTATATGATTATTATAACCACTTACAGATTTGTGTATACATGAGTGTTAGAGTAAACATATCTCAACATAACATAAAAGAATTCAGCGACACTTTATGGAATCGAAGTATTCATAACACTACACGATATTATAAGCTGGCAATCTTTTTGGTGTCAGGTTAACATAGTACTTGAGTAATGTAAATTATGAACCCTTTTTTGATATTGTTACTGTGGTTTATTTTTCACTTTCTGCCTGCCTTTAGTTATTAACTGAAATGATACGAATTTCTATTTTTTTTTTATGCTGACTGTTTGGATTAGGGTACAGCTGGGCAGGAAGTAACAGCTTTTGAGGCAATGTCTTCAATAGTCAACTATATTCAGCCACACAAATTTGTCTCCTTTGAACAATCAAGGAGTGAGTCATGTCTAGCCTGTTTTTGTTTTTTTTTCCCTATTCAAATTGAATTACTCTATAATAATTATAATACTACCAAAATGTGTTATTTATGATATTGTATGATTTTTCCAAGCGCAGAAAAGAACAAAAGCTATGCCATCTCTTCTTTTGTGGAAACCAAAGGAGAGCAAATGATCGCTAAGAGTGCTGTGGAGTTCGTTGAGTATCCTTTCCAATTCATTAAAATTTATGAACTTAATTGATATTACATGATTTGCACACATTTCCTGATACCAAACCTTTCTTTCGCAAATCTGTTAGGCCACTACTTTGTTCATATCAGGGTTCATTTTTTAAACTTTTGAAATATTTATTTCAGCTGTAATTCACTGTATCATAAGTCCAGTGGTTAAATAGTTACATCCGCCATACTGATGGTGTCCGATTGCTATGGCTCTATATGCTATACAGAAAAAAAAAAGGTTGAGGCTTGAGAACCCCATACCAACTGTGAAGCATGGGGATGGCAGAATCAAATTGTGGGGTTTCGCTGAGAAAGGGACTGGTGCACTTCTGAAAAAAAAATTTTATGAGAAAGGAAGACTATGTTGACATACCGAAGGAATTCCACAAAGGTCCTGACCTGAAACTCTGAAATAATTTATGGACTAAGGGGAAATAAATTGCCTTGACTGAGCCTTCAAGGAGTCCTACAAACTGGATTGAGTTGCACCAGTTCTTTCAGAGGCAATTAGCAAAAACTTCAGCAAAGTATTGTGAGAAGCTTGTAAAAGGCTACACCAAGGACAAGATTCAAGTTTAGCATTTAGAAAACACAAAATGCATGGTAATGCATACATATATTGCATGGTCAAATAAATGTTGAGGTTGAATATCTTTATCCTTGTAAACTTTAACCTCAGTACACGAGCCAGTCCTGCCATGTCTTTATTTCCTCAGCAAAGAATTTATAAAATATAATATTTATGCTCTATAATAGTTACAATGTACTGTATAAACATTAAGATGTAACCTGAAAACATTCATAATATAAGAGCACAGCTGCATATTTGATTGCATTTACAATGCAGAAAAACATAAGTGAATTCCTTTACCGCATGCTTCAGATATAACAAGAGACAGATGAGTCGTATCTACCCTAAAGGAACACGTATGGACTCTTCTAACTATAACCCTCAGCCCTTTTGGAACGTCGGATGTCAGATGGTGGCACTGAACTACCAAACTATGGGTAAATGCCTTTTGATTCAATCAGTGTACTGTGTAATGTAAACCTTAGATAGACCATAATTCACAAGGACAGTTTCCAGTTAAAAGCATGACCAGTTTAGGACTAAATGAGCATTCTGTTCTGAAAGAAGACATTATTTATTTATGGAATAAGCTGTGAGTGGCAGCACTTGGAGCAGTATTCTCTATACAAGACAGAGTTTATACTTTCCAGTAACATGATAATTGTAGTGGTTTAAGTGAGGCGAGTACCTGGGAAAGTGGCTTGGAATCCCGTTACATTTCTTATCAGTGAGACTTTACATAAAGCATTCCACAGTTTCTGCACATTTTTCAGAGTGGGAAGAGGTCAGGGTGTCATAGTGATTGGATAATCATTTAAAATGCAGTTCCAGTGCAGTTCTGTGTGTTGAGTCTGATGGCTTGAGGGAAAAAACTCTCAGTCTGGATGTGAGGCTCAAATGCTAGACTCACAGCTAGGAGAGTGAAGAGTGTATGTGAGGGGTGTGTGGGGTCGTCCACAATGCTGTTGTCTATGATAGAGAGCAGAGAGTCTCCAATGTACTTCTCGGCCATCCATACTATCCTCTTGTGATCCAAGACGGTGCAGTTCCCAACGCAAGCAGCTGCTCAGGATGCTCTTAATGGTCCCTTTGTAGAACATGGGGGAGGGAGATGGGCCTCCCTCAGCCTTCTCAGGAAGTAAAAATTCTGCTGGGCTTTCTTGGTGATGGAGCAGGTGTTAAATGACCAAGTGAAGTTCTCCCCCAAATGAACACCAAGGAATTGCGCTCTTGACGATCTCCACGGAGGATCCATCGATGATCAGTGGAAAATGGCTGCTCTGTGCTCTCCTAAAGTCAACAACAATCTCTTTGGTTTTGTTAACTTTCAGAGACAGGTTGTTTGCTCTACACCAGGCTGTTAACTGTTTTACCTCCTCTATGAACAGCATTCGTACGTATGTGTCCTTATTGTCCAGGTGGGTGAGGGCCAGATGGTGAGTCGTGGCGATGGCATCGTCCATGGAACGGTTTGAACAATACACAAACTGCATAGGGTTGAGAGTGGTAGGCGGAGTCTCTAGAATATAGTAGCGCACGCAGCTTAGCAGTCATCCATTGTTTCTGGTTGGAGAGTGTGGTGATGGTCTTGGAGATGGTCACGTCATCAATGCACTGGCTGATATAACTGGTCACTGATGATGTGTACTCCTCCAAGTTGGTGAAGTCGCTGTTGGTTGCAGCCTCCCTAAACATGTCCCAGTCAGTGCATTCTAAGCAGTCCTGAAGAGCAGACATGGATCCTGCTGGCCAGGTTCTCACCTGCTTTCGAACTGGTCTTGACCACCTGTTGAGTGGTCTGTTTGCTGGGATTAGCATAACAGAAATGTGGTCTGAGTAGCCAAGGTGGGGCAGGGCTTTGCCCATTATGCACCGAGGATTTTTTTGTAAAAAACATCCAGTGGGTTTTCCCTCTCTGGTTGTGAAGTCCACATTCTGATGAAATTTTGGGAGCACAGTACTGAAATCTGCATGGTTGAAATCGCTGGTGACTATAAACAATCCGTCTGGGTGTGTATTCTGCAGTTCGCTAATGGTCCCGTAGAGTACACAGAGCGCCTCCTTAGCATTAGTGCTAGGTGGAATCTACACTCAGAGCACAATAGCGGTGGTGAATTCCCGGGGTAAATAAAAAGGTATCTCACAACAATAAACTCTAAAAGCAGTGAGCAGCAGGTGGAAACGAGAACAGAGCTCTTACACCATTCCGTGTTGATGTAAACACACAGACCGCCGCAGAGAGCTGCATTTCTGTTGGCACAGAAAGATGCAAAAAACATCCATGGGAGACAAACAGAAGCAGTCATACTTTTGAGGGAGCGGTTAAAAAAACCCAACACGCTACATTAAATACAAAGAACTACAGCAAATAGTTTAAATGTGAGACATGACAATAGAGCTGGTAAAAAGGCTGTTGAGACAATTATGAGGGAAGACATGGATATGAGGCCATAGTAGTAAAGAAAACTGTCTCAACGATTTGCCTCAAAGCGTTTCATATACAGTAATATTGAAATATTCTCTCATCCCTAGATGGTAGAACTTTTTATTCCTAATCAGGGGATTTCCTGCACAGTCACTGTTGGAAATGTTAACAACCATTGAAGTAACAATTAGGTAAAGGATCAGGAAATAATCTGCATGTCAGGAGGTGATGGGTAGTGATTTGGTTTGCTAGTGATTTGCTGGTGATTAGGGTGTTGTGATTCATTGCTGAAATAAGTGAGGGACATTAAGCATCATTGTAAGACATTGTAAGACTGGCAAATACATTGCTCTTCAGATTAATGTATTTGTACAAGCTATGTTCAGATTAAACATAATAAATAAGTCAAATTATTCAGTTTAGTAATCAAAATTGCCATAGCAAATCATAGTTATACGGGGATATAAAGCAAGGATTTTGTACATGGATAAGTATTTGGATTTGTTATTCAGTTTCGGATGCTATCATGCCATACTGTCAGAAAACGTCCACAAGATGACAGTATGTTACAGTTACAACTAGAGATCAGTTCATTCTCATTTGGCCCTTATTTGATGATCCTTATGAAGTTGTGTGAAACTGTTTTTAAACACCAAGCGCTGCAACATGTACAAAAGTTTTAGTAGCACTGATTATTTTTTTTTTATCAATAAAGGATCACAGTAGTACATCTCTTTACAATTAAGTGTACTCGATATGATTGTAGAGAAAGAAAACAAAAGTCATATTCTACAATCATATCGAGTACACTTAATTGTTCTGCTAGCAATAACCATAACAATCAAAAGATTAAAGCCTTTTATCACAATGAAATTGAATGAAATGTGCTTATGTAGATTTTCCCATGCAACTGAACATGGCACTGTTCGAGTATAATGGGAGGACTGGCTACCTCTTAAAAAATGATGTGTTTCGGAGAAATGACAAGACGTTCGACCCCTTTTCCGACAAGCTTGACACCAATGTGCCCAACACGCTCTCAATCAAGGCAAGTCAATTCAACATAAAGGTTAAATCCAGAGCTTAAACTAATGGTTCCAGGCTGTATGGCCTAAAGGTTAAACTAAGTTTAATAGATTGAAGACACTAATGTTTAACTTCATTATTATATTTTTTAACGGTGTGCTCAAGCATTAAGCAACATACACCGACTGAATTATTCAGTCAGATTTTCTGACCGATTTATCCAAGTAAACTGGCAATACAGTATAAATAAAGGTTAGGTGTATGTGATAGTCCTTTTCGAATATAGTCCCTGGTATGTGCCAGTTACACAGTATGTCATTGATTAAATGCAGTGATTATGAATTATCCCGTATTGCACTCTTCAGTTCAAATTCTTGAACCTATTTTTATGTATTTCTTTTATTTTCTATTAGGTTTTGATATACTTCACTCTCTCCAATCTTGCCCTTGTTTCTTACAGATCTACTCAGGCCAATTCCTATCTGATAAGAACGTGAAAACAGCAGTGGAGGTGGAGATAATCGGCTTGCCTGGAGACCCCAAACGCAAATTCCGCACCAAAAACACAGCCACACCAAATGCTATCAACCCTGTGTGGAATGAGGAGCCCTTTGTGTTTGAGAAGGTTTGTTAATATTTTTCTAAATGCCATATTTTTAAATACTAACTAATATCTGATATGATAACTATGATTTTTTTTTAATAAAACATTCTTTCCTTTTATAATTACAAACGTAATGTTAAACGTGTGTTATGTCTGTTTTTGAAACAGATTCTGCTGACAGAATTGGCTTCACTCCGGATAGTGGCTTATGAGGAAGGTGGAAAATTTATTGGGCATAGGATTATTCCCATAGATGCCATCCAATCAGGTAAATCAAAGGAATTTAGAGTTTCACCTTCACAACCTATACATTTACGAACAACAAAATACAAACATAACAAATGTCATTCTGATCTGCATATTATATACTGTGTGTGTGTGTGTGTGTGTGTGTGTGTGTGTGTGTGTGTGTGTGT
>JAAIIK010000032.1:5654315-5676851 GCA_014706435.1 Silurus glanis
AGAGAGAGAGAGAGAGAGAGAGAGAGAGAGAGAGAGAGAGAGAGAGAAACATGGATTATAATATAATTATAATATGTTGCAAGCAGAGACTCCAGCAAGGCTAGATATGATAGCATAACTAAAAGGGAGAGCCAAAAGGTAACACAGACATGTGGATCTCTGAGTCATAAAGCAGCCAGCCACTTCATCATCAACAAATCTAATTTACATCATAACTGTCGGTCTTTTAAGAAGAATCCCCCTATGGTACAAGATCATTCAGTGCTTTATATATGAATGGTAACATTTTTATAATAAATGCTATTTGTTGTAGACTGGAAAAGACAGGTGTGATTGGTCATATATTCTGGTTCTAGAAAAGATTCTTGTTGCTCTATTCTACTAACTGGTGCTTCTTGTTCATGCGCTTACATTCATACAGAAAGGCATTCCAATAATCCAGCATGAGGTCAAATAAAGCATCCTGTAAGATATATTTCTTATCTCAACAATATTCCTGAGATTAAAGAAGGGTCAAAGTAATGTTATCTACATGAGCTTTTTTAGTAAGACTGATGTCAGTAATCATATCAAGGTCTTTTACTGTTGCACATGATGAAATCGAAAGACCCTCCAGACTACCCAATTAGAAGGCTTACTTCCAGCTAAACCATATACAAAACCTACACCATACAAAGACATTCTACTATGTTTCCAACTTTGTGCCAACAGTTTGTGAAAGATGCACATTTGGCTGTGATGGTCAGGTGTTTACAGACTTTTGGCTATAAAGTGTATAAAGATGCATAATAAATCAAGTGTGATGTGAGATGGATTTTAAACAAATGTGACAGAAGGAAATGGTTCAGATTTTTCAAGAGCAATCACAAAAGTGTGCTCTTTTCAACGATGTAAAAATTTAAAAACAATGTACAGGACACTGTATGGACAAAAAATTGTAGATACCTGATTATAAGATTTATATGCACTTTTTTGAACAATATATTCCACATTTAGTCACCATTTTTCTTTTTTTAAGTGTGGTTGTGGAGATTCATTAAGCCACAAGGGTAACAGCAGATTCAGGGTTAGGGTGAAGGGGCCTGGGGTGCGGTCAATGTTTCAATTCATCCTCAAGGCATTTAGTATGGGTTGAGGTCAGAGGTTTATAAAGGTAGGTAGTAGGTAGGTAGGTAGGTAGTAGGTCACTAAAAATTTTCCACTCCAACCCATGTAAACCATGACCTACTGAAGTTCACTTTGACAAAGGGGCATTGTCATGTTGGATCAGGTTTTGGTCTCCTAGATCAAGTGAAGGGAAATTTATATTCTAAAGCATCCAAAGACACCCTTTACAATTGTGTGCCTCTAACTTGTGGTAACAGTTTGAGGAAGAACCACATATGGCTAAGTCAGATGTCCCAATACGTTTGCCTTTATAGAGTATATAAAACTAAACTGGAACCTTTTTGTGCTTATTGGTTGTTGTATGCAGTTCCTGGTTTCCTTTTCAGCAAATGAGATACATGTATGCATGACTGTTTACAGTAAAGTGTTCTAAGATCCTGTTTTCTTGTATTATCTGGACTATAATCCAAGTTTGTCTGTTTTAGGCTCCATTAAACCTGGCAATAAGTGCCTATCTAAATGAGTGTTGTTGCAAAGCACTTTTAATCCACCACACTTTTCTTACCTTCCCCTTTAGTACTTGTTGCCTGTTTTCTTCATTCTGGCCAATATGTGACTGTTATGTCCTTACACACCATGATGAGTGCTAAGGGCATGATTCAGTCACTTTGAGTCATTTTCAGTCTCACAGAAACATAATTTCACTATCTCACCAAGCTGGAGTCTCCTTACCCTGTCCTATGTCCTTCAGTCATTATGTGAAAACTTGGTAAACTCTGTCTTATTATCTGGATGTGGGAATGTGAAGAAGTTTAAGTAAGTAAGAAAAAGCTAATCAGCATATTTGTACACTATATATATATATATATATATATATATATATATATATATATATATATTTATATTATGCACACTGACTGTTTATCACCCTAGACCCTCATAAATAGATAGAACAGGACTTCCTTAAGGTGCTTTAACTGCTAAATTGTAATTAAATTGAGAAAATGACTCTGACCCTGTTCTACATAGAACCTTTCAAGAGATCTCCTTAAGAAGTTTCTACAGTTTTCTCTAATTTCTTAAGAAAAAAACTGCATAAATAAAAAACTGTTAAAACTGTTAAATAATTGTAAAATAATTGTTGGTCTACACCTGCAAGCCTGTAAATTTGCAATCCATTTTAGGTGTTAAGAGTAAGAGTAAAATACAGAAGATTATATTGTTTACAAGAATGCTCTCTATAGTAGAATGTAGAATTTATATAATGTATTTATGTATGTATGTGTGTTACTGCTACACTAATCAGAAATATGAACTGAATATAATGTGGAAAAGTAGCTAGAGTTTTTATTGATGACCTCCTCATTTATGTAGCAGTTATTCAATCCAATTACATTCTAATAAGAATAACTGTAAAAAAATAAAAATAAAATGGCAGCACTGGCAATGTGCAGCATATAGTTCATTATATAATTTACACACACTGTTTTTGTTTGATTTACAGATGTCAGCCCTTTATATCAGCTTCTTTGACAGATAAAAGAAAAACTAGATTCAAAAGAGATAAAAAAAAAAAGTCTATACAACTATTAGATGAGGTGAGACTAGTTAGTAATCTTTAAACTGTAATACTTTTGGCTGGATATTGTTAATGAATTGTTTAGAAATCACACACCCACAGCAAGTAGAAAAACAGGCTTTACCCAGGTTGAAGCGTTCAGAATGCAATGTACACTGCCTTTCTTTGCATAATAAATTCTATTTTGATCGGCAAAGCAAGGTACTGACTCAACAGTCTACAAGTTTCTCTGGTAAACATGTGCAATCTGGTGTTCCTGATGGTACAAGAGCTTTCCAGGCTCGATTCTATGCTATATCTCCAACCCCCACATTCTTCGTCTCTTCCATCCTCCACCTCCACCTCAGAATTCCCCGCTTTTCTCTCCCTGCTGTGTGTGGGGTTGAATCGCATGCTATTTGCCAGGTTGAGCAGTCATCATAGCGTAGGCTGTCAGGGCTGCCCAGTCCATTAGAACTACCCTCTCACACCGCCCCTGGGCCATCTGGATAACGGGTTGTGTAGTGATGACCAGAATAATTCATAAGCAGGATCAGTCATGGCATGGAAGTAGGATGATGTTACTCTTGTGAAAAGTTGGGTTTAAAAGTTTCCACAGGGCATTATTGACATTATCTGTGAGTGTCCTTGCTGTCGGATAAAGAGATAAATGTAAGAAACCTTGTTTATTTTTTCTTATTCTGTATACTTTAGTGAACTAATTACTCAAAGTCTTGTGGGAATTTTCCAAACTTTCCAAAATGCAAATTAACTATAGTAGAAGAATCAATTAAATGGATGGATATTCACAGACAAAATGAAACATCTTTCAGTATATTCTGTGTAAATACAATTTGCACTGCATGCATCTTGGATAGTCAAGCAGGTTTTATAACTTCATATTAAGTTTGCAAAACACTATATTTCAAAAGTTTATAATTATTCTTTTTGTCTTTTTAGTTGTTTAATGCTGAATAAGGTTGTTTAAAAACATCTTGGAGCATTAAACAACAAGCTTATTAAGCATGACCAAAGCATGTGGGGACCAAAACTATTACTTACGAGACTCTCTACGATGAAAATAGTTCTAAATGACATTGGCTGTATGTTTGAGGTAAATAAAACATTTGGAGCCAATCAGATGCCTCTGTGATGGTATTGTATGAAGGATAAGTATCTGCCTATATTTCTCAGCACTGATCACACCATTAATCTTGATCAAATATACAACTCCATTTGCAGAAATGCGGCCCCAAAATTGCATTTAAACTCCACCATGCTTTACTGTTGCCTGCAGACACTCATTATTGTCCCGATCTCCAGTCCTTTAACAAACAATTTGCCTCCTGCTACAGCCAAATATTACTAATTTTGAATTAGCAGTCCAGAGCACCTGCTGCCATTTATCTGCACCCCAGTTCCTATGTTTGAGTGGATGGTTGAGACACTTAGTCTTCCATGACTTTTCCTCCTTCCTGCCGGTTTAGCATTCTCCTACCGATATACCCCATGTTCCTCCTCTGCACATGTCCAAACCATTTCAATCGCACCTACTTGCACTGCCCCTTCAATAAACTAATTTCTAATCCTGTCCATCCTCATCACGCCCAATGAAAATCTCAACATTTTCAGCTCTGCTACCTTCAGCTCCGCCTCTTGTCTTTTAGTCAATACCACTGTCTCTAAACCATACAACACTAGCAGGTCTCTAGCAGGGAGCAGGTCTCACCACAGTCCTATAAACTTTCCCTTTCACTCTTGCAGATACCCTTCTATCACAAATCACTCCTGTCACTCTTCTCCACCCACTCCACCCTGCCTGCACTCTTTTCTTCAGTTCTCTAACACACTCTCCATTACTTTGCACCGTTGACCCCAGGTACATAAACTGGGGTCAACACCTTCTCCACCTCTTCTTCCTGCAACTGCACCACTCTTCTGCCCTCCCTCTCATTCACATACATGTACCCTGTCTTACTCTCAACACACTCTCTTCACTTGTTACCACATTTCCATCTACATCCTTCATTGATCTAACTTGCAGCACATCCTTCCCAGTCGGTACAAATCATTTTCCCCTTCCTGTCCAACTACTCATACAGCTCCTCATCTGCCTTTTCCTTAGCTTTTGCCACATCCCTTGTACTCCTGCCTACTTTCCTCATCTCTCTATCGATCCCAATTCTGTTTTGCCAACCTCTTTCTGCTTATGCTTTCTTGCACTTCCTCATTCCACCACCACGTCTCTTTGTCTTCCTTTCTATTTTCAAATGTCACATCAAGTACCTTTCTAGCTGTCTCCCTTGTCACTTCTGCAGTAGGTGCCCAATCATCCAGCACCCCTTCACCACCACCAAGGCCCTGTCTTCTACTTTTCTCTCCTTAAAGCCATACCTACCCATCACCTCCTCATCGTATCTGTTCCCTTCACCAACATGCCCATTAAAGTCGGCCCCAATCTCCAATATTTATTTTCTAGGTACACTCTCCACCTTGATGACATTTATCATCACCCCCTCAACTTCCCACAATCACGATCATCACCCTAACAGAAATTACCTTCACCTCCACTACATTCTTACTGTACTCTTCCTTCAGGATCACCCCTACACAATTTCTCCTTCCATCCACACCATGATAGAACAGTCCCCCCCCCCCCCCCCTCCAATGTTGATCCTGATCCTCCTGGTCTTACTCCCTTTCTACTTGGTCTCCTGAACACACAACATATCTACCTATCTTCACTCCATCATATCAGTTAACTCTCTTCCGTTACCAGTCATAGTACCAACATTTAAAGAACACACCATAAACTCCACTCTCCTACACTTCTCCTTTTCCTGCTGACTCTGTAGATGTCTTCCTCCTCTCCTTCTCCTCCTATGGTCAACAGTAGCCCAATTTTCACCGGTACTCTGTTGGCTAACAAAACCTGTGCTGGTCGTTGGTTACCCGGGCCTCAATCAATCCGGTATGGAATTCTGGTTAGTGACCTGCATATTTGATTTGGCTGTAAGGCCATGAACATTGGAGGTGGGTTTAAACTGTTCTTTCATGGTGTGGATGGAAAGAGAAATGGTGTAGGGGTGATTTTGAAGGAAGAGTACAGTAAGAGTGTAGTGGAGGTGAATAGAGTTTCTGGAAGTTGAAGGGGTGATGATAAATGTCATCAGTGCTTATGTTTCACGAGTGGGTTGTAAGATAGAGGAGAAGGAAAAATTCTGGAGTGAAGTGGTGGAGAGTGTACCTAGGAATGAACGATTGATGATTTCGGCAGACTTTAATGGGCATGTAGGTGAAGGGAACAGAGGTGATGAGGAGATGATGAGAAGGTGATGGGTGGGTATGGCCTTAAGGAGAGGGTTGTGGAAGGGCAGATCATGGTAGATTTTGATAAAAGGATGGAAATGGCAGTGGTGAACACTTATTTTAAGAAGAAGGAGGATCATAGGGTGACGTATAAGAGTGGAAGAAGGTGCACACAGGTGGACTATGTTCTATGTAGGAGATGCAACCTGAAGGAGATTGGAGACTGTAAGGTGTTGGCAGGGGACAGTGTAGCTAGACAGCATCGGATGGTGGTCTGTGTGATGGTGTGATGTAGATAGTGAAGCAGGAAGTGGAAAGGATTAGTAAGGAGGAAGTGAGAGCAGCGATTAAGAGGATGAAGGGTGGAAAGTCGGTTGGACCAGATGACATACCAGTAGAAGCATAGAGATGTTTAGGAGAGATGGCAGTGGAGTTTTAACCAGGTAAGGGAGATACCAACAGGGGAATTAAGTGGATAAGTCACACCATGAAGTAATGGGAAAGAGTAGTGGAAGCCAGACTGAGAGAAGAGATGACCATCTGTGAGCAACAGTATGGTTTCATGCCAAGGAAGAGCACCACAGATGCATTATTTGCTGTGAGAATGTTGATGGAGAAGTATAGAGAAGGTCAGAAGGAGTTGCATTGTGTTATTGTGGATTTAGAGAAAGCGACAGGGTGCCGAAAGAGGAGTTGTGGTATTGTATGAGGAAGCCAAGTGTGATAGAGAAGTATGTGAGGGTGGTGCAGGACATGTATGAGGACAGTGTGACAGCAGTGAAGTGTGCAGTAGGAACGGCAGACTGGTTCAAGGTGGAGGTTGGACTGCATCAAGGATCGGCTCTGAGCCCTTTTCTGTTTGCCATGGTGATGGACAGGTTGACGGACGAGGTCAGACAGGAGTCTCCATGGACTATGATGTTTGCGGATGATATTGTGATTTGTGGTGAGAGCAGGTTGAGAAGAGCCTGGAGAGGTGGAGGTACGTGCTGGAGAGAAGGGAAATGAAAGTCAGTAGGAGTAAGACAGAGTACATGTGTGTGAACGAGAGGGAAGGCAGTGGAGTGGTGCGGTTGCAGGGAGAAGAGGTGGAGAAAGTGGAGGAGCTCAGGTACCTGGGGTCAACAGTGCAAAGTAGTAAAGTGTGTGTTAGAGAAGTAAAGAAAAGAGTGCAGGCAGGGTGGAGTGGGTGGAGAAGAGTGATAGAAGGAGTGATTTGTGATAGAAGAGTATCTGCGAGCGTGAAAGGGAAAGTTTATAGGTCTGTGGTGAGACCTGCGATGTTGTATGGTTTAGACACAGTGGCATTGAGTAAAAGACAGGAGGTAAAGCTAGAGGTAGCAGAGCTGAAGAGGCTGAGATTTTCGTCGGGAGTGACGAGGATGGACAGCGATAGAAATGAGTTTATTAGAGGTACAGCACATGTAGGATGTTTTGGAGACAAGGTGAGGGAGGCGAGATTGAGATGGTTTGGACATGTGCAGAGGAGGGACATGGGGTATATCAGTAGGAGAATGCTGAGGATGGAGCCGGCAGGAAGGAGGAAAAGATTAAGGTAAAGGAGGAGGTTTATGGATGTGATAAGGGAAGGCATGCAGGTAGTTGGTTTAAAAGAGGCAGATGTAGAGGACATGGGAGTATGGAGACGGATGATACGCTGTGGCAACTCCTAATAGGAGAAACCCAAAGAAGAAGAACTTTTTTATTTAAGATAAATTTGAGTAAACCACAGTCTGTCTTCCACTTTTGAACATTTTTAACATGAATTTAATAATTGCATTGTATTTGCATAAAAAATACAATATATTATTTAACTGGCAACACTGGTTTTACTTATGATGTCTTTATGGTTTTAAGTTCAGCAATTCTTTGGCAAATCGTTTGTTCTGTATGAGTGTTAAAGAACAAATACACTTCAGTGACTCTCTCATGAAGCTGCCACAGAATTGAGCATGGTTCAAAAATATCTAAGCAAAACATATTCCCAATAGCATGTGATTATCTCACTCCATGACAACACCATTGCCAAAGGAACTGACTACCATGTGTTACTTTGTAGAACAAGCTGAGGTATCAAATGATGATAGATTAGTCGCTTAATCAACTTAGTTGCTTAGTTGCTTAATCATAGAACACAATTGATAGCTTAGTGTATGTTGCAACATTGCAAGCACCAATTGTTAGGTTTATTAAAGCTAAAACTTATAGACATAATACATATAGACTTATGGCCAATAGACTTTAAAAAGAATCTTGTAATGACAATAATACATAATAATATCCAACATATAATCTACATTTGATGTATTATTATTTTATCCACTTTAATATTACTCTGCAAACATTGAAATCCACCTTAAGATCATTCTCTTGCTTGTTCCCAAATGCTACCTTCCAGTTACATCACCTCCAGCATTTTCCTCATAAACAATCTTGTGTTCCCACAGGTAATATGAACAAAACAAGTTGAGAAGCAAAACAACACATAGATAACTTTATATGTAACGATATCCCACACCTGCACCTATAAGTAGCATGTTCACAAGTTCCACAACAGCTGGAGCCATGTGTGGAAATGTGGGGAGTGCAGAAGATGTTTTGTGGAGAGCAACAAAATGCCATGAGAGTTTTGTAGTGCTTCAAGGCTGACCTCTGATATTTTTAAATTTTCTCTCTTCAACCTCAAGATTCAATTGACAACCTTGAAGGTTCAAGATTGTCACAGAAAGGAACGCTATTAAGTCTAAAACCGCAAATGGTTCTTTAGTTTCCATGGAATGTGAGGCTGAAATACGGAATTCAAGTAGCACACAGGCTTCTTTCTAAACTATCTTTTAGATTTTAGCATTCAATGATTTTTTTTCTTTTATGTTTTATATCAGCTTATTCAAGTATATATTAAAATGACAGATTCTTAATGAAAGATTACTAACAGGAAAATCCTCTTCCCATGTCTGCAGCATTTTGTATTCTGTATGTATATCAATGAGCATCTGGCCATTAGCAGAATTCCTCAGAAAAATGAAGTAGGCTTCAGTCTAAAGTAGCCATGCATGAAATGCATCTGCTATGTGTTTGTCCAATTTATTGAGCGGACAGTTTGCTGTATTATGTGCACTGTCATGACCAGAAATTTTCAATCAGGTCCTCTACCACCTACAATGGCTCAGTGACATGGCCCCAGGTGGTCATGTTCACAATCATGTCATACAATTTATCATATTCCAGAGGTTTTTGTTCAGGGACCCCTTTTTAAGAGAGAGAGACAGAAATACTTACAACCACACACACATATGCCTTATTTCTTTCAGCAGGCCAAGAATTATAAGTCTGCTATTCTGAAAATTTGTGGTGAATATCTTAAAATGTAACCTATATACAAAATTTATAAATGATTAACATTGATTTTGTATTGTCTTATTGAATCAGTATTAAAATCTCACCATCCACTTTATTAACAATGCATTATTAAAATACACACAACAGTTTACACAGAACTGTGCAAAAAAAAACAAGAAAAAAAAAACAAAACAGACAAAACATTTAGTGAGTAACAGTTCTGTGAAGGAAATGCCTTGCTGATAAGAGAAATTTTGCTAGATTGGTTTGTCTGAATATTGTACTACTATTGGCACATAAGTGGCTGATTACTGTACATACAGTAACTACTTAAGCGAGTAGGTGTACAGGTGTTCCTTTCAAAATGACTAATGAGTGAACCCAACCATTCTCATCTGATGGACTGAGATGCAAACAAGTAAATGACGATCCTCGAAGACAATCTGTTTCACTTTACAAGAGACTTATAACTGAAAGGTACCCGATCAGTTTAAAACCAAAAACCTAATAAGTGTGAATGTCTAGACCTATGTTTGATTTAGAATCTGTGGGTTAGAAAGAACTTGGCAAATTTTGTCAGGAAGAACTGTATAAATTATCTACAATGATGTCCCATGGGGTGAATTCTTTTGCAACCAATAAATATATGTTGTTGCACATGCGTATATTGTATAAATAAAATGAATTTTCGGTTACATCTATTTTAATTTCTGGTAGTAACAGTACAAAATGTGGACATGTTTACAGTTTGTACGAATTCTATAAAAAGCCCTGAATTTAACTGATATCAATGTGGGAAACTCTAATCACTCATTGCATCTACCAAGAGGATAAGATTTGTAACCCACTGCACTGTATCAAACACAGACATAGCTGAAAGTAAGCATTTTATCCTATACATGTTAGCATTTATTGTGACAAATTTTGCATTCTTAATAAAATACCATACTGTGCCTATTTAGAGTGTTGGAATACACTGCAAAATATGTCAAGAATATTTTGTAAATTGTTACGCTTCGAACCACAGAATCTGAAATATCTTTGTGTCTTGTAACGTTGATAAATATCCCTCAAGGTTAAAAACCTATTAAATGTTCTATCATTACATGCAACGTGTATGCATGCATTTATTCAGTTTATGTGTTGTGCAATAAATAGTTTGCTGTTTGGTCAACATTTTCATTTGTGTATGAAAAAATGGAAGGGGCTTGTTTTGCTGTTCAATCAGAAGAAACTTCTGTGTAATTGTTTTTGCGTGGCTACACTCATAATTATCTCTAGATACTAGGCAAAAACTTATTTAATACAAAGTCACATCAACAGCTTTTACAATGTTACCTTATTTCTATGTAAATGTTGCTGCTTGCATGCAATCATTTAATTCAATTGATTTTAATTTGTATAGTGCTTTTAACAATGTAAATTTTCTCAAAGCAGCTTTACACAGATAAAGCAGTTATAAAAAAATTATATGTATAATACAAATTTATAAGTTTAGTACCTATAAATTTGCTCTTTATAATTGTAAATTTATCCATAATGAGCAAACCAGTGGTGGAAAAGAAAAACTCTCTGAGATGGTTGAACTATCACATTGGTATGAACCTGTGATTTGCAGATTTAACCCTGATATATTTAAAATATAGGTTTATCATTGTAAGCTTTTAGACAAAACCACACCGGTTTCACTGTTTGCTTTCTGAGATTAAGTGACATTTAATTAATTGAGTCCCTGATAGAACAGGAGCAGTCAAACAGAAATGTGAAAGGAATAATTTTACATCTAAATTCAATCAGGGGATTTGTACTTTTACTAAAGCAGGAATAAATCACTATGCTCTCACGCACAAATATGAGAATTAGGAGTCTTTGCTACCCTAATGGCCTGTGTGCTAAACTCCCAGAACCTTTGATCTTAGTGTGAGGACACACTTGCACTGCAGCAACATCCGGCTGTTTCTTACTGATTCAAATGACACAATGAAAAACACCTGCTGGCAACTATACTCATCTCAAATGAGAAGGCATTAATGCATGTCATGGAAGAGAGAGTTTTTTTTTCTTTGAGTTTCTCATAACAACTTTATTTAATATGTTTAAAACTTAAACACCTTTTCCATCTCTGTATATCCACATGAAATGATCTCTTATAAATCCACCACCTATTCAAAAACATTATTAAAGGATAACATTCAATCTATTACAATGCAAAGAGCTTCATTATAACCCCACTTCTCTAAACAACTTTCCACATCATTGATTAATTTATCAAATTTAAAATCAATCAGGACATGACTTTTCACCAAATTTAAAAAACAACAACTCTACTCTTTGCTCCTCTCTACCATCTATCCTTATTTACCTTGTCCAATCAAAAAAAAGCATTTTTATAAAGAGATAGATAGATAGATAGATAGATAGATAGATAGATAGATAGATAGATAGATAGATAGATAGATAGATAGATAGATAGATAGATAGATGGGAAGAGAGAGCAAGAGAGAGAGAGAGAGAGAGAGAGAGAGAGAGAGAGAGAGAGAGAGAGAGAGCGAGAGAGAGAGCATTTAATGTATTTTATGATTTTATCATATATACAGTGCCTTGCGAAAGTATTCGGCCCCCTTGAACTTTTGCCACATTTCAGGCTTCAAACATAAAGATATAAAACTGTAATTTTTTGTGAAGAATCAACAACAAGTGGGACACAATCATGAAGTGGAACGAAATTTATTGGATATTTCAAACTTTTTTAACAAATAAAAAACTGAAAAATTGGGCGTGCAAAATTATTCAGCCCCTTTACTTTCAGTGCAGCAAACTCTCTCCAGAAGTTCAGTGAGGATCTCTGAATGATCCAATGTTGACCTAAATGACTAATGATGATAAATAGAATCCACCTGTGTGTAATCAAGTCTCCGTATAAATGCACCTGCACTGTGATAGTCTCAGAGGTCCGTTTAAAGCGCAGAGAGCATCATGAAGAACAAGGAACACACCAGGCAGGTCCGAGATACTGTTGTGGAGAAGTTTAAAGCCGGATTTGGATACAAAAAGATTTCCCAAGCTTTAAACATCCCAAGGAGCACTGTGCAAGCGATAATATTGAACTGGAAGGAGTATCAGACCACTGCAAATCTACCAAGACCTGGCCGTCCCTCTAAACTTTCAGCTCATACAAGGAGAAGACTGATCAGAGATGCAGCCAAGAGGCCCATGATCACTCTGGATGAACTGCAGAGATCTACAGCTGAGGTGGGAGACTCTGTCCATAGGACAACAATCAGTCGTATACTGCACAAATCTGGCCTTTATGGAAGAGTGGCAAGAAGAAAGCCATTACTTAAAGATATCCATAAAAAGTGTCGTTTAAAGTTTGCCACAAGCCACCTGGGAGACACACCAAACATGTGGAAGAAGGTGCTCTGGTCAGATGAAACCAAAATCGAACTTTTTGGCAACAATGCAAAACGTTATGTTTGGCGTAAAAGCAACACAGCTCATCACCCTGAACACACCATCCCCACTGTCAAACATGGTGGTGGCAGCATCATGGTTTGGGCCTGCTTTTCTTCAGCAGGGACAGGGAAGATGGTTAAAATTGATGGGAAGATGGATGGAGCCAAATACAGGACCATTCTGGAAGAAAACCTGATGGAGTCTGCAAAAGACCTGAGACTGGGACGGAGATTTGTCTTCCAACAAGACAATGATCCAAAACATAAAGCAAAATCTACAATGGAATGGTTCACAAATAAACATATCCAGGTGTTAGAATGGCCAAGTCAAAGTCCAGACCTGAATCCAATCGAGAATCTGTGGAAAGAACTGAAAACTGCTGTTCACAAATGCTCTCCATCCAACCTCACTGAGCTCGAGCTGTTTTGCAAGGAGGAATGGGCAAAGATTTCAGTCTCTCGATGTGCAAAACTGATAGAGACATACCCCAAGCGACTTACAGCTGTAATCGCAGCAAAAGGTGGCGCTACAAAGTATTAACTTAAGGGGGCTGAATAATTTTGCACGCCCAATTTTTCAGTTTTTTATTTGTTAAAAAAGTTTTAAATATCCAATAAATTTCGTTCCACTTCATGATTGTGTCCCACTTGTTGTTGATTCTTCACAAAAAATTACAGTTTTATATCTTTATGTTTGAAGCCTGAAATGTGGCAAAAGGTCGCAAGGTTCAAGGGGGCCGAATACTTTCGCAAGGCACTGTAAAAAAACCTCTAGATGCCAAACCACAGGTGGGAATCTTTTATAACAGTAAACAGCCCAAATGTAACATTATTATTCAATTCACTGACAAGAAATGTAAATATATGATACAACCAGTTTATTTTTAATGCTCCCAGAATCACATTGTCCATATCATATGCTAGCTATAGGCAGAGCAGGCAATTGCGGCAATTCCTCGGGCTTGCAGGGGGCCCTCCATAACCCTGACAAACCTGTTCACTATTTCACCAATCAAGAAGGGCAAGACCAGTCTTTGTTCATTGAATATAATAAACTGCTATTCACCTAAAGTGGAACCAGTTAATATCACCATATAAATGTGGGTCCCAGGCTGAATGCATGAAGAGACTGTGTACAGTGACAAACAAAATCAACATTTTCTGCATACTGACTTGTTGGCACAGAAAAGAATGCATCCCTCGAAGTTTGCTAAGTCATCAGTCATCGTCATTGTGTATTTTTGATAATAATGTATCAATAAACGGAGCCTTATTTTGACGATTTGCATCCGCGACGTTTAAAGCTGGATCATTATTTGCAGCAATACAAGTTACAAGTTTGTAAATAAATCATTAATCACAGCTAGGCTAGAGCATTGTTTATTATTTCAAAAAAGTACCTTAACTGTCTGTACTGTATGTTTAAAAAAATCCGGTGACGTTTACATTACCATAATAGCCTAATTAATACTTATTCTTTTTAGTAAAAAAAAAAAAATTCTGCTTATTAGTTTGTCTTTTTTACTGTCACTGTTGATTTGGTTATATAGAACATATTTGTTTTTGTTTTTTTCAAATGCAATAGATAATATGCTGCATATTACTATATCTATAGTCTATATTGTTTCATTATGTGGGGGAAATTATGTCCATATCCAGATAAAAAAAATGACATTTTACCACCCATTTTAGTGGGTCGGTGTGTTATAGTAAATAAATTACTGAACAAATTTCTAAAAGTCCTGGGTGATTTAGTCTGTGTGTTTATGTAGGTAATTTATAATATAATTATAAACTTAAACTTACAAAGTTAGTAATGAAGTTAGTTAGTAATGAAAAAAACATTATCAAAACAAATGATTATTTTACAGTGTAGCCCAACTACTGACATTACAGATGGTACAGATGGCCTTTCATTTTTTTCCTTTAAAATTTTCTTTAGTGTTGACCTTAGTTAAAGTTTCACTAATAAACACATTGAATTAAATATAAGTACTGATAACAGGATTTGTATAAATAAAAAGAGATTATTTGTTTCTAGTGCTTTTTATTTATTCTGAAAGGTGGAAGGATATTAATTTTGCTCCAAATGTTTAGAACAGGCCGTGCATATGCTCTTTCAGGCTTACCTGCTTTAGGTGTAAACAGGTGCGTAATTAAAACTCACAAGACTTTAATTGATTATTCAGATCTCCTCCTGGGGCTTTCCTCGTATTATTTTGTTCAAGGTTTAATGCCGAGGGAATCATACAGACAAGCGTAGCATGGAGCCTGAGAACCATATATTTTTTTCCACCTCACTAACTAACTAACAGAAAGGCATTTTAAACTGTCCTTGTTTTAATTATATTTAATCTAAAACCTGTTAGGTTGCAATTTGTTATTTTTTATTTTTTTTTTTTTCATTTGTGTGTGTTTGAGTTTGATTGCATGTGTCTTTCATTTCTTCGGTGAGTAACATGAGCAACTGATTAATATTAGCAGGTGTTAGAGGGTGTGTATTAAATATATATGGAAGTTATCTTGGTTTGTGTGCATTTTCAGTTTTTGTTTTTCAGTAACAATGTTAATTGCATTGCCACCTCACAGCATCCAGTTTTTGACATGGTTTCTTTGTTTCTAATTTCCTCTGACTTAGTGTAACATGCCATAAAGTAGATTAGCTAAGATTAAATGCTCCTAGCTGTGAATGGACATGTACATATTGCCCTGCATTGTATTAGGATCCCACCCAGGATGTATTCTCACCTCACACCCAGTGTTCCCAGGATAATGCCCTAGAGCCACCACACCCCTGTGATCGTTGGGATCGAGACGTTTTAGTCAGCATGTTTTAGTCTGTTCCTTGTTCACATTGTAAATCTAAGGTTATCAGGCTTTTTCTGTAGCTGCCCATAAACTCTGTAACAGTCAATGTTTTCATGTTACCAGTAAAAACATTTTTAAGCAAGTCGAAAGAGTTTTTATTCTTTAGCTTAGGATTAATTGTATGGTATTGTTGTTATTGTTTTCTGCTGTTACTTCAGATTTGTCTTCAGATTTTACTATAAAGCACTTGGGATCTACTTTGGTCTCTGTTGTGTTAAATTCACTTAACTTGACCCTGATTAGGTTCAAGAGTTACAAGAGTTACAAGAAATGAGTAAATGAGCTCATTTGTTTCTTTGGATTTACATAAAATATAATGAAACTATTTTAAATATATTTGTGTTAAAGAAGAAAGAAAGACTAAAAAAAAATGATTCTGTAAATTGTCCTTGTAAATTTTTGCTTATTTTGGGGATAAGTTCAAACCATTAGCAAAAAAAAAAAACAATATTTAACCAGAGCAAAATGGAATCTGCATTTGCATTAAGTACATCTACAAGTAAGATTCGGTTCCCTGGTGGTCTAGTGGTTAGGATGCGGCGCGCTCACCGCTGCGGCCCGGGTTCGATCCCCGGTCAGAGAACCAACCCCAGCCATTAGGGTTGCACAAGCCAGTGCACTCTTAGTGCCGGTCCCAAGCCCGGATAAATGGGGAGGGTTGCATTAGGAAGGGCATCCAGCATAAAAACATGTGCCAAATCAAACATGCAGATGATCCGCTGTAGCGACCCCTAATGGGAGAAGCCGAAAGAAAGTTTTACATCTACAAGTAAGATTACACTGCCAAGTGTTTTGCAATACATGAACACAATTAATAAGTATCATTGCACCTAACATGGTAATTTTTAGCAAGTATTTTTTTTTAAACATATGCACATAGTCATTATAAACACCTAATGTGAAGTGGGATTGAGGATATTGATGTCTGTATTATATCATTAGTATTACTATTCGTATTATGCCAATAATAGAACTATGATCTAAATGCTAACTAGAGTATTACATCTAAAAGCTACAATCCTAGGTAGGCAAGAAGATAAAGAGGAACAAAGACAATTATTCCTTCTATAAAGCTAAAGAATGCAGTCAGGCAAGGCAAGAGAGGCATGTCCTGTACCAGAGGTGGGATACTGTATTAGTACTTTACTTCACTATCTATTTTTAGTTCAACATTTTACTTTTACTCCTTACATTTTTACAACAATCATCAATTTGCTTTGATTTCAAATCCCCAGAAAAACCCATAAACCACAAAAAATTGAGTAATATTAAAAAAAAGTTAATATTAAGTTCAAAATAATGATATTAATGTTTCTGCTAGAGATGTATGCAGCTGGTGCAGCTGTGGTTGCAGTGAAAGTGACTAGTTGAATTGTGTTTATTGGGTTATTAATCTCATTCATTTTCTGTTATACTGCATTTCTGTATTATGAGGTGGTATCAAAAAGTTTCGAGACTAGCTTTGTTTACAAGAATCACCTCCAAAATAGTCCTCTTGCACAGCAACACAGTGCTCCCAGTGTTCCTGCCACTTCTAGAATATGTCCTGGAAGTCTTCTTGTCAAAATGTGTCAAGCACCTTCTTTGATTCACACTGGATCATCGCAATGAAGTCAAAACCGCAACCTTTGAGCTGGCTCTTCATCTTCGGGGAGAGGGTGAAGTCTGCAGGAGTCAAACCTGGTGAGTAGTGTGGGTGTGGAAGTGAGATCATGTTGATTGTTTTTTTTAATGATTATCATGCACAAGTTGGCAAACAGTTTCGACCATTTCTGGGGTTGAGTCAATGAAAGGTTTTCCTGAGCTCTCATCATCTTCCAGTGATGTTCTTCCGTTATTGAAGCGCACGTACGTATCGGCGTATGTCAAACGTATGTCATGTCAAACATCTCCGTAGCAGATTTGTCCATTTTCGCACAGAATTTCATGTTTACTATTTGTTCAAACTTGCTGTCCATGATGAAATTGCAGATGTGGTAACGCACGTGGTCTGAATAGCACCAGTTAGCACCATTAGTCTCTAAACTTTTTGATACCACCTCGTATATTGATGGTTTCTACAGCTGTGGTATCATAATGATGGAATTAAAAAGTTTCATTGTTTTAGGCAGGACACCGCTGAAGGCCTAGCCATGAAATGCACTACCCACCACAGGTGTCTCAAACTTTTTTGTCTACATAGTGTATACTTCTGGGATTGATTACCGTAATTTCCGGACTATAAAGCGCACCCATATATAAGCCGCACCTGTCCACTGTCCACCACTGAATTTTACAAATATTTGTATTTTTAACATAAATAAGCCGCACCTGTCTATAAGCCGCACTAATGTCTACACTAATGTACTTTAAACAGGCTTTAATGAAAGACACGTTACACACGGTGTAACGGGTGAAATATGTTGCGCTTCCTTTAGGAGCATAGCGGTATTTTGGGAATAGCATGCCACTGCATTTTCCGCTATTACTGCATGTGTGCCAGACGAGGATTATGTCCTTATTATTTTCTGATGCTGATTTCTAAGTTTCTTTGACTAACCCGTAACGCTGTTGCCAAGAAAAATAAAAAAGCACGAGTTTTGGAAACCTGTCTGTGCTTATATGATTTCTGTTGCAACTGGAGTTAGCGAGCTCTCCCATGACCCAGACTCAACGCGCTACAACGGCTTGTATCTAAACAGTAGCCTACCAAAAAAGTCATTGTTCACTGTCTTCCTCCTTCCTTTCACAACTATTTCTCTCGGGAGTTTATCTTTTGGCATCGCCGTGCGTTTAAAAAAAAACTTTTTTTCTCCCGATGCCGTGCAGCTCAGAACACAGGTGAGGTGCGTTTTTTCGTTTCCGTTCGGAAATTTCATTGGTCTAATGTTATGGGGCTCAGTTTTTTGGCTTGAAGTTTGTGAAACCAGGAAAAACCCAGGAAAAATTCATAAATTAGCCGCTTCGTTGTTTAAGCCGCGGGGTTCAAAACTTAGGAAAAAAGTAGCGGCTTATAGTCCGAAAAATACGGTATCTTTACACAAAGGTTTAATGCAACCTAAAAAAAAAATAATTTAGTCTAACCTTTAGTTTTGCTATTAGGTAATTTTGCCTGTTGCTGTATGCATGCACTTTTATTGTAAGACATCAAAGCTATTATCAGTTTTATAACTTTCTATAGGTTTTATAAAGCATCTTCAGAGACACAGACAACCAACTTGATAAGCAGCTTTTTCCCCTGTGACTAACACACACACACACACACACACACACACACACACACACACACACACACGTACGCACAAACTAAAGAGGATGACACATTAGCTTGAAATGGGCTTTAATTTCTAATTAGCTATTCCACAAGGTTGGTTTTTGATGCAGCCTGATGAGCAAATAAAAGATTCAGTATTTCTGGTGATAGCTCTCACTTTGACATACGTCTGCTCAATTTCCCCATCCCTGATTCCCCCCTTTGCCGTTCATGTAAGTTTGTATAATTTGTGGACAATATTCATAAACCTGATTATCACACTCCTCCTTTAACATGAATTGCAGAAATGGTGACTAAATTAGAGGCATATCAAGATCATGTCCTAAATCCTGTCCTGTATGGACGACAGACGAATATTAATTACTCGATTATATGGTTTTGCAATGTCTGTGTTGATCACATTATAGCTTCTAAGAAAGAGCTGTGTACATTTATTTTAGATTCCCGCACCCCAAAATAGAAGCAGATTCATCTTGAAAGCAATATTCTCACAAAGCAATTGACCGAGCACAATAACCAACTGCAAACTCAGAGGCTGACTGCAGTGATTCAGGAATCTATTTATTGACCAGAAGAGAGCAAAAATAGCTTCTGAGCGCCAAGTAATTCCAAAATAGAATCTTGAATCAATTATGTCTTACATTTCTTTTGCATGGTGCACAGTAAGCACATTTAATGTGATTAGCGAATGGTAGCTCATTCATAGAAGCAGTTCTTATTCATAAACCCAACATTTTTACTTTGTCTTCCAATACTAATGAACACTTTTCAGTGACTGACGGTTTTAAATAAAAGGTTTGCTGACACTTAACAACTCTTAACCTAATGAATAATCATATACCTATATATATGTTGTTCCACGTTTTTAAGCGAGTCACAGTTCTCATGCAATATGGAAAGGAAAATGTTTTTTTTTTTAAGATGAAAAGCCTGAAATAATGCACTGTCTTGCAAAGGCATGCAAACAATTTATATATTGCAGAAACTGAAACTATCAAAAGATTTGTGAGTAACTCACAACACAATTCAATCAGATAAAGACTTATTAAGGAAGATCTCTATCAGACAAATTATTAGTATTAAAAGGGCAGCTATAAAAAGCCACCGTTGAGCAACAAACAGATATTTGAAGCTGCTGTTGTCTTTGGAGTCCCAAGAAACTCTCAAAGCTTCATCCTTCAGACGCTGGAAGTTATACACAAAGCTGTATTTTGTTCACCCCTAACAAAAGCTCACAAAGAGAATGGTTGCTGTTAGCTCAGAAATATGAAGACGAATTTTTAAATGGTTTTGCTCACTGACGATTGCCATGCTACACTGGATGGTCAAAATGAATGGAGTTCTGGATGAATGGTGAATAGCCACCCTGCTCCAACTACACTGTGATGTCAGGAAGGAGGAGGTGGAGTGATGATTTGGGCTGGAATATTAGGAAGTGAAATTGTAGGTCCCTTTAGGATCCCTGACAGTGTCAAAATGACCTCTGTAAGATCTGTGGCGTTACTAACAGATTATTTTCTGCCATAGTATAAAATGTAGAAGTGTGCCTTTCCGAAATAAAATTTATTTCATGCAGGACAACACCATCACACAGTGCAAAAAACACAATTGACTTTTTGGTTGGGCATAAAAAGATAATAAATCATGGTGTGGCCACCATTTTCCCCTGACCTCAATCTTTTGGAGAATCTGTCACCAAAATGGCATTTTCATAATAATTTGACACGTATATACAGTTTATACATATATATGTATACCGGTATATATATGGTTTATACAACATTAATTCATTAGACACTTTTTCGAGGAAGAAACATTGAAAGGACCCAAAGTTAAAAGTGACTAAATGATAAAATGATTTTATTATTATTATTATTATTATTATTATTATTATTATTATTATTATTATTATTATTATTATTATTACCACTATTATTATTGTTATTATTGCTGATGTCATTATTCTGCAATAATACGACTGTATTTTAAAAAATATATCCCTCAACCCTATTTTGTGCTGTATTGGACATTTTCAAAAATTAAAAAAAAATAAATAAATAAAATAAAAAAAACATGTTAATATTGAATATTGCTACTTACTTTTATACTGAACCTGACTAGCTAAATGAACACACCAACCCAGTGCTAATCTGAAAAGACCTAAATTACTCACATACAAATTACAATTAATACTAAGATATTGGTATATTTTGGGGTATATGTATTAGATAATAGATGACTACGAGGAATTTTTCTCAGCATGATCAGTAGTTAATGAGTAGTTATTATTATTGAGCCATAATTGGTTAAGAGTTCTGCTGGAGGGATGTAACTTTCAGTAATTACTGCTGAAGATTAATTAAATTACTGCATAGTTGGTGACTACTAACATACTTACATGATTAATTAAACAGTAGTTTGTGATATTATATAGGATTAAAATAGTTGTTAATAAAGTACCACTAGTTCCTGCAACATGAAGAAATTGATAAGTTTGTAAGTGGATACATTTCTCTACAACTGAAGCAAAAAACTAGGTTGGTAGCATCATGTAAGGGATGTACATTGTTACTTGTTACATTGTTGTTGTTTGTCTGTGCTTTTAGAATAAACATTCATATACATCCTTTTCTCTCTGAAAATTAGTGTCTGTAGTTGTTCATGAGCATTCAAACTCCCATTACAGGGTTACTCTAATCATTTAATAGACTGTAGCCAATAGTAAAATTCTTAAACATAAGTGTAAATGCCCTTCAACATAATTTTTGTTTTATGACTATGTCATAATATGATCCTGTTCCACCTAAATATAGGGTCATGAACTGTTCCAGGTCATAAATTTGAATTTATGATATCTTGTGAATATAAAAACTGAATGAACTTTGGCAGTATAATCTAAAAAAAAGAACACTTGGGATACTAAAAAAAAGCAATTGACTATTATTGCGAATGCAATGATATCTCTAGATCCAGCCCATGGTCCGTGTTAGAATAGAATCAGACTAATACATGAGAAATCCATTTTATTGCAGGCTATCGGAGTGGCAAACATCTCAATTTGTAGGTCAAAAGTTTAATTAACAGACTTGAGAAAATCCCCCATGAGGCACACACATCTCTTAACACAAGGGCAATTATTCTGATCTAATGAAAGCTCAGGGAAGTGATTTGAGTTTCAGGATTGATTGATCCATATGAAACAGCAAAAGGCAGTACGTTTAGTTAGACTTAGGTACAGTACATGTTTAGATCACTGTGCCTGTAAACAATTGGCGAAATATAAAACTACAACAGCATTTATAATTATGTCTGAAAAGTATTTAACTGTCTGCATATATGATTTGCTAATACAGTATATATTTGTGTACGTGTCCTTGGCCCCCTGAATTGTTTTAATAACAGGGAGCATATGGCCAGGTGAAACTAAATAAGAGCTCTGCTGGTGTTTTCTCACTTTAGCTACACACGGCTCAGACCTCACTTCTCACATGGTGTGTTTTATATTAAAATTATAGTAAGCCAAATTTTCTGTCATACCATAAGCTCTTAATGAAGACATTGATCTTGTACTATTTAACAGAGATAGATAGATAGATAGATAGATAGATAGATAGATAGATAGATAGATAGATAGATAGATAGATAGA
>JAAIIK010000032.1:5677049-5740201 GCA_014706435.1 Silurus glanis
TGTGTGTGTGTGTGTGTGTGTGTGTGTGTGTGTGTGTGTGTGTGTGTAGACACTGTTGAAAAGTACAAGTAAATAGTTATTAGTCTATGGCAGTGAAAAATATGCAGACACTGTTGTAAAGGTACAATAAGTAGTAGGTTATAAGGCTATGGCAATGAACATTTTTTCTTGCAAAAGCTGAATAAACAGGTACACTAAATATATATATACGTAAATGTGAAATATTAGGGAGGATGTACAGTAAGGTATATATAGATACACATAAATAAAATAGTAGCACGGCTGCATGTAAGGCACAATATGTGTAGATAATAATGGGTATATAAATGTATAATATGCAAGTATGCACAACTGTACAGAAGTTATATACAGTGTTTATACAGTGATTTAACGGTGTAGTGTAGAGTTCAGTAGGGTGATGGTGGATGGAAAAAATGCTAACATAATATATTAGGTGAAGATACTTTATATATTAATAAAGAATAATCCACATTGTTCAGGTTTATTACATCTTTGACTTGTGAAATGATAATGTGTCAGTGAAGGGGTATGAAAAATATCAGAGCAAATAGAGATCAAAGTTCAAAGGCATTTTACTCTGTCTGATGGCTTCATTAATCGGCAGAATGAACTACATGAATAAAGAAATTAGCCTGAGTATCTAAACATCATACAACTTTGTGCTATATATATATATATATATAAAACAATCTCTGTTGTGGTCTGATGAACCACCCATTCTGCATCTTTATTGCAGCAGGAATAACGTGTCTCACTCAAACCTCAAAAACACATCAACAAATATCAGCTACAGTACTCACACACACAAACATGACCTTCACCCACTCAAATTGCAGGCTCAACTGACTAGTGTGAAGGCTGCTGAAAACAGTTGAAACACATCCATGTTTGGCTTTTGCTCAAAAACCAAACAGCAATGAAATGAGTAAGAGCCCATCAAATCCAGTGGATTGATATTGCCTTAGCATGTCTAAGTTAAAATATACTGGTCTAATGAGCAGGACTTTTTAATCAACATGTATCAGTAGTTGCTGGGATTTCTGAATAGGACATTTGTCTGTGTCTGTAAGACCGCAATATGCAGCTAAAATGGTAAGATGAGCATGGATTGGGACCATTTGTTACTCATTTTGCTCATTTATTTCTTTATTTTTATTTTTGTGTGTTGGTTCTTAAGAAGCATGACTCATGTGCTTAGCACCTCATTCTTAAAACATGTGTGGTTCAAATTTCCTGGAAAATTCACAGAGTGGTAAATTCATGGTATACTAAATTTGGCATCTTCTTTAAAATAAGAGAGGAGTATATTAAACCTTGATATAAACCCACAATTTATTGCATGGGGCAGTGATATTTTTTTCTGCCTAAGTAATTGCACCTTTCAAAACAGTGTATCTTTCGCCTCTGCTGCCTGAAAATAGAGGGTGAGATTCTGAATGGATGCTACAACAGCGCTTGGCCTCAAATGGCAGTTGCCGTAGCAACGTGGGGCGGGCGCACAGAGTGAGGGACGTATAAAACGCCTGACAGTCCCTGGCTGAGACACAGAAACTCTGAAAACTGAGACAGTGCTGAGCCACACATTGACTCCAGCACCTGTGAGACTTCTTCCAGAGAAGAGGCGTTCCACCATGCTGAGGCCAAAGGACTTGTGCCAGAGCTCTGGCACCAAAACCTTTTTGGATGCCATGAATAGTGGAAAAGTGCACCTGGCCCGCTTTGTGCTGGATGCATTGGACTGCCGCATCATCGACTCAAAAAACGAAAGCAGCCGGACACCACTTATGTGTGCCGTGTGCCTGCAGGAGCATAACACTAGATCTAAGTTCACTCAGCTGCTCCTGGAAAAAGGTGCTGATGTGAACAACCGGGATGAGCATGGTCGCACTGCTCTCAGTTTGGCCTGTGAGCTCGGCCACCTAGATGTCATCAAGCTCCTGGTGCAGTTCAACGCCAACCCTGAGCTGACGGATGCCTGGGGCAATAGTGCCCTGACGTATGCTGCCTATGGAGGACACAGCCAGGTACTGGATTTTCTCATTCGGGCGTTCAAGAGGCTTGGGCTGAGACTGGACCACACAAATCATGCAGGCCACACTGCTATGCAGGTAGCTGAATATCTGGGACATGCTCATTGCGTTCAGGTGCTCTGCACTGCAGGGAGGAAAGGGGCAAGCAGCGTCGGGAAAACTCACGAAATCAAAGGTGGATCACAGGAAGTGATTTCCTGGCCTAATCGACTCCCGAAGCAGATTTTAGAAAAATTCTCAAAGCAGGTTCACAGCAAAAATGAAGAAACACTGCCATCTTTGTTTCAGAAGCAGATGAGGATCAGTGACGATAAAGACCCAAAGAGACGCTTCAGTCAGCAGCACTCCCCTGAGATAAACAACTCAACTGCCTGCCAAAGTTCAACCAGGTTTCCAGAGAGGCATTTCACTGAGAAGGAGCAGCACATCTTATTCAGCTCAAAACAGTTCCAAAACTCTAGAGAAACTGGCTTTGTAAGAAAGAACAACTTTGCCTCAGAGCACTTTCAGAAAGTGGACCAGCATGAGATGAGGGAAAATCCACCAGAGTGGGGGATCGCAAAGTCATTCAACCTGGACCTACAGTCGGGACGCAAACAGTCGTACCAGGGTGAGGAGCGGGCTGTCACACAGCCTGTCAGCCAATTAAAACGAGCTTCTCTTCCAGACGAGAGACCACTTATCCCGAAATTTTACTGCCATGGCAACACTTCCACCAAGAAGAGTGAGGTCGAGAAAGCGGCTTTGCAGCAAATGAATGGAGTGTCTAGGATGACTGCAGAACAGAGGAACAGTGACAAGAAAAGCACAATAAAGCGTGGGAGCCTTGTAAAGAGTGAAAGACCGAATAAGTTGCTCTTCTGTCGGGACGAGGTGCCACGGGAAAGGATCAAAATCCGTCCACCGGGTTTAGAAGGGCTCGGGAGCAGGTTACTGCGGCGCTTCACAGCTCCTGAGTTCATGGGCCTGGTCAGAGACTGTCAATCCAGTGCGAGGCTAAACAAAGGCAAGATCGCTCGATCAGAAACATTTCCCCTTTCACATACACACAAATTGGTAAACAGTCAGCCCAGTGTTGATAGCATAAGCAGTGTCAGGTGTGAATTTGAAGGCAGCCCTCCAGTTAGCCGAGCTTAACTTACAATTGGGAATTGGGATTTGATGGTGTCGAATTCCTCAAAATAATTCTCAATAATTTACTCGTTCAAGCCAGACTTTAAACCACACATAAAATGGGAGCAATAATGTTAATTTTGTTAAACAAATTTCTAAAATTTCTATTTTTTCCCTTCTTATTTTTCTTTCAGCAAACTTGAGCTAAATCAATTTTCTTGCATGGACTTTGTAAACTTTGTAGTCATCTCTTTGATCTTAGAGTCGATTCCCAGTTCCTAAATGTGGAATTGAAAAATCAACAGCACATGCAGGGATTTTACTTGTTTCGAGCTGCTTTTTTTAAAAAAACAACAATCATGAACAACAATAGATTAAACAGGAAAATAAAGTGTCTTGCTTTTGTTTTTGATTATTTCTTTTTTTGATAAATGCAGTTTGTTCAATATCAGTTTTATTTATTTAAGAACTGTTAGAGTCCTGGTGAAACTTCTCTAAAAGACACAGCACTGTAAATAAACACACAATGTTTCAAATGACTTGATAAAGCAAGTAAATGTGCTACATAATACGTAAATGCACTTTGTCTTTGATAATGTACATGTATGTGAACTTTAGCAGCCAGGCAGGGGTTACAGTTTTTTTTGTAAAATTGTCTATTTCTCCTCATAATCAGTATGTTTAAAATGTTCCTCTATATATTCTTTAATGTACATCCTCAAGTTTGTAGAAAAACGTGCGAAATCTATTCATACTCATGTCTCAGACATTACAGGTTTGTGTATAAAGTGTATGTATGTATGTATGTCTGTCATAAAAGTATAGTATATATTCAGTTTGTGTACAGATAAGAGAAATATAAAAATATTATATGTGAAATTAAATTCTAATTTACATTTAACTGGAAGAAACATTTGCACCATAGCTGTGATCTGGTGTCATTTTACTATGCATATTGTGAATGTCAATCGTTTATATGATTTAAATAAAGTAATGAACATTTTGCTGGAAAATATTTGTGTGCGTGTGTGTGTGTGTGTGTGTGTGTGTGTGTGTGTGTGTGTGTGCGTGTGTGCGTATGTGGAAAAACTGCACCATCCTTCCCAGAATATTCAATATGCATCCTTTATTTGTTTAGAAAAAAAATGAAATTATGATTTATTCCTCTCATCATGAATAACTAATCTATAAATAAAACCACAATATGAAATAAGCTGAATTGTTCAAGAAATGTTCGAGATGATGAACAGATAGTACACAGCTGGTGAGAAACCATTCAGCATGTACCATCCAGTGTGCTTTACTTCTACAAACACAACGACCATCCCCCCCAAAGTCCTTAGCAGCACATGTTCATTCGCACACTCCCACTGAAAACTCTACAAACTGTTAAGAAAAAATAAGTCACAGTACAACAGGTTGGATGCGAAAATGCAAACATGAACATCACATCCTAAGTGTAAACATACACTCTCACTCATTCACACGCACTGTAAACAAACACACCGAAGCCAGATGACTTTTTTCGTATGTACCTTTGTCACTCGGTAATAATGATCAGAATGCAACTACGGTATTGACTCAACATAATTGTATGTACAAATTATTCCTTCTGCAGTTACGCATTTAAAAGTCAACCTTGGGTGCTGAGAAGCAATATTTACAGTGTACACAATTTACAAATGATTCAGAACCCCCTTCCAAAAAGCAGATGGTGTCATTCATTAAAAAAAAAAAAAAATTAATAAACAACATAACAATAAATAGCTAAATCAGTAGGATATACAGTTGGATTCCGATGGCTCTTTGAAAACAGTCGCCACCACAGCAGCTTGTCAACGACATTGTTCTAAGCTCTGTTTCAAGTCATTTCTAGCTTAAAGTTGGCCTACATATGCCACTGGCATGCAAATCCTGGGCAAGGTGCAGTAGTCTCTCTGTGCTAACAATACTGGCAAAATACTAAATGTATCTGGCCATCAAGCATCATGATAACATGAAACATTCATTGCTTAAACTATACGTGAGAAACTCATTTGTATTGACCACATGTTAAAAACATTAACACAGTCTTATAGTTTAGGCTGCCAATTAAGCACCAGTTGTCCCCAGTGTACGTTTTTTTAGGAATTTGACCTAGGGTGCAATTTATTAACACTCCATCAATATTAGCCATGGTCATCCTGCTCACATGAGGATAACAAGTGCTCTTTGTTGTGAGTCTTTAGAAGCTGCACTGTGCATCAGCTCACTTCTATGCGCCCAGGACGTTCAGACCTGGAACCCTGGGAGTCTCCTGCCAAGAGCCTACAATAGCATGTATTGTAGAAGAGAGAGAGGAAGAATAACGGACTCAGCAGCGAGACATGCGCTTGCGGTACTGCTCGACGAGGGGCACGAGGCACTGTGGAGAGCTGCTCTGTAGGAGGAACGGGTGCTCAAGGAGGTCTGTTGCACTAGCCCGCTCCACCGGGTCTCTGGTCAGCATGCGGTCCAGGAAGTCTTTTAGCACTGGAGACACCTGGAAAGGAAAGAATCAAAAGCAGGATGAGTACAGGCTACTGATGATATTGTGAATTTTGTAAACCATGGATGCAGGTGTTGATTGCAGGTACCTGCTGAATGTTTCGTATAGTAGGTGGTGGTTCATCTCTCAGCCGCTTCATGGCCACCACTGGGGCTTCGCTGAAGTAAGGAGGCTCTCCATCTACCATCTCCACCACCATAATGCCCAAAGACCATACGTCCACCTGGGATTCAATTTCACACTAAACTTAAAACACTTAAATCACGTTAATTTGTTCTTCCAATATATGCCATATTCATGTATATACATATATTTTCATATATTTTTTTATAGTTTATACTTTTAATTTATCTACCTTATTTTTTTTTTATCCTAAATTCTATTCCTTTTAATGCTTAAATGTTGGACAGTTGTACAAAGCATTTCACTGCATGTTGAACTCTGTATGTAGGTGTATGTGACACATAAAATTTGATTTGATTTGATTCGATATTCATTTTACTGCTGTATGATGATGTATTGGAATTCTTTACCTCAGTGCCATATGGTGACTTTGAGATAACTTCAGGGGCCATCCAATATGGTGTCCCCACTAGTGATTTCCTTTTAGGAATATCTTTACTGATCTGAGCACAAAAGCCAAAGTCGGACAGTTTAATCTGAAATGAAAAAGAGAGAATTTCTCTGGTAAAAACATTTTAATCCATAATGCAGTCCATCCCACAAAACAAATTGTGCATTCAGAGCCCAAAGAGGAGGAAGAAAAAAGGTAGAAAAGGAAGACAACGTGGATCTTACCCTTCCATCCAACGATAGCAGGATGGAGTCACTTTTGATGTCGCGGTGAATGACACCTTGCGAGTGGAGATAAGCCAGTGCCTGTAGGACAGCCTCACACACTGTGGCAATCTGCTCCTCACTTAACCTGTACAATTAAGTACAACATATCACAGTCCAAATGTATCCACTCATCGATTCCATGCTTAATCGGTATTCTGTGTCTTATTCAGACCAAAATGATTAGAAAGACTAGCAAGCACAAGGTAACTATTTATGCTCATCTGAAGAGTGTTAGAACATAGAAAGATAGAACATATGGTTCTTTTGTGACACTACAGTTTCTGCTATGTCTCTGATAGGTCGGTTTGGATAATGGTATCGACACCACTGTGGATTGTATGGTGAGCTCTCTATAACTGATTTTTGACAATGTCCATAGTTAAAAGAAATAGAAATAAAAATGTATTGACTTGAATTAAGTTCTCTAAACATTTTGTCATTAAATAAGGAGAAATCAATTCAGTTCAAATGATGCGTGTACACAGGCAAAAATGTGCACAAATTCTGTGTAAACGTTCTAAAATATTTATAAACGTCTGTATATTCACATTCCTATTTTAATTCACTTACATTCCACACTTTCATAAATCTTCCCTATTCGTTTTGTTGTAATTACACTAAACAATATGCTTTAAGATTAATTAATGTGTAGTGCAATAAAATATTAGGACATAAATATTGTACTGTCATTGCATCACTGACAAATATAATTATACAAATAAACAGATTCATCCATATTAAAATAGGGCTTCAGGTGAAGCATTAGAGTAGTTCAGTGTACAGGTACAAAGCCTGATTAGAAGCTGACTTGACAGTCTACTGCCACCATGTGGTTCAAGAATGCTTTTACAACATCAAAAGCTGTCTAGATTTCTCTGACATCTGTAACAAATCTTGTAATATCACTGCACAGAACGCTTTAGCTTTCTCCAGCTAAACGCATAATCAAACAACTCTGCCATTCTGGGTAGCAGAACTGTACAAAAAATGGCTGCAAATGCAATTATTTTAAATGAAACTACTTTAAATTAGAGCACTGTCCAAATACTTATGAGCACAACTGTATATTCACATCCCTACAATATATTCACTCTCATAAACTCATATCTTCCCTATGAGTATCATTGTAATTACACTGAATATGTTGTGACTTATAATACAGTTATTCGTCTTACAACACACTACTGTCAAATATATTATAATTATTATAAAGTTCTTATAATTATTAGCCAGGCTGATTACGCACTGTAATTGACTTAAAGTTTAAAAATCTCTAAGCAACTCGGCTCAGATAGATATGCTGCTGTTTCAGACACTATGATGGCTTACCTGGTTTCAGAAACTATGTTAGTAAGAGCTCCTCCTTGGAGATACTCCATAATAACCCAGAGCTCTTCCTCCACCAGTGCACTCTTAAACATCTCCACCACATTCCTGTGCTGGTAGTCCCGCATAATAACTACCTGCACATGCATACACACATGGTTATTACAGTAGAATGTCAAAAATGAATGTAAATGCTTGATTATGAATTCAAACTCCAGCTGCCTAGTTTATTTTATATTATATTATGTAAAAGCATAATTCTGTTTAACAAAAGCATATATATATCAAATCATCAAATCAAATGCTTTAAAAGGTCAAATGCTTTAATGGGTAAATTGTCATTGAGAAATTCTGCACAACTGAAATTAATAAATCCTTTTAAATACTATTCAATCCCATTTAAAAAAATATGGCAACATACAAAAAATCAGTTCTTAAACAATTTTGTTGCCTTTTTATCCACTACACTGTCATGCTACCGAAATGAAGAGTCTCAAACCTCATTGAACAGCAGCTCCCGTCTTTGCTGCCTCCTCAGGTCCATCATTTTTACTGCCACCAAACGACCACTGTGCTTTTCCCGTGCAATACACACCACCCCAGTGGAGCCCTCGCCAATCTTGACAAAGTTCTCTAGGTAGGAGCGTGGGTCTCCTTTGTCCACTACCATCTGTAGAGCTGCCTTGAACTGCTCGTGAGTGACTTTGGGTGGGTCAGGTGGAGGACGTGGGGATGGGTGCTGCTGTGGCCTAAAGGCTGGAGAACAGGTTCCAGCTGGACTGGTGGCCAGAGAGCCAGTAGGTGAAGGCCTGGGCTGGGATGGGCTGTCCTGTCTGGGGTAGAGACTTGGATTGGGGCACCCCGAGTGCCTCATGAAAGGATCAGGACCTGAGGGCCTAAAACTAATGTTGGGAGAGAGGCCGATTGTGTAGCTAGAGGATGATCGCACGGTCCTGTGAGGCCTTGTGGTGCTCACCAGGGGACTGCTTGCTCCACTGTGGAAGAAGCCTGGCTGAGGTCTCAGGAGAGTATCTGCCTGTAACTTTGGAAATAAAGAATATACATATTGGCTGATGTCCCAGAGCCAAAGTGTCTAATGCTAATTAAAACCTGCCATCCTTTCATTAGTTGCCATCCCCTGCTAAAACTGCCATCCTCCCATTCATGTCATCCTGCGATTTCTGTTAAGTAAGTGCCGCACTTAGAACATTTACTCCCAGGAGCATGAGCACTTCCAAAAATAGCATCCCACTACCACAGGAAGATTGTAGCTCTAAGTGCTTTACGTCACTTTCTTATCACCTTGAGAAATCATCAAAATTCATTGAACAAGCTTCACAGACTGGGAAGTGTGCCAGCGTACTTAATCTTCAGAGACACCAGCAAAACACTGCAGGCAAAAATTAAAATGTAAGACATATCAAAATCTAAATCTTGGGTTACAATCACACTGTGGGTTTGAATGATTAAACTCTTAAAGAGCATGCATATTTAATTGCTTTGATAGCTCAAGATTTAAACAGTTGTGCATGTAATTATCTACATGCTGCATTATATACAGTGCACATATGCACATTGCATGCATGACAAATATGCAAATACCACAAGTAATACTTTTACTAGTAAATTCATGTTCTATACAACGACATTAAGTTAGTATGCACTTATGTTAGCACTAAAATTACACAATGGAGGAATTTGTGTCTCTTATAGCAAGAGAAACCTTTGTCTAAAGTGTATGTCAAAACATTACACAACCTCTTCAAAAACCGACACAGAAATTGTGGTTGACGTCACTAAATATAATGTTATAAATTAAGAGCAAAAATGCAGTAGAATATATTAACATTGTGTAAGCTATTCATGAGTTATATAACAAGGCTTCGCTGTTGAAATCGGCCACTGAGTCTGCACAGCTGAGTGAATGCAGTTACTTCCATCCAATAATTATCTCATATCTTAATGCTTTCTATATTTATACATTTGTTCACTGTGCACCTGGGAGTTTCTGATATGTTTTTCGATGCCAAGTCAGATATTTTTCATCGAGCTGGCATATCATACATTTATATTAAGGTGCTTTGTTCCGGATATATTCTGTGTAAATATTCTTTGCTGGAGTAAACGCACTAATTCGATTTCATGGTAAGCATTCTTAAAGCAATAACACGCATGAAGACATTGAAATAAATAAGTGAACAAGAAACATAAAAAAAAAAAAAAAAAAAAAAAACCTTAATACTTACACTATAGGAAAACAAAAAGGCTAAAGATAAAAAGACATTTGTGTATCCTTTTAAGGTAAAAGTTGTAAAAACAGGAAGTAGAAAACAATGTCAAATGCATGTCAGTGATGTTCTTAGTTTATTGTGTAGACATGTTAAAATATTTGTAAAAATCCACTGCATATATATTTTTATCACTTTTAAAATTGAAAAAAAAATTATTTGAGGGAGGATCCCTCCTCCTTCCGCTTTCATTCTTCCGATTCATCTCACAAATAACTTTATTAAAATATTGTGAACTGACATCATATGAATGAAGACCATAGTAGAGCATCTATCATCAATAAAGCATCTATTTTATTCCTTTATGTCCAGTGTTTTATACTATACAGTATTTACTTTAAAACAATTGTTTAATTAAATACACTTATGCAAAATAATCGTTTTCTTTTCCTAACAGGGAACATGCATATTAATTCATAAGAATGTGTGCAAGTCAGTTTTTCTGCTTGCATCTTTACAACCAAAACAGATTACATAAAGCAACAGCAATTTAGGGACAAAACACCTTATTAACATTTCATGTGGCCTCACTTAATAATCTAATTCCCTTGCATTGCTAAGTTGTTGCCATGACTTAGCATACTTAAGTTTGTATAAGAAGTAAATATATATGGATTTTACTTTTGTCAGTTAAAATTTGAAATGCGATTAAATGAAGAGCGCATTGAACACAAATTCATGGAGAAAAATATATTAAAAGTAAGTGCTTCTCATAGGCCAGCAGAGAAGGCCTTGCTGATACTTATGGCCCACCACTAAAATTAAGTCTTTGTAGTAATAAAATGATGTATTAGCATCATTCTAACAAATCCAACTTTTAAGAGAGCTAAAACCTAATTTATCTTTTCCTACATACACTTTGTATTTATTTATCTATTTAGTTACCATTCAACTAGTTTGTAACATCAGTTTTTCTATCATGCAAGCATTATAACATTAGATTAGGAATAAATCTGTATCTTTAGTGAATGTTTTCTCATGTTTCTAAGTAACTGGTGAAAGGGACACTAATTTACCACATGTAAACAAAATAAGTGTGTTTTTTTATTTTTTATTTTCTGTGTTTATGTTTAGTCAACCTTTCTTGTATTTTTATTTGTAGTACATACATTTTATTTGTGTGAATACTTTGTATTTGGAATTCTACCAGAGTATTTATTATTATGAGGAATTACACTTTTACTTTATTAAAGTATTTTCAGTACTTTATACCACCTCAGGTCAGTTGCACAGAACATCATCATTAAAATAATCAATAAAGCTCTACAAATTCCAAACTGTAATCTTACAGACCTTATTTAATTAATTCAACTGCTCTTTAAAGCCAAGCATTATATTATATTGACTTTATTTCATTTATTTGATGGTGTTTTGTGAATTTGTCCAAAAAAAAAAGATGTGATAAATGTAGTAATAAGTACGCTCTTAGAAATATTCTATAAGAGTACGTTCTTGAAATGAACTGTTTTATTTGTTACAGATTTCTTTATTAGATTATATTGATTATACATACAGTATATATCCAGTGGCCTCTGGATAAACCTTTTCACAAAGGTTTTTTTTTTTTATAAATTATTACTTGGTTTCTCTAGACATGAGCAAGATTTTTTTATTACATGCTTTGTAAAAAATGTAGATGTCTCTGATAATAGATTGTTCTTGATGCAGTTTAAAAAGGGAGGCGATTTTGCACGGTGAAAATGTGCGAAAGTGCTGCAGCATCACTTTCAATCTATATACAGCATTTCTATAGGCACTTGGATGTATGCAGTCTAGCAGCACACTGAGTAAAAATAAAATGTTAAATGCAGTATTGTGGAATGTCCTTTATACTTGAATCTCTGAGATGTTAAACTGCCCTCAAACCTTTTAAGATTCAGGAAACTTAAAATAATTGAAGATTTGAAGAATACTGAAAACAAGTTATTGTTTTTTTGTACTTTTTAAAATGTATTTATTTGTTTTCAGATATTCCAGTATGTTTTAAAAAGGTTTCTGTAGGCATTAGTTGCATGTCATTACATTAAAAAGAGAACTAAAGATGTGGCTTTATAAACAAACGTTCACAAACGTCCTGGAGTCCCCTCTGTCCTACACATTTTAGTGTTTGCTCAGCCCATACACACCCACTGTAACACATTACAATCCATTAATTAGCCATGGTTAGTTACATTAATTAGGATTTTTTTAATCCAGTACCTTATACCCTAATATTTATAAGACATTGGTTACTTCAGGACAAGAATTGGGAACCTATGGGTTGACATTTTGTCATTTGCCTCAAGACATTATTGTGTTCAGACATAATTGTGTTTGTCTGACATAGTCAACACAACTATGCTTGAATGCGCACAACAACTGAAGAGACAAGAAGTCAGACCTTACCTTATCATTGGAGACAGGTTGAGGAAGAGCTCTCTCTATTGTGTGCATGTGCAATTCAAAACCATTAAAAGTCTCAAATATTTAACATCAAAGTGTCTTGAGAGCTGATTTGTTAGCAGCCAGGAAAACTAAGTGGAGTGTCACTTTTCGAACACTAAAAATATAGGTGACATATGCTGGTTGTTGTTGTCATGCTTCAGTGGGTCTGCAGAATGAAACATTGAAAGGTTTGAAAAGTTGCTTACCTTCAGGTCATAAGAAGAGTATGGTCTCCCAGGGCTATTTTGTGGATGAATCAGGAGCCTGTCAGCAGTCCTTATATCTGTGTTAAACCCTCCACTCTCTATTTGTCCTTGCTGTATGGACATAGATGGACTATAAAAACAGGTGATTGGCCTCGGGTTGTGAGACAGAACTATGGGAAACTCCCTTCTCATCATCAGTCTTTCATTAGGGCTACCCAAATCTCCACCCACATACACTGGCCTGGGTGGAACAGGGATTGGCGGTGGAGGAGGCATGGGTAGTACCGGAGGAGGGGGATATGCCTCCAGAGAGTTAACATTAACCTCATAAGTAGATTTGGCTCTAGACAGGATGCCATTGGGTTCCAGGGTGATGCTCTTCTTCATACCCATAAACGGGGTTCCACTCTCACTGTGGATGTTCCGTATCTGGTCTCTCCAGTGGTTCTGAGAATCTGGGTCGAGCTCAGTGCGTTCTAGGTCCTCATACTGGTAGCCATCACCCTCCATCACCTCGCCAAGGCGACCCAAAGATTGGGCTCTCTTGCGAGTTGAAGGGCTGCTCTTGCGCAGTGAGTTAGAGCTGGTCACCGACAGGCGGCTCATATCTGACAGCATAGCCGAGATGTAGTCTCCGTGGCCGACGAAGGTCCCACGCACAATCGTCTGAGGAAAAAGGAGAGACAGAAAGTGGTGAGAATTCAACCGAGGTTTATGCTTCCGCAAAGTAAAGCTATTTTGGGGTACAGTGTATAAAATCTATTTTTTTGCTTCCTAGTAACTTAGCAAAAAAACCTTGTTTCTTTTACCCAAAAACACATAAGGATTTCGAAAATTAAGTTTAAAAATGATGCGAGACTGTACAATATCTTACACCTTATTGCGCTCTCACAGGCATTTTTCTCTCAAAGCTGATGTTGACCTCGATTTCAGAGCCAGTTGGCAGGGTTTTTGGCCGCAAAGGACATTTTATGTCAGCTGCCATGTGCTTCAGTCACTACGTCCTTGACGGGAGATATAAATATACCCTAAAGTAGCCATGACTCACAGCACCAGTGAGGCTCAGGAACACAAACTTGGTTAACCTGTCAGAAGAAAGCCCAGTAGCCTGTTATAATGCTTAACTTGAAGTGAATTAGGATAGGGTTGAGGGGCGATGAAAAGTTGTATATGATGTAATCAAGTGTTTAAGGTATGATTAAACTCAGCATAATTTAAAGAATGTATAGTTTCATTAAATTTAATTCTGCATATCTAATCCGAAACCTTCGTGCAGGTCATAATGTTTAATACCACAGATGTGTACAGGGGACAACTACCGTTTTTTCTTCTGCTGTGTGTCATGTTGTGTACATTATTTCTGAAAAGGCATCACACACCATGGCTAAGGGGAAATCTGCCATTGTCATGCTCTAGAGCTTTCTGTGGCTTTCTCTTTGCTTGGAACTGCAGTTTTTTATCCCTGACTCTGATGCTAGTGGTACACAGCATGGACCGTTATTAATTGCCAGCATAGGGTAATAAATCTTTGGTGCAATCCAAGGATTCCTGCCACTGAATGGGTTTATATAACAGGATTGTAAGTGCAAACCCATAAATAGATATGAAAGCAAAATTATTTTATGCTGCTCATTACTCAGCTATAACTTGATTCAAGATACTTCCTTATTGAAAGAAAAACTGTTATGGCAGTGATGAACAACACTAACTTTATGCAAAAATGAACACTAAAATATGGGTTAATTTCCTATTTTTATCATGATACATGCCTTCTTTGGTTTTAATTCCACTGGTGTTATTCTGGAAGGGTCCACCATGGGTTTGGGTCTTCGCAGGTTCTCTATAAGACTCTGCCATTGTGTTGGTAGACCCACAAAGATCCCGAGCTTTGCATCATAAGAGGTATGGACTCTGTGTTCAAAGTTCTTTGGTGCAGAAATTTCTGGCCTCTTCTTCTTCTTTTTGCGAAACATTATCAGTTGCTAGATTGCCAACCTGTTAAAAAAAAGAGAGAATAAAATATGAGAGGAATGACAGAATCTAATGAAGCATTCGTTTTATACTAAGATTTTTTTTTTAGATATTAGATTTTCTTAGTCTGTACAAAGAATTTTTTAGGTCATTCGCTATAAATTACCACAAGTGTACACACAGGACTTACTCTGACTCCTTACTCCAAATATAGTAAGCTAAGTACATTTTCATTCATTGACAGCACAGAAAAAAAAATTAGAGGCTTTAACTTTTTTTTTTTCTGTGATTATACAACATTTATATGTTGAATGATCTCTGCTTAATTAATCTATTGTAATACTTGTCAGATTGCATTGCAAACCGGACAACAGGAAGTTTAAAAGTGTCGGCTTTATAGACATTATGACACTCATGTTTGTAAATGTTGGTTTAGGCAGTCAGATTGCAATGTTTAAAAAACTGCAATGTTTTGCACTATCAGAAAAAAAGTCTACTTTAAAAAAAATTTATAATAATTTGATCACACTTTATAAAGTTATTACACTCTTTTTCCTTCTATCTACCTTTTTTTTGTACTTATTATATTATGTGTCAGGGTGCGAGTGAAACGGGAGGCGGAAGCCGGAGTACAGCTCGCTCGGGCTTTATTGACAAGAGTGAGTGAGAGAGATATACACCAGCACACACACACACACACACACAAGTCCTTTAAGAGAGTCCGAGGTGCGCTTGGGGAGAAGCGTAGCGGATCGGAGATGCGCGGAGGAGAAGCGCAGCCGGTACCGGATAGCGGAGCCCGAATGAAACGGTAAACAAAGAACCCATTCATTCAGCCGTACGTAGAGTCCAACACATGCAATAACGAACGGGGGAGTGAATGTGAGTGAGGGGTTTATGTAGGAGCGGGGTGGAGTGATGATGAGCTTCAGGTGTGCATAGTTAAGCCTGGAGCTCCAGAGAGAGCGGAGGCATGAGCGCCACAAAAGGGGGGCGTGGCAGGTGGATCCCTGACAATTATGCTTATGCATTTAATAAATATATTTTACATAAAATTCATATAGTATACCTCCAAAGCTTTACCAATTATGCACCTTACATTATTTGTAAATGTACATTATATTCATATTTACAAGTAATAGAAACATAAGAGCAAATAATATATTTATCACACCAGATACACTGAAATAGTGTTGAAAATGTAATTTGCTTACATTGTTGGGTTATGTCTCTTTCTTCTAATCCTTATTTGGTCACTCACTTCTACAGTGTTGTTGAATTTTACACCTTCTTTGCACATTTCCAGATCACTACTTTGACCTTCTAAACTGCACTGCCCATTAAGTAGTCTATGATTTAGAGCCTTGTGAAATTTGGAATTCAACCAATGAACTGCAGCTGGCCAAGAAACAATTCACTTTGAAAAATGGAAGTTCAAGCCCTCAGAGCTACATGACTACTTCTGTGAATAGGCAATGCTCTATAATATTTCTGAATGTGAACAATTTCCTTTTGTTTATACTCTCAGGATATAATTGTATTATTCGATTTTCTTCCATGCTTTAAAAGGCTACTATTAGTTGAATTTGAAATACACTGCCTGGCCAAAAGGGTCACACACTCTAATGTTTCATTGTACTGCCTTTTGAGTGTGCATTTATTGTGGCATTCATTTGAAAGGTGAACCATTCCAAAGAGTCTTCTTCACAAAACAAATTGGATCTATGGTCCTGCAAAGGGGCTTAGATCCATACTTTGTAAAGGACTACTTCTGCAAAGCTGTTTTGGGACATTGCCAATTGTTACAAGTGCCATACAAATAAAATATAATTGAATTGACCCTTTGGTGGTCAATTCATGTTTGGAAATGATTCCTAATGATCTCTGAACCACACTTTCACAGTTTGACCCAGATATACTTAAGACATCATGGAGAAAAAAAAATCTATCGATGGGATAACCTGGTCATTCAATAGATTCGGGTGCTCAGCTGCCTTCATTTTATTGTTGCATAATGCTGCTGAGCTGAGACCTGAAACTGAAGCAACCCCAGATAATAACACTGCTCCAGATGATAGGACATTAGGCGCTATACATGACATCCCTTTATTGATTTGGAATTGGGTAAATCCAGACTCAGGTAAATCTGGTAAATCAGACCACATGATTGCTCCATGGTTCAATCTTTAAGCTCCCTAGCTAACTGATTTTTTTTAATGGCTTACAAACAAGTGTCTTTCTGGAACACAACTGTTTGGGTCCATCGACTCACATGCAGATTTCCTCATGGTTGTTGAAAAAATGAGGAACTACACTACTATCAGTTAGGGACAGGGTTAAAATAATTATTTCCAACTAAAATGCTGCACTAATGATTCAAGCGTAGGCTTTTAAGTATATGGTTATATAATCCAAAATACAAACTTTATTTTTTTGCTGGACAGTGTACATTTATGCCCATATGTGAAAGAAATGATATCTTCTTAATTATAATTTTCAATAGCAATCTAATTTTTACCTGTAAAAGAGGGGGATGAAAGCGTAAATAATCCATCTTTTTTAGTATAGCTGTCAGTGTTTTTACACGTGTTCTTACTGTGAATATACATGAATATACATTCTGAGTTAGGAAGAAATCAGACCCATCCTCATCTGTTCATACATTCTATAAACAGCTGATGCTGTAATTAAACCTTACAGTAATGTCTTTTTTTTTTATCTTTGAAAGACTGCAAGCCCTGTTATTACATTTTATATACATACAGTACACAAAAAATCTCCCTGCCTGAGGGTTAAGCTTGCATTATGAGGATGAAAATATTCATGGATTCAAACTACCCTTATCCTGAATGCCAAGTCATGGACAGACTCTGCTAGCCCTGACTTTGAAGCAAGTGGGGTTGTCTCTTTTTTCTTCCTTCCTTCCTTTCCTTTTTGAGCTTAAACCTCGGCTTTTGTAACTTGACCTTTAGCAGTGTGTTTTTGGCTCTTTTGTTTCGTTTAATGTAGAAACATACAACTTGACCTTGAGTACTTCAAATGTACAACACATCTGTGTTGGAAGCTTGCATTTTTTTGTCTTAAAAAGATACTCTCCCTGCAGTGTTTTATTGAGCAGCAAACTGCGTGCTGTAACATGATTGAACAAGTCTTTGATTTAAAAGAGCACATTTGGCACAAACTTTGCTTACATGCCCATAACTGTAGTATTGAAAATCAGAGTCAAGTACTGTACATGAATAACTATCTAGCTTGTGCAAGCAGATAGTTATAATCTACAGTGCATAGTCAGCATTAATAGCTCTAAGTTAATGATCTGGATGACTAAGAGGATGAAAATGGCTATTCCTGAAAATCTATCTATCTGAAAATCTCTATGGAGGAAGCATTTACATCCAGGAGTAAGGTTTTGCTAAATAAAGATTAAATCTTATCAGGATATGAGATGATAAAAGATTCAGGATATTTTATCTGATACACACACACACACACAGACACACACACACACACACACACACACACACTTAAATTTGAAACATAAGTATATAACTTGGTGCTCCCTCTGTGTGCACACGATATGGCACAGAGGAAATAATAATTTCATCTCACAGGGACACAGTTTAAGATTAGTTTATTTTATTTTCCTGAAATAAATTTCACTGTCCTGTCTGTTTGGAAACCATACACAAAAATGTCATACTTCAAAGTGTAACAATTATTTCGTCTCTTCAGAATAAACCTATAATAACCATATTACTATTACCATTTTTATCTATCGGACTTAACCAAATTCCTCCATCATATTCGCCATGCCTCAAAGACCGATCTGTGCACCTCACAGGCCGCATTAATCTACTTAACGACAAAATAACCCAATGATGAACATTTTATTTGCAACATGCTGGCAGACAAAATACGTATTCATACTAAGTTTGTTCTACCGGTACAAACAGATCAATGTGTATTGACTGGAGGATGAAGGGAAAGCTAGTTTGCTCTCTGGCTCCAAGTGATATCCTCTAAACGAAATGACCACAAAGAGGATGCATGTTCTGCAACAGCGCTGTGGTGTCACTGTTACTCCTATTGATTTTTTTTTTTGTAGCGTGACCACCCATGATTTTCTTGAAATAAGACCAGCTCATACTTTGGGTGTTTTATTCCCTGAACCCAAGCAGGGTGAGCGTAAACTTGGTTGCTTTACTATTTGCAGCTTGTAGCTCATTTAACAATTTTACAGTGAGTGTTCTCTTAGTGAAGACATAATAGCCTCATTGGCTTTGTGACAACAGAAATGTGACATATTTGTATTAAAAATCAACTTAAACACTCAGAATCTTGCATGCATCCGGAAAATATTCACAGTGCTTCACTTTTTCCACATTTTCTTATGTTACAGCCTTATTCCAAAATGGATCTAATTCATTATTTTCCTGCTACAAGCTTGGTACACCTATTTTTGGGCAGTTTGGACACCTATTTTAGGGCCACTCAAGGACATTCACAGAGTTGTCCCATAGCTACTTCTTTGTGATCTTGGCTGTGTGCATAGGATCGTTGTCCTTTTGGAAGATGAACTGTCGCAGCAGTCTGAGATCCAGAGCGCTCTGGAGCAGGTTTTCATCAAAAATGTCGCTGTACATTGCTGAATTCATCTCTCCCTCGATCCTGACTATTTTCCGAGTTCCTGCCACTGAAAAACATCCCCACAGCATGATGGTGCCACCGTGCTTCACTTTAGTGATGATATTGACCAGGTCATGAGGGGTGCCTGATATGACCTTGTTTCTCATGGTGTGAGAGTCCTTCAGGTGCTTTTTGGCAAACTCCAGGTGTGCTGTCATGTGCCTTTTACTGAGGAGTGGCTTCCGTCTGACCACTGTACCATACAGGCCTGATTGGTGGAGTGCTGCAGAGATGGATGTTCTCCTGGAAGTTTCTCTTCTCTCCACAGAGAAACGCTGAAGCTCTTTCAGAGTGACCATCGGGTTCCTCTCTGATTAAGGCTCTTCTCCCTGGATCACTCAGTTTGGCCAGGCATCCCGCTTTAGAAAGACTCCCCAGATCTGTTCCTTGATACAATCCTGTCACGAAGGTCTACAGACAATTCCTTGTACTTCATGGCTTGGTTTGTGCTCTGAGTGCTCTGGAATCCAATCAAGTTGTAAAAACATCTCAAGGAGGATCAGTGGAAACAGGATGCACCTCAATGGCAAAGGCTGTGAAAAAGATTTCAAACACACTTCTTTCACGTTGTCATGATGGGGTATTGTTTGTAGAATTTTAAGAAAAATAATGAATTTCATTAATTTTGGAATAAGGCTGTACCATAACAAAATGTGGACACTTTCCGCATGCACTGTATTAAAATAAATTGTAAAAAAAAAAATATTACTCAGCCATCATCTAGCATAGCTCTTTTTAATTACGGATGTTTGTGTTGTGAAGGTCCTCCCAGTATCTAACCAAACATATTAGTGTTATAATCTGATTGCAAATAGTGCATATATGTCGATGAACTAATGCCTTTTTTATGTACTCATAAATTGTTTTCAGCTGCACACACTGTAGCCTATCAAAAAAATCTCTGAGTTAACTCACACATGCAGTGAAAAACATCTGCATTAATGTTTTTTTTTTTTTCTTATGCTGCATTACTACCACTCTGCCTTAACTCCAATCCAGTAAAATATAGACCTCAATCAAATTAAAGCACAGTTTGCAAAGCTTTTACAAACAAACGTTTCTCTTATTGTTTCACATGCTTTAAAATACTTAAAAAAACTGGGAATGAGTTACAGAGAAAATCCGATTAGGATTCTTGTATAAGAGCAGGCAGCAGAGGAGTCACTGTAATGAGAGGTACAAATGAGCTGAAATCTAATGCGCCAGGGGCTGTTCTATCAGACTGCAGCTTGTGACACTATTGACCTCAAAAGACTCCTATAAGATCTGCAGAATGACAGAATTTGCTCTCAAGCTAATTTACCGGAAGACTTAATAGAGTACAGAAAACATTCTGAGTCCTGTTCTAAATTTAAACGCTCACTATATGTGCATTTAAATTGATCACTGTTCACTGTTCAAATGCTCACTGTGGCATATGACTTTGAACTGTGACACGGTGGTTGGTGGCAGATGGGGGGTTTGATTCATTTATAAACTGCTGATCTGTGATTTTCAAACACAATAGTCTTAAGAGTTTACACAGAACAGGGGTGATAAACAGAATAATAAACAGAATTTTATATTTTTGGAAACCAGAAAACATGAATAATGGACAAATTCACACATAACAATGCTACATTAATATCTATCAGTGGCGGGCCGTGCATTTGGTACCTGGGCCTTCAGTGGGTTCTTACCCGATTTAATCCACCTCTTAATACCGCCACAATCATGTTGCAATTATAGAAATTATCAATACTATACAAAAACGCAATATAACAATGCGTGGCATTACAGAGAGAGGCATTTTATATATGGAAGTCAATACCATTTTACTAAAGCAAAAAAAAACCCAGTTAAGACAACTCTAAACCTCTACACTACAACCACAACTGTGCCACCTACATCATCTGGAGCAGTTCAGAATCAATATTTGTCTAATAACATGACAAAAACATAAACAATTGTAATAAAATCCAACCTACTCCCCAGAGATGCACCACTCCTCAGAGGCTATTAGCCAGTGGTTCGGCTCATATTCAATGGTCTGGAAGACATCTCCTCACGATGTCTAGCTTTTCTTCAAAATGTATTTTAAGTATGTCCGAGACCAAATCAATTTCTCTTCCTCTGTAAGCATAAAAAGTCTAACTCGGATGTATTAATGTGTGTAGATCGCTACAGACGTGTTTTGCCAGTCGAACTTGGCTGTAACAGTTTCCCTCTGACCAACCAATCAGAGGACGGAAAAATGCTGATGCTATTCTGGGCCAGCTAGCTGCCCTGTAAGGCAAATAGAAAATCTTATTAGTTAAAGAAACAAAGCTAATTCTTAAAGAGATTATAGTAAAAATCGGCAACAGAACAGACTTTGAAGGCCCTGGGCAGATTAGATTGACATGGCAGCACAATCTGATTAGACACAAAGTCTAACATCCACATACACGTACAGGAAACAGTGCAGCCAGGAGAAACGCTACGAAATGAAGAGAATAAACTGTTGGGAATAAATTCATACAATTTCATGGTACAAATATTAGAATTTAGGTTGCAAATGTAAGTCAGGGCTTCTCATAATGTTTAAGCCAGCAGAGAAGGCTTTGCTGGCCCTGACCGCCCGCCAATGATATCTATAGCAAACAGTGATGGAATTATGTTAGATTACTAGGTGTCTACATTTACCAAAGACTTACAACCTGATCCATCTTTCTCGTTTGAGTTCTCTTTACTAGGAACGCTCTTACGCTCTTTACTCACTCACTACTGAGGATGGCCCCACAATGGACAGATTAAAGATAGAAGACTTCTGTCGAGGGTTCCACTTAGAAACCATGAAAATAGCTTTAGATTGCAACTGATACCAACAGTTTTACTGTGATGGTTTAGGAATATAACTGCCATAAGAGCTTAAGGACTTGTCACAGGTTTGCACTCCATCAATAAATTGTTAAAAAATCCTGTTTAAACTATAATTAACTTCTTTGTTACATAGTTGTACATACATAAGTAGTAGTAGTAGTAGTAGTAGTAGTAGTAGTAGTAGTAGTAGTACAAAAAGTCACAGTGATGATTGTGTCAGCCTCTGATGCTCTGCACATGACTCAGAGAGTGTCTGACACCTTTTTTATATACTTTTCTGGCATTGGACTTCAAGATGTTGAATGTTGCAGTCTGATTAACTATCCAATTTTAGATTTTTGGACAGCATCTATCTAAAGTTCATTTCTCAATTCGCTAAAAAGCTATAAAAAAGGGTTTATTATTTGGTCATTTACCCATTTCAGAATGCAATGACAAATCAGTGTACGTTCTCTCTTACCAGACATGAAATGGGTTTTGTACATATTCCTATGTACATTATGTGCATATTGTACCATATGTTCATTATGTCCCTGTCCTTACTAACTTGGGTCGAGTTTTCCCAAAACATCACAGCACAAAGGTCACAGTTAAATGGTTGTCAGCACCACACTGAGCGCACCCTTGCTAATGATGTTAACTTTGCAATGCCTTTTGGGAAACCAAACCTAAAAGCATGATGGGAATTTTGTAATAATTGCACTGTCAGCTACTATTTTGGATAACGATCCTAAAACCAACTGGAGAGTAACATACAATCAACCCATGTGAGGAAGAGGTGATTGCACAATAGTCCTCCATGTCCACCTGCACAATAATATAAAGATTTTTTTATTTTTTTTACAGACATACAATGATGTAGCTGTCTCTACTGCGAGCAGGTGCGGTAACAGTATTGGGAATAACAGGATACACGTCTCAACCCTGATCTAATTTTGGAAGTGTCATTCTTTTAGCCATTAAAAAAAACTGTCAAATGTAGAAGTATGAGTGGAGGATTCCAGATTATCCAGATTATTATGTAATGGTCAGAGCAGGAATAAACATAATCCCATCGGAATTACACAGCAAGGTTTGCTTAGTAGCATGTATACAATCACAAGCTGGCTGCTGTGTGTGTTGCTCTGCAGAGGAGTGAGACAGCAGGAGAACTTCTTTATCATGTTCATTATTGTGACCGTTCTGCCCTTTGAGTATAATGAGACTGCAGCGTTCGTGCATGTGTATTGGAACCCCCTTAAAGACGTAGTCAAGCTCACCCACACACTCACTCACACGTACACAAAAACACACACAGACACAGTTTGCCAGTTTGCTATATTTAAACTATTTGTTTTCTGATCTTCTGCTCTGCTTAAATCATGCACTGCACGCTGCACAATGCTCCAGTGGCCTGGAATTAAAGCTATGTTGATCTATATGCTATATCTTTAATGGAGCACTTCATATTTAGGATTATACTCTGTGTGTTATACTATCTAGTCTCACACTCACATTAGTATCTTATTAGCATCTTAGCATAGACTAGTAGAGCTTGATTTAGAGCATCCTTTTAGTTTTCATGACTACTGCATACTCGTGCTTGCTATAATCTGTATTATATGTGGAAAAATGAAATAATAAATACAAAATTTTATATAATCATGATTATGTAGGTAACCAACATTTTTCAATGCTTAATTGCTTAAGTAAAAGGATTCTAAAAAAAAAATTTAATACAAATTATTTTATAGTACTACTGTACAGTACTGATTGAATAGTACCGTATGCATATGCTTTAGATTTTATTTAGCTAGTTCTTATACACTTATTTAGACTGAAAAAATAAATGTGTTGGTAACGTTTGGGTGCGGAGGCATATGCAAGTGCAGCTTACAAGTGTTTTATTAATAAAACCTGAACAATATAGACGATGCAACCCGTAGAAACACAAACATGAACTTTGATCTTATGGCAAAACATTCACAGACTAAAAAGAGTAACTGCAAACAAGCAGCAGTAAAAGACAAAAGCTAAACAATGTGTGATATAAATACAAGCACTCTTTAAATCAATTAATGAATCAGGTCATGGGAGGTGATCCACTGTGGTGCACTGGCTGATGGGAATTAGTCTTGTGTTGAAGACTACGAGAGCGTTTTCTAAAAGGAGGCAATTACTTGATATTTACTGAAGGAGTTTCCAGTGTCAGTGCTTTGCAACAGCAAGGAATTATAGCTATAAATAGATAGTATGTTTGACGATGCTAGTTAGTAAATTATCATTCACTTCAGAACATTCTGGTTTTGCAAAATGCCAGACTCAACTACACAATCATGGATTATTTTCCTGTAACAGTACACCCTGAGTGTTTTATTCTTTACCTGATGCATTCTTAGCTACATGTACATATTTCTTTTAGAATAGGGTGTCTGAAATGTGGAAGAGCTCATATTCTCTGATATAAAAAATCCCAACATAACGAAGCATAGACAAACACTGCCATTTGCTACTGAAGTATTTTAAGCTTTTATACAAAAGAGACATTATTCCTTTTGACAGATGGGCTGAGTGAATGGTGGTGGAGAAAAAGAAATCCAAATATATGACACGTAATCATCATTGTTTCTGAACCTCACCTACAATTCAATTCATGCATATCAGGCTTTTTATATGTACAGGGATTAAGAGTACACAACATTCAGGATGGGAAAAAAAACCACATTTTTCTTGAACCAAAAGACAGTTGATATGCGGTAACTGCACAAGCTTCTGAGGGATTTTAGTAAACAAGCAGAGATTTCTTGACAGAGAATGGATTCATCTGCTTAAATCCCAGTGACACAGATACTGCAGCCCAGTATTGCACTGGGAGAGGACCGGTAAGAAGCTTAGAGCTTGTGTTTATTTTGTGTCAAACAAGTGCACCAGAAATAGGTTAGAAAGTGTTTTCAATTTTCAAATTTTGACTTTCTTATCTAATAAACAGGACCCAGACAAAATTGGTATAGGCTTATGTCCATATTGTTATGCCATGGCACAAAAAAAAAATTTTCAAAGCAAAAGACATTGACTTATTATTCAGACCTGAATAAAAACATTCACTCCTATCTTCACAAAATTGGTTGCAATGAGTAGCTTTCATGTTTTCTTGGGTTAAAAAACAAGACCTTCATAGTTTGCGCACGTCATGATATTCCATTCCATTCCATTCTTTCTGATTATTCCATAGTAATGTTCCTTACTATTAAAAAGAACATTACATTGCATCAAGTTACACTATATGGATGGAAGTTTGTTGACACCTGACCATAAGACTCATATGTGCTTTCTGAACATCCCATTTCATATATATTTCCTACTTGCTGTTATAATAATCTCTTCTCTTCTAAGATGTTCCACTTGATTTTGGAGTGTGCTTGTAGAGATTTGTGCTCATTCAGCCACAAGAGCATTAATAATATCAGACATGAATGTAGGGTAAAGAGTCCTGGGGTGCATTTAGTGCTCCAATTCATCCCAAAGATGTTTACAGTTTTTTACGATTACTTACACACTAAATTTAAAAATAACACAGTTAGTAAAACCTTACATTCAAGGATGAAAACCCTAGGCCAGATACGCACATTTTCAGCCTCACATTTTTTGCAAAACATTACAAACATTGTTTTGCAAAACACTAAACACACATCTGTACATTAGACACATAAATCTAACATAAAGTCACTTCTTTGCCATTTCAAGGCACTGCTTCCTAAAATACTACATCTATAAACCAATTGTTCAAACATGGCCATCAGTTGTGCAGACACATAAGTGATTAATTGTAAACTCAACAATCAGGTGTAAGCACTAAAAAAAAAAAAAAATCAACAGTTGATGGGGGTGAGAGGAAGAGGTAGACCTGGAGGAGGACGTGGATAAAGACCAAATGTATCAGATGCATCATTGCCCACATCATCAGAAACATCTATGGCTACAGAGTTATTTTGAATGTCCTGGGCCAACGTAGCGGCAACATCACAATGTGTTCTGCAATCACACAGAATGGGTTCCTCCACCAGCACGTAAAGTTAGGTCCTTACAACACGACCCACATTCTCAAATTTTTTAGACAGATTACACAACATTGTAACTGCAGAAGAACGAATGGATGCAGAGCAGATGAGATACATTGTCATCTGGGACAATTTATCTTTCACCAATCTGCTTTGGTCCAAAACTGGTTTCATGATCATCCACAATTTTCACTTGATTATCTCCCACTATATACTCTCCCTTCCTTAACCCCAATAAAGAGTTTTTTCAGCATGGCAGTAGAAGGTTTATGATCTCCTGCCCTATGTTAGGATACCCCTCATTCCAGCCATGGAGAAGGCCTGTGACCTAATTGATGCAGGATCTGTGCAAGGATGGATTTACTTTCAAGATGATTCTTCCCTCTCTGTCTTGTGAGAGAGGACATCACATGTGATGTGAATGAAGTGCTATGGCCAAATTCAACTGAGCAAAGAAATGTGGCTTGGGTGTTTTTCATAGGTCTTTTTTTCTTTTTTTACAGTTTTTTTTTACGATAGCTTAAACACTTTTTTCAAAACAAGGCTCATTTGTCACACACAAGGTTCATACAATAGGATTCTGTTTGATTCATACATACTTCTGTTCTCAATCTTAAACACTTTTTTAATGAAAAAGTCTGGGTTTGATTTTTTCAGAGTTATTGTTAAAGTGCATGAATATATTGACCAATAAGTAAGCACAAGACCAGTACTGCATATTGATGAAAACTAGTTAAACTATTAATTTTCTGAGTTTGCATTTTGCACTGAAAACCATAACATGCTAAATATAATATAGTGAAAAACAAAAACATTTGTGGAGACAAAACAAAAGGCCTAGCTTTATCTGGCCATAACACTAACACATCAACATCACATGTGATGTCCTCTCTCGCAAGACAATGAGGGAAGAATCTTGCATGGTGAATCAGTCCTTGCACAGACCCTCCATCAAATAGGACACAGGCCTCCTCCATGGAGATCATAATCCTTCCACTGCCATGCTGAAAAAACTTTTCATTGGGGTTAAGGAAGGGAGAGTATGGTGGGAGATATTGGAGTGAAAATTGTGGATAATCATGAAACCAGTTTTGGACCAGAGCAGATCAGTGGAAGATACATTGTCCTAGATAACGAGTTATCTTATCTGCCCTGCATCCATTTGTTCTTCTGCAGTGACAATGTTGTGTAGTCTGTCTAAAAATGTGAGAATGTGGGCAGTGTTGTAAGGACCTAACTTGGCCCGGTGTGGAGGAACCCATTCTGTGAGATTGCAGCACACATTTGGTTTGTTGCCTCCATGTTGGACCAGGACATTCAGAATATCTTTGTAGCCAATGATGTTTCTAATAAATTTCCCCATCTTCTTTGTCCATGTCCTCCTCCAGGTCTACCTCTTCCTCTCATCCCTATCAACTGTTGCTTTTTTGTAGTGCTTACACCTGATTGTTGAGTTTACAATTTACCACCTATGTGTCTGCACAACTAATGGCCGTGTTTGAACAATTGGTTTATAGATGTGGTATTTTAGAAAGCAGTGCCTTGAAATGGTAAAGAAGTGACTTTATGTTAGATTTCTGTGTCTTATTTAGAGTTTAGTGTTTTGCTAAACAATGTGTGTAATGTTTTACAAAAAGTGTGAGGCTGAAAATTTGCTTTTTATGCAACTATTGAAAATGACTGAATGAACTGCGGGTATTACATAATGGAGAGAAATAAATCATTTCATCAATAGTACTGGTCTTGTGTTTACTGTTTGGTCAGTATTTTCATGTACTTTACTCTAACAATATCGCTGAAGAAATCAAACCCAGACTATATTATTAGAAAAATCTCTCTTTTTTTTTTTTTTACAAGTGTTTAAGATTGAGAACAGCAGTGTGTAAATGAATCAAACCGAATCCTATTGTATGAGCCTTGTGTGTTCCACACAATTACAAAAAAATGGGTTTTGTTAATTTTTTTCAAGTTTTGAATGAAGTATTTTATTTTGCAAAAGATCTGCGGTGTTCCGCTATTTGTGAGTATGGATGTGTGAATTGTGTTTTGACAAAATGAGTGTTTTTAAAATTGTGCTTAAGCTATCGTAAAAAAAAAAAACTGTAATAGTGTTGAGGTCACAGCTCTACAGCAGGTAAAACACATCCTCCACTTAAGTAAAAATACTCGGTTAAAATACTCGGATAAAAGTGCTGACTATACTTTTTTACTCAAGTTAAAGTAAAGAAATTTGGGCTCTGACATGTACTTAAGTAAAAAGTAGCCATTACTACTACCTGTTTTAGTGTCACGCTGGTAACTGGACATCACTTGTTATTAATATATCAATATATTGTCAATCGATTCATATATTTAATTGCAATTTAATCACACATTTCTATCTCTTCTAAATGTACCATATATTAATACTTCATGTTTTTCATACTCTAAGGAACATGAACATGCAGAAATATTGATGCTTTATGCAAATGTATGTCAATTATTATTCAAACCACACATTTCAAACATAGACTATAAAGACAAAAAATTCTTGCAAATGTTTTAAAGTAATTATGATGGTTTAAATTACGTAAATCATCAGGACACCAAACGGAACCTTTGCTATGTTTCCACACGGACGGTTAACGAGGTGATACCGGAGAAACTGTACCTCTACTTACTTTCATAACGATTATATAATCTGAGAATATTTGTTTTCGATGTGAACTGGTTTATGTAAAAGACATTTCAGGCTTTCTATATATATATTTATTATGTCTGTGAGGCAAATATTCACTTAAATTCAGGGTGTTTAATTTATGTGTTTGTGAAAGGAGGTGACAGAGACGGAGGGTGACAGAGAGCAGTGGCAATTTCTTTATTTTACAAAAGCACAGCAATCTGTTGTTATTATGATCCTTTACAGATTCGAATGATGTATTGCTCTTATCTGTATGATCGAAAAAGCCAGTAATTTAAGTTTGTTTCATCGTTATGAGGAAAAAAAACCACAAAACGCCCCGGCGCGTTTGTCGACCCCCAGATTGTTAATTGTGTTAATCATGCCAGATCTTGGTGTTTGATTTCAGACTTGACACATCAGTGAAACAAATGTTTAAAAACATTTATTTATTTTATATCTGAGTAAAGCAAGGACGTTGTGAATAAATGTACTGTATGTTGCGCTGAAGGTTTTAATTTTGCCTCTTTTATATTTGTTTATTTATTTATGTATTTATATTTTTAATAAACAGATGCACTGATAGCACGTTGATAAATTTTAGTGATGTTAAAATGAATTTGCGTTAGAATTTTGACAGCAAAATATATTTATATATATATATATATATATATATATATATATATATATATATATATATATATATATACAAAACGAATTTAAAATGTTGTTGCCTAATAAATGTATTCAGACTGCACATCCACCATATAGAACACAAGCAGAGAATAGATGATGATGATGATGATGATGATGATGATGATGATGATGGTGATCAGAAATGTCTCATGTTTACGTCACTGACTCCCTCTGTCTCATCCACGTTATCCCCACACTTCTTATTGCCTTCTGCCGCGCTCATTGTTCGCTTTGTAAACTAGTCTACATCTGTGGTGTGTGAGTGCCAGGAAATTATACACCAGTGGATTGAAAAAGCCACGCAATGACATGAAATCAGTTGATTGGCTGAAATCGGTGCGCAGTGAAAAGAAAAAATATTGACATTTCACCAAATGAATAGATTAAAACTAAAGTAACGAGTCTTGAAAATATAAGTAGAAAGTACAGATATTTGTGTAAAAATGTAATGAGTAAAAGTAAAAAGTAAAAAAAAATGTATATATGTTTAAAAAAAAAATGAAGTAAAATACTGATACCAGAAAAATCTACTTAAGTACAAAGTATTTGTACTTGGTTACTTTCCACCTCAGGTACCCACTCTATTCACAGGTGGAAATAAAAGCTAAACATGCTCATTACCTATAATAAAGGACTAGTTGTGGGTAACCAGAACTAAAATTATTACAATGGCAGTGCTGTGCATTTTTTATTAAATCTGTTTTCCTGTAGAAATTTCTGAATTTGGTTACTAGACTTAAGCATAATGGGCATATTATTTGCTTAATACTATGAATTAGTCAGCAATCAAATTAATAAAAAAAAACAGTATAGGAGTGTATGAGAGTAAGGACTGACAGTTAAAGGGGTTAAGTTGAGTTCTGATCTAAAATGGATTTTTGATTAAATACTACTGACAGTGCAGTTTTGTCCAAAGTGAAGCAGAGTGGGTGTACAGGGTGAGCAAGAAGAAGGCATCTATTCTCTAGAAAAGGGTAGAGAATAGACCCCTTGTCGGTCAGCTGTTTCTGCTAGACCTTGCAAGACTCTGGATTAGGTCTGCCCATAGTGCGGACCGTCACAATCCACTGATGGGGTGTACCATGAAGCATGACTGCCGACACTCAGGGGGCCCGTAAGAGATCAGCTCTGACCAAAACCATAATGTGTATTGAAAGTTCATGACGGGTGCATTCATGGCTCAGCCACATCTGTAGTCCTCAGCTCTTTTGCTCATCCTTCAATGTCAATCTTTTTTTCTTTACTTCTCTTTCTCCTGCCTTCTCTCTTTAATAAAAGACAGGTTAGACAGTGATTGACCTAAGCCCTGAATTATTGACAATTAATTAAATCCTGGCACAAACAGAAAAGCTGTGATGAAGAGTTAAAAGGATTTAGCAGTGTTCACACAACAACAGCTTCTTTGTAAGTCTCTTGAATAGTCCAGCAGGTCTGACAGTGTTGTGCAGCCTCATAGGAGCAGAAATACAACTATAAAACACAAAATGCCACAAAGGCGTGAGGTGATGGTGTTTAAAACACTGAGCTATGTCTTGAAAGGTGTCAGTTCAAATCACAGCACCTCTAAGCTACCAATTTAAGTGTTAGCTGTCAGTTGCTTACGTCCATCCTCTCTCAACTGTAGTTGTTTTGGATGTAGTGTAGATATAATGAATGAATTAAATGTTATCTAATATTTCTTATTCTTACTTTTAATAATCAATAAAAGTACATGTATAATTGTATTAATTCGAACAACTAAGAACATTTCCTTATATATAATAAAGCCAAAAGAAAGACCAACTTGAAATGGTAATTATATATTTGCTTAAAAAACTAATCTAATTAAACAATGTAGGTAAATGTGTCTATATTCAAGATATTAAACTTGCTACAATATCAGTGTTTTATTTTATTTTATCTGCAATGTAAAATCAGCTTAATGAGATAAATCTAAACATGAAAACACACATATCTAAGGTACCAAAGCTTTAAGCTCTTTTATCAGTCATTTCAGTTATCTCATAATCATATAAAAGGCATGATGCATTGCTAAAAATTTGAGTTTTGTACAGTCTTGGACTGAAATAAAATCACACTGAAGCACCTGCAGATGATAGAATTACTCCAAATCCACATTTAAATGTAATCCTGTCCCAATAGAGCTTTTATGTGGCTCGTAAATACATTTAAAAGGCTTTGACTGACCAATTAGTTAAAGCTGATAAAGACATATCATCTTTGTACTTCACACTGGTTCCCGAGATCGGTTTGATTCCCACCTCTCTGTGGAAAAAGTTATCACCAGAGGAGTGTCATAAGACAAAGTCTCAACATCTACCACTGTGTCCTTTCACTGCTAAATGCCATGATTTGCATCATCTCTTTTCTTGAGAATGCCTCGAATTCTTGCTTTGCTATATTACTTAGTTTTTGTTTAACCAAGTGAAAGACAGCTGAGTGCACAGCATGAAACGCAAATTCAATTCTACTTTCACACATAATTGTTTGGCACTTCTACTAAGCAAGCAACTCTCCACACCTCTATGTCTTTTGTTTGATCAGCCCAAAGTTGAGCAAATACACAAGCATGCATCCTCTGCTTTTCTTGTCTATATTTTACTCACATCAGTAACAGCACACAAGCGAGAAGTTGTACTGTAACACTCATTTAGAGCTACAAACCTAATCAACCTACATTTCAGTGATATCAGGCTCCAACATAATCATAATCAAGGCATAAAGCATTTGGAACATTTTTCGGTAATGTGTGCAGTCTGATGAGATCGGTTCACCTAATCGCGCTGCCCCGGCCAATGATAAACACAGTATGACAGCAACAACTGGCCCAGTTCTCTCAGCTTTTCCCTGCAGACCTCCATTTGGCATTTACCACACTGTACAGGGAAGATTCGACGACAATTTGTCTTTGAGTCCAAAATGCAGGAGCCTCACGATGTTGTGGCTGCTATGAAGCACCACGGCATGGAGAAAAAGGATGTAAAAGAGAAGGAGAAAAGAGAAAGGAAAGAAAAAGGGGGGTGGGATTGGGTGAGGGGAAGGTGAAAGCGCTTCCACAGCGTTGCAGTCCTTCAGGCTTCGCTTATTGTTTATCGTTACCTGGCTTGGCTGCTTATATTCTTACAATTCCTCCTCTCCTTCCCTCCTCTCCTCTCTTCTCCTCTCTGTATTGCCTACTGACATGTCACACTACTCCATTTCTCATCAATGAACCTAAATGTGTTTTGCATCCATCTCCCCATTTGTCTGGAAAGCCATGGAGAAAACGGTGAAAAAAAGAAGGGATTTGTCTGGAGTGAATAAAGAACTCAATCAAAAAAGCAGGTCTGCTTACCTTGTTGTGATGAGAGGTGAGGAGCCTCTCCACCAGGAGCAGGATTTGTGAGTGCACAGCAGTGAACACACAAACACACACACAGACACGCGCGCGCACACGCACACACACACACACACACACACACACACACACACACACACACACACACACACACACACACACTCACACACACACACACACACACCAAGCTCTTAAGCAGCCTCGTACTGCAGGCTGCTGCTTGCCAGTAAAAGCCTGATGCGTTTCTCCCTCCAGGCGCATACGGGCATCTCAAAGCCTCTTTGTTGGAGATGATGCGCCCCCCCCCTCTATCAGCTCCTGCATTGAGTGCAGCATGGGGAGGGCAGTTGTGAAGACATGGCCATGCTGAGAAAAAGAATCAGTGTCCACGGCTGGAGAATTCATCCACCTTATAGAGATGGCTCTGCGCTTCCCTTCCTTTCTCTTTCCTCCTCACTCGTGTCCTCTCCCTCTCCCTTGTTCTCTTTCTCTCTCACTTTCTCCTCCCTTCCCTTCTCCCTCCCTTCCTCCCACCCTCTGCTGTGAGCTGAGTCCCTTTCAGCATTTGTAGCATGTGCATCTGCCTCTTCAACTGCTTCACAAAGGTGAACAGATCCAATCTCTAGGAGATGGCTCAACCACCTGACATTGTTTCCAATCATGAGCAAGCAAGCCAAGATGTCAGGTTCACACCGTTGTGGTTCTGGCTGGCACAGATCTAGGTAGATAATCTATGCAATGATTAGGGGTCATAGAAGGCTGTTGTTGTATGCAGCATAAAATGAAGGAGGTTTTATTTGGGCAAAATGATTTAAAATTATTATTAATAATCACCAAATATAAAAAAATATATATTAATGGCAAAGCAGGCAGCATTGCGTCCTTATATCACCAGGGTCCTTTCAGTCCTAATGTCAGGATTCTTTAGGTGTGAAAGTTTCTCTTGTTACCACCTAAAAACACTAGTTATACATGAACATTATGTGAAAAACTATTTGTTGTGTATACATGCCTAGTGTTTCTGACATATGCTCTAGATCCACCATAAAAACTATCCACAATTGAGCAGTTAAAGAGGATATATGTAAAAACTATTATAATAATAGATTTGTTCTGAAATATGTTTGAACAAATAAAACATAATTGACATACTATGATGGAGGGCTGAGATATTTTGTCTTCCTTAACCATCTATAGCATATGCAACACTGACCTTCTTTGCACTTTGGACAAATTAAGCTTAAAAAGAGGCCATTAAATCAATGACTTCATTCACAGTGGGGAAAGGCTGCTTTACATTTGCATCTTAATGACTCCATTCTTTCCATTGAGGACCACTTCCACAATAACACCCTCGTCTTATTGTAATTACTGCTCTTATTGCTAAACCTTTAGTTGTATTTGACAAATTTTTACCTATAAAAACAGCTTATCTTTGGATAGGTCTACAAATGCAGATGCAATACATTTTTAAGTTGTGAGATGTGATACATAGTTGAGTCATTTTGCTGGGTGACCCTTCGACTGGCAACAAGTGACTTGCTGCTCAAGCTGTATGACTTTTGCCCTTTTGGTTGTTAAGCCTATTGTGATTCAGGATTAGGTACTGAATGCAGGGGACATATGATAGACTCAGGGTAATTAGTGGTTGAAAAAAAGGAATAACACAAAGAACTTTACTGCCTTTGGGCTTGAAATAAAAATGGCCATCTTGTTGTTTCTTCTAAAACCCCAAATGTGTTAGTGTCACATTTGGCTTTAGAATTATATGGAAATTGACTTAAAGAAACATGAATTTTGTCGATTAAGTGCTTTATCCAGGTCAGTGGATCTGGAGTTTGACCCAAGGCAAGAAACAGAAATACACACAAAATGTAACAGCAGCACACATTTCTATTTCTATTGTGAAATTGCTGCCTATTCTATCTGTTCTCATCCAAAATTCAGTGTACATTTAGAGTTTGGGACTAAAAATACTCAAATTATGTAAAGATAATGGCTTTTATTTGACTTATTTTAGTAGTTAGACCCACTGTAGACTATTTTAGAAGTAGAAAGGCCTTTCGTTTAACATTGTAACAACAGACAAACACTTTCTCAGCAGATATGTCGTGCAATTGTATTTTTGTAGTGTCCACAACCATTCTGCCCATCGCCATGTTTCTGTGCTTAATTAGGCCCAAGAGAGGTGCCACATCAGGCAATCTTAGGAGTCTGACCATAGAGTCAAAGAAGTGCTATAAAGTGGGCCATCAGGGATCATTCTAAGGGTAGACACAGATATTGTCCAAGTTGGGTGGCTAAAATTCCCACTGGTGCCCTTAAGTGAGTCATGAACAGTGTAGATTACAAAATGGTATAATAGTGAGCATACAGATGAGTGAGACACTTTATAGGTTTGCGAATTCACAAGATACAGCTGTTTTGTATGTACAATAAACTAATGTCAAGTTATATCCAGGCAACATCCAGGTAACTTTGGTCCTCGGATAATGATTATATCATGGAACAAAACACTGAACAGGTTCCTTAATAGGCAGTGAATATTAGTTTATTTCTTGATTATGGACAGTGATGAATGTGATAATTGTAACTTTTCTAAGATGTCTCAATTCAAAAACAGCAGCATCTGAGCTCTTGTTCATGTAAAACATATGAATAACACCTTAAATACATGGAAGAATAAACAAACACACCTTAATCGATATTACGACCCGGTCTTCTAGACAGCTGTGTTTTTTTTTTATGTTCATTTACACAGCCCAGTTAAAATACACAGGTCTGACTGAATGAGGTAATTACTGAAGCTTGTCTGGTGGCTTGAACAGCACTGAAGAAAGTTAAAGAAGTGCAAGGAAGCTGATAATATTTTTTATTCATATTACCAATGTCCTAGTTAGTTTTGTGCAATTCCGTGTTACTATTTGTTAATTTAGGTTGTCTTATGTACCACCTTAGTCCTGGGGGAATGATGCTTTGTTTCACGGTGTACTGCACTGTATATGGTTGGAATGTCCATAAAAGCCTACTTGACTTGAATATATCACTGTGTGAGAATCAATCATGACAGAAAGTGTTTGGTAAAGAAGTTTAAGTGGAGTGGCTCAAGTTGAGAAGTTGCAAAATTTTGTCATTCAAATGACACTGATGATTATCAATGAAATGATAAATAAATAATTCAATAAAATAAAGCATGATGCACTGTTACAGGAAAATAATCCATGACAGAGTGGTGTGATGTGGTCTGACATTAAACAAAAAAATGGGCATATTTTTTAAGTATTTTATTCCACTTATTCCTCACACAGTGAGTTCATTCAAAGATGTTATTATTTTATTTAATAGTAATAAATAATTATTAAAGAATGATGTCACACTTGTTAACCATTTATAGGTAATGTTTGTTAAGAAACAAATTATTTGTTGTTAAATGTTACACTGTAGCAGTTATAATCTGCCACTGTTCTCTTTTTCCGCTATTCATGACAAAAAAAAGCAGCTTGTCATTAATAATAAAAATACATTCAACTTGGCATATCGTTAATGATTGCCCGTCAAAATAATTCCCAGTGAATGATTCAAGGTTTAACATTCAAAGCATAGTAGGAGCAAAGGTGGAGTATAATGAGATGCAAAAGCTCTAAAGACATAGCAAAACAGTAAATATATGTATTACAGATGTATATATATATATATATATATATATATATATACACAGTCCCTGACAAAAGTCTTGTTGCTTATCTATTTTGTAGAAACATCTGCTATTAACCTGACTTTTAATTAATCAATTGGTGTTAGAAATGGCTCATATGAAAAGCTAAAACCCTCCCAAATAATGTTTAATGCACTGAAATAAATTAGTTTCACTGTAAAAAGATTTATCATTTAATCAAGACAGAAAGGTCAAATTTTGGCAAGACAGTTGGTTCAGAAGTTTTGTCGCCTATACAGAAATTGAACAAATTTACTGCAAATACAAAAATATGTCAGCAAATTAAGTAGTGGTGCTGTGAGATCCAAATTTAATATCTTGTATGACTTCCATGAGCTTGAAGGACTGCATCCATGCGGTTTGGCAAGGATTCATACAATTTATTGATGAAGTCATCAGGAATAGCAAAGAAAGCAGTCTTGCATGCCTGCTCTTTCATCCTACCCCACATATGCTTAATGATGTTCATGTCTGGTGACTGGGCTGGCCAATCCTGGAGCATCTTGATCTTCTTCGCCTTGAGGAACTTTGATGTGGAGATGGAAGTATGCGATGGAGCACCATCCTGCTGCAGAATTTGGCCTCTTTTATGGTTGGGAATATAAGAGGTAGCTAAGATTTCTTGGTATTTTAGACTATTGATGTTGCCTTCCACCCTGCAGATCTCTTGCACACCCCCATACTGGATGTAACCCCAGACCATGATTTTTCCGCCACCAAACTTCACTGTTTTCTGGGTGAATCTCGGATCCATGCCGGCTCCAGTAGGTCTCCTGCAATATTTGCGGCGACTGTGGTGTAATTCAACAGAAGATTCATCTGAAAAATCCACCTTCTGCCACTTTTCCAGCGTCCATCCTTTTAGCAGGCTGTGGGCCTTGGCAAATGCCACACGGTTTTTCAATTGTCTTTTGTTTAGTGCTGGCTTCTGGGCACTGATTCGACTATGGAGGCCATTTCGAGACAGAATCCGACAAACTGTTCTGGTTGACACAGGGACTTCAGGTGACGGAAAAAACAAAACGGAAAAAATTTGTTGCAGCTCAGTGGTAAGTGGCGCTATGGGGAGCTATTTTTAGAAAAGGCCCACGGGTGACTCGTGGTCCTTGCAGGCGACCTGGTGCCCGCGGTCGCAAAGTTGGTGACCCCTGATCTAGACACTTTACCCAACAGGCCAGATATGTGAAGAATCCAAGAGATTGTCCCTGTACAAATCTCATCAACATCCCTGATACATTTTCTTCTTGTCCTTTTGTTAATTTTGGAGGAACAACCTATTTCTGGTAACGTCACTGTGAAGGTCAACACTTGTTGACACTAATGCTTTGAAAATGGTCTTGTTCTCCTCTCTTGATATCTTTTGACAGTGAGATTCAAATGTTATTTGTCACTAGATCCCTAGAAAAGCCTACAGAAACCAGCTATTTTTGGGGGATTAAAGAATCACTTCATTGATGATAGATGTGTGATAAATATTACACAAGTTTGAATGTGATTCATTAAACCTAAGCTTAGTTTCATGTCTCTTTATAAAATGTGCTGCAATTCTTTTGTTCCTTATTTAAATGTTGGTTGCTGTATCACATCAAAGTGAGACTTATTTGTTTCATTTTAACAATTTGTGTACAGCGACAGTATCCTGGTACAGGTTTAGCCTTATTTTTTGTGAATTGTAATGTTAAAACCAACAAAGCATTGTGTGCTTCCACCTTTGTGTAGAAGGACGTGTATGTGAAAAGCAGGTGTCCACATAATTTTGGCCTTAGTGTATACAAGATTTTCATTCATGTGTTCGAACAGAACATTTATACACGTTTGATCAACCTTAACTACCAAGATCAATGTTTCGAGCTTATTTAAAAATATTTTCAAATTATTTTTGTGCATTTCTCATAATGCAAAAAAATTAATTGGTGGGGGTTTAAACAGATTCACCTATAAAAATTCACCACAAACACAGTTGGGGAAAAAAAAAACCTGCTTGTGTTTATTAAACTGTGTGGTTCTCGCAATGAGAGACCAAGGTGTGTTACACAGTCTCAGTGTCAATATGTTCAAGAGTGGCATTATATATGTTTATTTTCAATACACTATGCTTTAATAAAACTGGTTTTATTAAAAAAAAAAAAATGTTGAAAAAAAATTTCAAATATGTACAAAATCACATAGAAAAGTACAGCTATAGAAAATAGAATTAATCAGTCAAGCATTAGTATATGCAGTATATTTGAATGAGAAGGTCTCAAATACTGATGTGACCAACAACACATTTTAGGTACTACTACAACAACACCACCAGCAAAGCCTCATTCAGAGTGTAGATCGTTGTCATGATTATTTGCACTAATCAGTCCGTTTGACCTACGTTTTACGTACTAGCTGTTAGCTTCCAGTCTCTGGCTGCATTTCTGTCGGTATCGCTCAGCACGCAGCTCTTCGAACGTAAACTCTGTCACACCGCTGTTCAGCAACTCCTTGCAGTACATACTTTTCTCTCCACTTTTGTCTTCTTCTTCCTGCTGGAGCTGCATGTGCTGCTGCCTCTCTTGTAGCCGTTTTAGGGGTGTTTGCTCCTCACGATGCGGCTTTCTTGCTGAAAGAACGGTGTTCACTGCTGGGTTGATCTTACATGGTGTTCTGAAGGAAGGACAGTATAACCCATAGATCGTGATTAGTAAACATACTACAAGTCTTTCAAGGACATTTCTTTTTGCTCTTTTCCTTATTTATAAAAAAAAAAATAATTTCATTAGCATACTAATTACTTGGCACACTTATACCCAATAAAATCTTGATTTCATTTAAGAAGCAAGGGATGGAGACAATACTATCCCCTTACATATACTTATGCACCCAGACAATGGCTCCTAGCCACAGATAGCACAGAAGTTTTTCTGATGAAAAATATGCCAAAGTATATAGTTTACATTAACCATATTTTATTACTACACTGTTTTGACTTATTGCACAACTTCTGACACTTTTTCTGACAAATTGTGTACAGGTTTGTACTGCAGATCTTTAACTCTACACTATTGCTGTGGTTTAGTAATTATTGTGCTGTCTTATGCTTTTTATGTAGCTCTTATTTAGTTCAATGTCTGTTCAACAACAAAAAAAAAATCTCGAGTTGATTGCCAAAAAATGCTTTCTAGGACATCTGAGATCAACCCATTGATCTATACATTTTTGAACACTGCAAGACAAAATGAATTTAGAATCTAAAGGGTTGTACATTTTAAAAACCAACAGATCAAGCCAAAGAGCTATTGTACAAAATGAACAACCTGACAGAAAACACACACAGTTTATACATAGGACATGGAATAAATTCTCATCGTATTTAATGTATTATCTAGCAAAGAGTGAGTAATTTCCTCTAAAACATGTCAGCAAGAGTTAGTTTTCTATGAAGCAATGTGGGAGGATAAAATATACAGTTCGATTATTCAGTTATTAGCATACACATTAAAATCTAAAGGCTTTGGGCCTAATTGGCACGTCAGCATGATAAGCCATGCAGATAGCAGAATCTCAGAGAGCACTCACACCACAGGAGGCTGATCACTTTCCTCCACAAATGGTTGAAACGTTGGCTTTGGTGGTGGAGCAACAACAGTATGACCAAACCTGGACTTCTGTGGCAACTGCGGTAAAAAAAAAAAAAAAAAAACAGTTTAAATGCATTAAGAGGCAGATTGAGATAAAACTAGAATAAAATACAAACACCAGACCTCATACCTTAGCTTTGGTCCATTTATCAGGTCTCTGTTCGTTCTCCTTGGGCTTAGCAATTGGAGGGGCTGGCCAACTTTCTAATTTAAGTTCCTGAGGTTCAGGGTGCTCCTTATTCTCATCAAATATCAATAGTCTACTGTTCTGACTTGGCCCAAGTGGTTGTTTAAACTGCAGACCCCTGGCATCTGTACAATGAGAAAATCAATAAGCAGTCAATGTGTCACCTGCTTAGAGTAATTTACTTCTCTTCCATCTGGCTCTTTAGTAGTTCAGAAATGCGCTTCCGCTAATATTTAAATTCATGTTTTGAAGGAAAGCCGTGCTTTTTATTTTTCTGGTTAAGTCACCCATATATATTACCATGAACAAAACCAATAACTGGTTATATATAAAACACGCCTGTAATTTGTTTATCCAGACTTTGTAATCAAGGAATTTTATGTACGTTCTTGCTTTAGTAGGTCAGTTACTCACAGCCAAGATTTCCAGTCACCCTGTTGATTGGAGCAATAGCTTTTTTCTTTCCCTTGGCTTTCAATTCTGTAAGTGAACCCCTCTGAGGCTCTGAAAGCTCATCGTCTGTTTCCTGATCATTCAGCGATGTCATCATCTGCCTACACACACGTGCCTGTAAAGCCCTGAAAAGTTGATAAATAGGGATTTACATACAGCGAAGAATGTGACATTTGAAGGGCTCTGGGAATCTCATTCAATAACGTAAACTCGATCTGTAGAGCAGAAGTGAAAACATGTAATACTCCATACTTGTGAAATTGTTGTAGGCGGTCTACAGGTTCGGCCCCACACTTGAAACCTTCTTGGAATGTGCTGTCGGCCATCCGTGAGTTTCCCCTTTTCTCGTACTCTTCAGCCCATGCGATGTAAAAAGATGCCTGCATTGTCCCTATTCCCTGAGCTTGCATGTACCGGTAGACATCCAGCGGATCAGAACAGCTTTCGGTCTATAATCCAAAGCAGAGCACAGGGAAATTACTACATCACCTCTATAAGCTCAGCCATAGAGGGGAAAAATAGTAACACACTTACAAATTTGATCCAAAGGTCGACATAACGAAAATCGTTGTGATACTTTTTTTCTTCTGTAAACTTCATGACTGCTCTTTCGAGAAGAACAGCCAAACCACTGTCCTTACCACCCTGTGGGTAAGTCTGTTCTATCCATTTTATGTACCTGCAAAGCAAAGGCAGTCAGCGTTCCTCAGTCACAAGGGAAATCGATGTTAAGCAGAACGTTCAAGACAATCTCACCTATGCCAGACATCAAGAGGGTCATCTCCATCATACATCCGAAGCTCTAACTCGTATGCTCTAGAAATGGGCACTGAATGAATGACCGCTATCATACAAATGAAAATCCACACACAAAAAAAAGAAGAAGAGTGCTTACTGTTTTTGTTGGTTGATGGCAGTTGTGGTACCCTCTTGCTGCTGGGTGAGTGCTTGATGCAAAGCTGAGATGGCTCGGCCACGCCTCAGAGGCTGGATGTTCTCTTTGCATAACTCCCAATCCACCTCTCCATCGGCCATTGTTAGCGGACAGTGTGGATTGCAATTTCGGCCTTAAAAATAAATAGCTTAATAAAGTAAACAAATAAAAAAAAAAAATCTACATCTCGTCATTTAACTCAGTCAGGACTGGGTAAGAAGACAAAAAAGATCTAGTGTAATTAAAGATACAAGCGACATGTCAGACATGTATTTCTAATATCCACTGAAACTCCTGTCGGCTGCACATGTTTTATGTATTTTATATCGGCCAGCATATACAGATTTTATAGAGAGCTTATTATACAGTTTATAGTTTCTTATATAGTTTATATGAACACACACACATACAAGTCAGTTCTGACATTAAAACCACCTGCCTAGCATTGTATAAGCCCCCCTACACAACCAAAAACAGCACTGAAAATTTGAGGTGGGGCCTGCATGGATCAGACTTGTTTGTCTTGCACATGCCACAAATGCTTGATTGAGATCTTGTTGTTATGATCATCAAACTATTCTGCAATCTATTTTTGCCATGTAAGGGTGTACTTAGTGTGCAACAGTGTTTAGGTAGATGGTACATGTCACAATATGAATGTCAGAACAATAATAATAATAATAATAATAATAATAACAATTTGCATCCTGGTGCCATCTCTTCCCCAGATACACATAAAATACATCATTCATTGCCCCATGGTTGAGTTTTGATGCCCATAGTGTCACTTCATTCACATCAGCCAAAGGAGATGGTTTACTGTGTTGTGCATGCACTCCTGTATAAACAACAATCAGCAGAAAGCGTTGCTATAGCAAACATACAGCTTATACTCTGACAGCTGTCTGAATAATGTAAAGATCTGTAACAACAAAACCGTATAGATACCTGTATAATTCTACAGAAATCCAAGCAGTGCTGTTCTCAGGTTCCTGATCTCTGGCTCATCAGAAGTTCTGCCTGCAAACAAAGAAGCATTCACAGTAAGCTACAGTAACTACATACCCTTTTTTTGTCTCAGCGTAAGCAGTCCTCTTTCATAATCAATATCTAGACAGAATAATCCACAAATAGCAAATGTATTTATTTATTTCGGATTATTATTATTATTTTTTTTTTTTTACCGTTCCACGCTCTTCCGAACGTCTATATCCGTCTCCGCCTGTAGATTTAAACATAAACCGACAGCGCGCTGATTGGGGGACGTCTCCTGCTCACGTGACCGAAGCCCCAACATCAAGTGTTCATTTAAGTTTAATTTACAATTAACTATGTACATTTTCAAAAAGCTATATACATTTTTGTTTTGCAAAAATAAATTCAACCATTATCTTTTTTTTTTATTGCAGTTTATTTTGCTTTTTAAACGAACCGTGCCTTGTATGCGGTGTATAAGGCAGTTCTGGGTAATGTAGTTTAAAACAGTTTGAATAATCAGTTTCCGGTTATGTAATGCGTCGTTGAGAAAAAAAAAAGACTTGTTCTTATTCGTTCAATATGATTAAAAATAATAATTAAATAAGGACATTAAAATGTTCATTTCAGACGCATGTTACCTGATCATTAGTTTAGCCAGACTACATTTCCCGTGAGCTGACAAAACAAGTACTTCCTGTGTTTTTCTTCTTCGACAAATGGGCGTGTAGTTGATTTGGTGTTTTTCCAGCACCAGTTTGGTCTTTTCTTCATTTAACATTTAAGTTGATTTTGGGAATAAAGTATGTTGGTTTTTCCCTAATATATAGATAAATCTATAAAAAGTCGATGGTCTCTGAATCGTCTTTGGTGTTAAATATTGTCTATTGGACTGAGTATAAGTGTATCCCAGTTTCTGTGGAAAGCCAAATATGGATAAGCGATGCTATGGTTGTGCTTCAAAGTTCACTCTCTTCAAAAAAGAGGTTTGTTTATTTGTATGTAGATTAATAATAATAATAATAATAAAAAGAAAAACGAATTACCAAGAAGCATATCTTCTGTAAAATTATATATTTTATTTAAAATGATATGTATCATACGTAGTACTGTTACACTGTATTTTGTGTAAATATTGTTTCTCTGTATAAAACATATTCAGTGGACTAGATTTAATCTTAAACTATATTTAACCAATATATTGCTGAATTGATACATATTTTAAAGAAGTGCCATTTATGTATTTACCAAAGTATCAAGATGTTAGACAGTTTAATTAAATTTCAATTTCATTTTAATTTATAAAATCTCTTTCAACATTGGACATCTTGTTAGCACCTTGATAGATGTGTGAATTCATGTGTGTGTATGTATATATATATATATATATATATGACTTTCTCAGGTGTGGCAGAGAAGTGGGTGGTAAGCTTTTTGTGAGACCTTTCTTGTTTGCAGTGGTGAGGGACAGGTTGATGAACGAAGTCAGATGTTTGTGGATGCTATTGTGATTTGTGGTGAGAGTAGGGAGCAGGTGAAGAAGAGCCTGGAGAGGTGGAGATATGCGCTGGAGAGAAGGGGAATGAAAGTCAGTAGGAGTAAGACAGAGTACATGTGTGTGAATGAGAGGGAGGGCAGTGGAGTGGTGCGGTTGCAGGGAGAAGAGGTGGAGAAGGTGGAGGAGTTCAGGTACCTGGGGTCAACAGTGCAAAGTAATGAAGAGTGTGTTAGAGAAGTGAAGAAAAGAGTGCAGGCAGGGTGGAGTGGGTGGAGAAGAGTGATAGCAGGAGTGATTTGTGATAGAAGGGTGAAAAAGTGAAAGGGAAAGTTTATTAACACCTTAATTTTGACAGTTCTATATTTTATTTATATATATATATATAATAGGGGTGTAAACAGAACATATACTTATGCCGAACAGGGCTTTCAGTTCAAGACCGACTTCCAGCACAGTGTCAATTTTTAAAAATGTTTTTTATTATTATTAAACTTTTAAAAAATCACAACAATTCCAGGGGTATTAGAATAAAACAAGAGTAAGCACAGTGTCATTGTGGCTATTCCCCCTGTACCAGAAATACGATTTGTAAAGTGCACTCTTTCACCTTTGTAGTGCATTATAAAACTTGGATCTAGTTTTATGCATGCGCGAAATCGTTGCCACGCCCTGCGTTTTTGCAACATGGAGTCTTTCGCATTTTCTGTCCAGCTACAAAAATTTCTCTAAAAAAAAAGGTGAAAATCCTGACAATTCTGCATATCAAGGGAGTGAATACATGGAAGGAATGAAGACATTTGTTAAAGTATGCTGAAAAAAGTAGAACAGTTATGTAAAACATATCTTTGAAAAATTAAATATAAAATATAAAACACACCCACTTATATACACATCTGTGTTACCCAAATGGGGTCTAACAAATGTAAACTATTGAATTACATTTTTTATTGAATTTGTTCTTTTATTGAATTAATTTATTTTGTGCCAATTTAATTGATTACTCATTTTAATCAATATAATGAAAAAGTGTATTGCATACATTTGATTGATTATTATTTATTTTCATAAAATATTATTTTATATATTCTTTAGCAGGCATTTTTGTTCCACATTGTTTAAAAAATTTGAACTGTTGATGTTGACAAATGTTAATAATAATAAGTTCAGTTAATAAAAAAATGTCAAGCAGTATTGTTTTGTTTTTCTTTTCCCTAACCGTACCGAAAATGAACTTAACCGTCAATTTTGTCACCATTTGTTTTTTACCCTGTCTGTTTTTGCCAATAAGTAATGAACCTTTATTTTCATTGCAGTTGGGCTGCAAAAACTGTGGACGCTCGTTTTGTTCAGGATGTCTAATGTTCAGTGCTTTGGTGCCACGCTACGGTAACACTCAACAAAAAGTGTGCAAGCAGTGCCATGGAAATTTAACAAGGTTTGTTTGTGAATATGCCAATGCTTTGTAATATGTTGTATAAGTAAGCTGTAAATGAGGTGTAAATGCATTTTGTGCTGTATGTTCAGTGGTGAAAAACAGAATGATGCTTCAAGATGGTCACCACCTGAAAACTATAAAAAGTAAGAGCAGAAAAGCTTAATTTTTCGCTTTTTGAAGTCTTCTCCATATAGCTAAGTATCACAAACAATGTCTTGGGTTGCAGACGGGTTGCTGCCTTTGAAGCCAAACAGACTCAAAAGTCTCATCAGTCTCAAAATGCAAGTGGAACGAATAATATACCATCGTTCATTTCAACAAGAGGTCTTAGTAAGGAGGACCAAGCAATTGCACAAAGACTCCAGAAGCTGAAAGAGGAAACCAAACCAAGTAAGAGTGATCGTTATCCCAATTAATAAATGCAGTTCAACACAAAATGCATATCTTTCTTTACATTGATTGTAGAGTCCATACCGTCTGAGAAAGAGATAGAGTCTCGTCTTGCTGCACTGAAAGCTCCAGATCAGCCAGTGCTTTCAACTCGAGATATGGAAGAACGTTTGGCTGCTTTACAAGGAAGACCACCTCCTTCTCAAGCTCCTCCCTCAGTACGTATATATGGCTACATTGGGACTATGCACAGAGTGGTTCCTAATGGGATTTTTAGACTCTGTATTGAATAAAGGTTTAAATGTGGAATTTATTTAGTAAGTAGAACACATTTATTTCCGGTGGTTAGATAATAAGAGCCAATTTCATGATTTTTTGAATATTATTGTATTTGCTTTAAGCTTATGTAATACAACTTTATTAGCATTTACTTTTTCAGCATACTGTCATCCACTGTTAATCCACTGGTAATCCACTGTTCTTTTACCTGAGACCATGTTGAATATGTTGATAGAAATATATTGATGTTACATCATTCAACCATAACATTTGAAACCTCTAGAGACCTGAGACTTTATCATGTCTGCCTTCCTTGTGCAATCAAAACATTTCTGGCCAATGGGGCATGGACTTTGCACAACCTCTGAAGGTGTGTTTGGCACCAAGATGTTAGCAGTGGATCCTTTAAGTCCTGTAAAACCACCTTCTTCCATTGGTCCATTTTTGGTGTTCAAATGCCTGTTGTTGGTGCTATCGGTGGTGGACAGAGTTCGGCATGGCCAATCTGACCGATCTGTGGCTAAGAGAACTGAATGTTCACTTACTGTCTAATATAATTCCACCTAATATAATCCCACATGGTCATTACAGTCTATTACTTTCATTCCAAATCTTTTTTTATTTGTGCTTGACCACCAAAACATTCAGCTGTATTATTTATTAACATTCAAAGCTTCAATATGACAGGTTCACCAGCGGCCTGACACTAGGACTCAAACCGAACAGGCCAATGACTTGATCACGCAGATGACAGAGGAAGTTGCCATTGACAGATCACAGTGCCCCGATGGTATTTATTACAGTCTTTTTCGATCAGCATATTAATTATTTGACCTGTTTATTAGGTTATGTACCCATTTTGTTTTGCATGTATTTAATTTGTACACTTACAGATATCTTTTGTTCCTCTGTCATGTGATCTAATATAGCTGATGACTCTGAAAGTCCAGTCACACCCCTAAACGATCTCAACAAGCAAGCAAGCGGGACAGTGGATGACAATTTGGACGATGAGCAGCTGTCACTCAAGCAGATAGAGGACGAAAAGAGCCGTTTGCTGACAGAGGCCATGGATGAGTTAAAACGAGAGAAAACCAACCAAGAGCAGCTTCTTCAGGTAGCCAAGAGACTGTCTGTGCTCCAGGGACGAGACCCAGACAAAGGTAACTTCATGTTGCTCAATATGTAGTGTAAACATTTTTGTATCTGAACTAATTTTGGACATTCTGCATTTATCTGAAGCTTGTAGCTCAAATTGAGACATCAGAATACCTCAATGTATGTGGAGCAGTGTTGCAGTGGGTCGGTAGCATCACAACTCCAGAGTAAGAATTTGCAAAGTTATATGGTTGTGCTTGTGTGTTTCAGTAACTATCAAAGACTTAAATCAACCTGACAGTGATGAAGAGACTGAGGAGGAAGCAATCGCCAGGATTTTAAAAAGAGTCTGTATAATTAAATATTCTACATTTGATGATAGCAATCTCCAGAAAAGAGTATTTTAACAATGTACCGTATTTTCCGGACTATTAAGCGCACAAAAATATAAGCCGCACCCACTGAATTTGACAAAGATTTTTATTTTGAACATAAATACGCCGCACCTGTCTATAAGCCGGCAGGTGTCTACACTGAAACTAATGAACTTTACACAGGCTTTAACGAAAGACAGTGTCTGTTACACGGCTTGAATCTAAACAGTAGACTACCAAGAAAGTCATTGTTCACTGTCTTCCTCCTTCCTTTCACAACTATTTCTCTCGGGAGTTTTTCTTTTGGCTTCGTCGTGCATTTAAAAATCACCATCGGTGATGCTTTTCTCCCGATGCCGTGCAGCTCAGAACACAGGTGAAGTGCGTTTTTTCATGCCCGGTTGTTTTCAGCGTGACGAATGACTCGCATTTCCTGTTGACAGTCCGAGTGAGCGGCAGGTCAAACGTCAGAGGAACCTCATCCATATTTATGATGTGGTGCGGGACGATTCAGTGGGAGCGCATCTGATTTAATATAAAGAGTTTCATTGGTTCACCTGAACCCGTTCGGCAATTTCATTGGTCTGATGTTATAGGGCTCAGTTTTTTGGCATGAAGCTTGTGAAACCGGGAAAAACCCATGAAAAATCCATTATTTAGCCGCTTCATTGTTTAAGAAACGGGGTTCAAAGCGTGGGAAAAAAGTAGCGACTTATAGGCCGGAAAATACGGTATATTGTCATATGAAAATGTTTTAATATTGTCCAGTCATAAATTTAACCTTTTCTGTGTTTTCTTTTATTATAAACATGCATTTCAATAACTGTGAAAGTTTTTTTTTATTTTTTCTTTATATATATAAATGAAACTCGGCTTTTGTAAATGCTTTAACTAAATGCTGTAAAATCTTTCTCGTTTTTCCTTTTTCTCACTGAATCATTTATTCCCCACAATATGTCTATTTTTGTTTTAAGATCTCAGAAGAAACAGCTTTAGATGAAGCCAGTGGTTATAACATCCCTCCAGAGCACAGTGCCCAAGAAAAGAAAGTAAATCCCAATTCCAATAAAAAGCAGGTAACAACATTTCTATATACTTTATACTCAGCCAGTCGAGTTAAACTTATTAGAGATAAAACTATTGGCACTAAACTTATAAATGCAAGCTTCGTAACCCTTTTATTTCTGTAAAGCTGCTTTGGGACAATGTCCATGGTTAAAAGCACTATACAAATAAATCTGAATTGAGTTTATAATACAGCAAACCTGCATAGAACCATCATAAAACATACACATGCTGATACTTACATCCCATTGGGAATGCATGTAAAGATGATCCCATTGTAAAGCCGATCCCATCTAATTTGAAATGATTTATAAACCTACAAAAAATTACCTTTATAATAAGCAGTGATACAAGGAATAGAAGGAATAGATAATCTGTAATACACTTTTAAGCCACAGGGAGGCACTTCAGCTTCAACTAGCACTTTCTTACTTGGTACTGTTTGTCAAATTCCAGTCATGTAAACCAAAGCCTCCTGCTGTCTCTGTGCACTGGGGTGCTGTGCATGATGAGGGTGATGATGATGAGGAAGAAGACGAGCTGCCCTGGTGCTGTATCTGTAATCAGGATGCCACCATTCGGTGCCACACGTGTGACCAGGACCTGTACTGCAACCGGTGCTTTAGGTAAGGACCCGTTCAAGCTTATTAAATCAAATGAATATAATTTCATATGAAATATCATATAATTGTGAGTGTGAATGCACTTTCTTCTTTTACGTAGCTGTAAATGAGTATATTTACTCCTAGGCACTATTTTTGTCCTCTGGTCATGAACAAAATTATAAGGGGGACCCAAAAATTTGATTTGGAATGTGACAAACATACTTAAAATAGTTGCAGGTTTTGCCAATTACTTTCTGGCTAATCGGTCTTTGAGTGGCATCATAAATCCTAAAATCGCACCACGACAAAACACCCACAGATGCACTCTTTCCCTATCAGTCTCCTTTTTAACTTAGGGAACATACAGAAGTTCCAAGAGGTGAGATTTGGTAAACTCCGTGGATGTGAAGTTATAACCACACTGTTTCTGGTTAAAACCTCCTTGGTTGACGTTGCAGTGTGTGCATGTGCATCGTCACAATTCCAGATCAAGTTCTGTAAGCACCACTTTTTTAATAGTTGCGTTCCCCTGGATGAGTTTGTTATTGTCCAAAATAAACAAATTTAATTCCACAAATTTTCTTTGGTCTTAAAAATCTGCCATAGTGATTGTAGAGCAACAATTCTCAAGCATAACCTTGGAAAAAATAATAATAATAATTACCACATGCATCCACAAAATATAATGCCTCTAAAGAGGCAGACTCACCAGACTGTAAGCCTACTGATTTATCATTTGGGTTTAATTTGTAGATGGTTTGGATAGTTTAATGTGCTTGTTACTGTAGTCATAAAAGGTGGTATCAAAAAGTTTCGAGACTTAAGTGGCACAGATCTGGTCGCATTCACCGAATGTCCTCCCTCAGACGCCTTAAAACCTGGCAGTAGAACTTACTATTGACGGTCTGCCCCGGGGACAAATTCTCGATGCACAATGTTGCGAATGTCGCAAAAAAACAATGAGCATGCAAACAATGAGTCAAGCTCGGACCTGCCTCGCCTTGTTTTAGTCGTGGAGATTATGGGCTCTTCCACTGTGAAGACTGTTTTGACATTTTCGGGGGTTAAGCTCGTTGAAAGTCTTCCTGATCTCTCGCCCTCTTCCACTGATTTTCTTTCAATCTTTCAAAGTGCACCTCAAACGACTCATTTCAGCAACGGCGTGAATTTGACGAATCATGTCAAACGTCTGTGGCAGATTTGCCCAGTTTCACACAGAATTTGTTGACTCTTTGTTCTAACTTTGCAGAAATCGCAGACGGTGTAATGCACGTGGCCAGAATTGCACCAGTTGCACAATTCCTAATGTACACAGGATGATGTCTTTTGCCACACTGACTTCTAAAAAGTCGGTGCTCTGTGTGACTGTGCATGCAGCCTTGTGCTGCCATCTGTTGGCGTGTTATAAAACTTGTCTCAAAACTCATTGTCTCATAAAGGAAGATGAAATGTATAGATAGCTTCAAGTTGAAGGAGTAAACTATATGGGCAAAGGTTTGTGGAGAGCTGACCTACGTGCTTATTGAACATCCCATTTTACATTCAGTCCCCATTTGCTGTTATAATAACCCCCACTTCTCTGGGAAGATGTTCCATTTTGAGGTGTATTTGTGGTGATTTGAGTTCATTCAGCCACAAAGTTATTAGTACTTTAGGTAAGTCAGGTACTGATGTAGGGTTAGGAGGCCTGGGGTGCAGTCATCGTTTTAAATTTGACCCAGAGGTGTTCAAAACCTCTTGGCCACTCAAGATCTTCTACTCTGACCCATGTAAACCATATCTTCATGGAGCTCACTTTGTGCACAGGGACAGTGTAATGCTGGAACAGATTTAAAGGAAATATTTAATGCTACAGCATCCAAAGGCATCCTGTATAATTGTGTGACTCAAAAAAAAAACCATGCGTGGAAATTCAGGCTTCCCAATTCTTTTGTCCATATAATGTAAATTACATAAAAATATCCACTTACTTTATTTGTTTGATTGTTTTCTCAATTCCAATGTTTTTTGAGTAATTTAGAGCATTATCTGATCAAATATAACTGAGTGGAATTTGAAATATTCCACATGGTACACCATTAAGAAATTTGCATGGGGTCCTTCCTCTACTCCACTATTATGTTTCCATGTTTATTATCATTGAAAGCAGCAGATCAAGTAATTAGACTTTTTCGAATTGATCCAAAAAGGGTTATGGTAAAATATTGTCGTTTTTTTTTTGTTTTGTTTTTTTTTGCTTGTGGACATTTTTTACTGTGTCTGAACCACTTCTTGTATGTTGTAATTCAGTTTTTTTTTTTCCCTCCCAAAAGGGAAGGCCATGATGAATATGATCGAAAAGAACACCGCACATCCAGTTACACAGCCCCTAAGAAAAGCAAGAAGACGAAAGGTTCCTTAAAGCGAAGCTAAAGTGTGTCACGAGCGACCCACATGTCAGTAAAGAAGAAATTTTCAAAGCAAATATAGTTTATTATGGAAAAAAAGAAACATTCAAGTATCTCAAAATGGTTGTTAAAAGTATTGTGTAGTAGTTTCATATTCAAGGATTTACATTTGATTTGATTTTAAGAGCTACTTAAATGTGATTATTTATATGAATTTGTTCATTTATATTCAGTAACTGCTTTGTCTTGCTCAGGGTCGCAATTGATCTCTTTCCCGGAAGCAATGAGGAAAGCATGAGGCCAGCGTTGCACATTAGCCTGTACCACAAGCTCAGGATTGAACCAGAGACCCTGAAGCTGTGAGGCATCAGCAGTTCACTCTACACCAACAAGCTGCCCTAGAAATGTATAATATACACTTTAATTAAGGTTCGCGGGTCCTTCCTTAACACGAATAACAACTTTACACACTCTTGGCTTCTGGACAGTTATTTTCTCTAAACATTCAGCTGAATACTTTGCCATGCCTCTTGTAAAACTTGCCAGAGGTCTTCTTTGATGGTTGAATATTATTTTCTGGCAATGTTTAATGGTATGCAGGTGTGGACAGGCCATTCCATGATAGTTAACACTCCAGCTGACTGTTTGCTTTGTAAGTGACACTTCTAGTGTGAGGCAGTCTGGTCATTTCTGTTAGAGTAAAAAATGTTTTCAAGTCATTCACTGTCTAATTTGTGTGTTCTTTTACCCTTTACCTGGTTTGTTGAATATAAACAAAAGCAACATGCATGTGTCTCAAAAAAACGATAAAAGGTGCTTCCTGACTTTTGACAGGCACTGTAAGGCTGAAATCACTTTTTTCGAATGTACATGGCAAAATTGCCCCGGTAACAATAGAAGTGAGTAATGGTTTTAATCGATTGAATCATGTCCGTGCCAGTCAATAAAGCACTATGGTCAATGCTTGAAGGTTTTATATTCAAGTATGACTGCTAGGCTTTTATGTTATCAGTGTCTAAGAGGCTACTGAATTTCAGCTGTGTCTGGCTGGCGGTTTGTGGGATTCTTGCGGTTATGTTTAACTGAGACATGAGTCACTACACCACTCAAGCTTCCCCCCCCCCCCCCCCCCCCCCCCCCCCCCCCCCCCCCCCCCCCCCCCCCCCCCCCCCCCCCCCTCACACACCCACACCCCCCCCCCCCCCCCCCCCCCCCCCCCCCCCCCCCCCCACACACACACACACACACACACACACACACACACAAACGCACACCGCCTGTCTCTCTTACTCATTCTCACGCTTTCTCCTATCTGATCTAGCATTGTTGTCCAACATCAATGTGTCATCTTGTTTCTATTGGATTCTTTTTGGATGCTTTATTACATACAGTACTCTGATTTTATTGGCAGGATTTTAAATGGATTTAAAATAAGCATCTAAATGTTAAATGGGCACTACAGATGCAAAACAAATGTAATAGGGAGAGATGGGTGCATTAGCATGCAGTACAGACCAACTCTTGGGACGTATAATCATTGTGTGGTCCATCATAGAGAGTTGGAATGAATGTGAAAGGGGGAGATGAGTGGTGAGAGAGTGCCTTAGCATTATCAAGTGCTCTAGCATTATTGGACTTCTAGTGAGTGTTACATTAGGACACTAAACATGCACTTTTTTGCTAAAAGAGGAGAATTAGTTTGTTGTCTCACTGACTGGAAAACTGCTTGTTTAAAACACCATGTTAATGTAAGAGCTCATGTTGTGGTTGCGACAATGATAAGAACAGCTTCCTGTGTTGCATGTGAGTAATAATGCTACATTCAGATTTGTTTTTTTGTTTTATTATTTCTCTCTGTTCTGAAACAAAATGAGCATTCCTAAATACCTGGTAAATAACACTCTAATTCACAATTTATGTGTATTATTTTGGTGTATATTTATATAATTATTGTTAAAATTGTAATCTTAATTACATTTCTTTAAAACTTCAATGAAATTTTTTTTTTTTTTTTACAGCTGATCACTTTGCTATACACTATATCAGACATGGGCAAACTACTTATTAATCCGGCCCGCCGAACATGACCAAATTCTATTAAAATAGGTACGGGTAAACCTTGTTCAATTTACCTTTCCCTTGTAATGCCCACGTTTCCCCAAAAGATGTCGCACTTCAGATACGTTGACCTTGTTCTCGTGTATTACCCGTAATTTCCGGACTATTAAGCGCACCCAAATATAAGCCGCACCCACTGAATTTGACAAAGATTTTTATTTTGAACATAAATACTCCGCACCTGTCTATAAGCCGCAGGTCCCCGTCCCCTGTCACAAGACCCTGAAACCGCAAAACAAGAAGTACAATTGGAACTGATCGCAGGAGAAGTTCAGCTCTATTGTAATGTGATATATACATATATAATAATGTGTATGTAATATTATTTTTATATATATATATATATATATATATATATATATATATATATAAAATCTCTCCTGGCCCGGCCCCCCTGTCAAATTTTAGAACCCATTGTGGCCCGTGAGGCAAAAAGTTTGCCCATCCCTGCACTATATAGACAAAAGTTTGTAGTCACCTGATCAGATTCACATTGACTTTTTAAATATCCCTTTCTGCATTTAGTCCCTGTTTGCTGTAATAATAATCTCCACTCCTTTGAAAAGATGTTCCACTAGATATTGGAGTGTGGGTGTGGAGGTTTGTGCTGAATAAGCACCGACTGCACCCCAGGCCACTTTGTTTGAAATCATTGTTTGACCTCACTAATGCTCTGGTGGCAGAATGAGCACAAATCCCCACAAATAGGCTACAAAATCCGGTGGAAAGAAGGTGTTTTACTAAGATGTGATTGCGTTAAGGTCATAGCATTTAATTGATTAATTTAATACTTTTACTGAACCTTAATGCCTTGTAGATGGGGGTAGGGTCATCCAAGTTTAATTGCAACAGTTATTTGCCCTACAGCATACTGATTATAATAAATGAAAAATCAATGGCTTTGCAATGTTCATATATATGGGTGAGATCAATGTTTACATTGTGAAAGAAAATTTCAGAAATTGATTTTGAGCCATTTGGTTATTATTAATACATGACAGACATGTAATATGTCCAGAAAACTTAACTGGTACAAAGAGTACTTTTAAATGAAGATTATTACCTTGTGTGCCTTCTTGTGTGCTAAGACAAGAAGGCACACAAAGTTATAAGTTATTATAATACCAACAACTTAATAAAAGTTTATGTATTTGTTTTTTACTTTTAAAGCTGTAAATTCTATTGACTACCTTTTTATGCTCTCTTGTTAGCAGAAAGACAGTGGAGGCCAATAAATTCTACAATAGATTACTGGTTGCAATATTAAATGAGCAAGATAAAATCTCGCATCTCTTAATAGCTGAACATTGAAGATATAATACAGTTATATCAAACCTTATATTGATCTTTGGACACTCATTCATACCAGTCCGAAAAAAAAGACATAACTATGGTCTCAGACAAGCAGTTGCTGCTCATCAATCTAAACCATCTCCAAACAATTTGAAATTCACTAGTGTAAATTGAAAAGGACTGTGATACGGATTGTACAAAATAAAGTGCCTTTGAGTCTGTTCTTTCCCAGGAGTCAGCATCCTGTAAATTATGTACCGCTTAGAGATATCTCACCTGAATGCCAAAAACATTTATACTATAATACATACACAAGACTGTTTGCCCCTTCCTGATTTCCTTCCTGATTTCTCCTGATTTGCTCTTGGGGTAATTTTGGTCGGCCGGCCACTCCTGGGAAGGTTTTCCACTCTTCCATGTTTTTGCCATTTGTGAATAATGGCTCTCACTGTGGTTTGCTGGAGTCCCTAAGCTTTATAAATGGCTTTATAACGTTTTCCAGACTGATAGATCTCAATTACTTTCGTTCTCATTTGTTTCTGAATTTGTTTGGATCTCGGCATGATGGCTCGCTTTTGAGGATCTTGAGGATCTATGGTGCTTTGAGTACAATTCTCTCATACTGACCACTGGATGTTCAACATGGCACCTCATGAGAAAGAACTCTCTGAGGATTTAAGAACTAGAATTGTTGCTCTCAACAAACATGGCCGAGGCTATAAGATGATCGATAACACCCTGAAACTGAGTTACAGTACAATACAGCAGAAGCGGAAGGTCTGCTTGTCAGTGCTCAGCACTCTGCATGGCATGGCCATTGTCCCAGACCACGGCCATGACGCTGGCTCACAAGAAAACCCGCAAACAGTTTGCTGAAGGCAACCTGTCCAAAAGCATGAATTCCTGGAACCATGTCCTGTGGTCTAATGAGACTAAAATAAACTTATTTGGCTCAGATGATGTCCAGCATGTGTGGAAACACCCTGTTGAGGAGAACCAAGGAAGTTGTGTCTTCCCTATAGTCAGGCATGGTGGTGGTAGCATCATGGTCTGGGGCTGCATGAGTGCAGCTGATACTGGGGAGCTGCGGTTCATTGAGGGAAACATGGATTCTGTGTACTGGATTCTATGTAGTGTGACATTCTGAAGCAGAACATGATGCCCTCCCTTCAGAAACTGATGCAGTTTATAAACATAATAATGACCCCCAAACACACAGCCAAGATGTCAACTGCCCTGCTGAGGAAGGTGAATTTGATGGCGTGACCAAGTATGTCCCCAGACCTGAAACATATTGAGCACCTGTGGATGCACCCTCAAGCAGAAGGTGGAGAAGTGCCATGTGTCTTACATACAACAGCTCCGTCATGTCTTTATGGAAGAGTGAAAGAGGATCCCAGCAACAACCTGTGCAGCTTTGGAGAATTCCATTCCCAGGAGGATTAAGACAATAAATCTAAACTGCTATACAAGCTGCACATTGACTCTAAAATATATCCAAGTTTCATTTCTTTAATATTGTCCCTTGAGAAGATATAATAAAAAGGTTGCTGAAATGTGAGGGGTGTACTGTATGTGTGTGTGTGTGTAGAAATAATAATAAAAAAAAAAAAAAAAAAATATATATATATATATAAATATATATATAAATATATATAAATATATATATATTGTTTTTTTTGTTTTTTATTAGGGGTGTAGCGGTACGCATATTCTTATTATTCGTATACTTTTTGGTACAGGGCTTTTGGTACTTTCAGTACACGTGTACCGGAGATTTGTTTTGTGCATGCATGAAAATGCTAAAGAATTCTCTGTTTTATGTCCAGCTTTAAGAATTTCTTTTAAAAGGAGAAAATCCTGACAATCCGCATATTGAGAGGGTGAATGAATAAATGATGGAAGGAATGAAGACATTTTTTAAAGTATGCTGAAATAAATAGAACAGTTAAATTTTCTTTAGAAAATCTAATTTTAAATGTAAAACACACACACACACAAACAAACTTACAAACATCTGTATAACCCAAATGGGGTCTTAAAAATTTAAACTTTTGGGTTTTTCGATTTGTTTCTTTTTTAGTTAATCAATATAGTTTGTGGCAATTTAATTGGTTTAATTGAATCAGTGTAACAACAAGTGATTTGCATACATTTTATTTATTCAATTTTATATTTTATTTTTACATTATAAAATATTATTTGATATTTAACCAAGCAGGAATTCTATAAAAAATATAAAAAATGTATACGGTTTTATAAAAGTGCCAAAAAATATATAGATATATAAAAATATATAAATATATATATATATATATATATACATACTAATAGCATCTCAAATCCGGTACAACGGACATTAAATGGATGAGCAATGCTAGACCAGCTAGCAGAATGTATGGATGAAAAAATAATGAAAGCTTTTTAAGCACAGAGAGAGAGAAACAATATATTTCCACTTACTCTTATGTTTAGCTGCTTTGCATTAAAATTGCTCATGAAAAGAAACAAGCAACAGGTGTGTTAGACATGACCAAGACGCATATGCGCAAGCAGACAGACGTATTCAGACAACCACAGGCTGACCACACTGAATTGACTTGTGACGATGATGTAATTCTGTGACATGCTAAGCACAATTATCTATTCATGATCTTACAACAGTATGTTTCATTCATCGCATAATAGCTGCTGTGACACAGAATTGTACAGAGATTGAAGTGGTTTTCAGTTTACTCTGAGAGCTTCTCACATCATCTCTGGATATCAGATACCAGAGAGTGACGTACAATTTCCATAGATAAAGGCGACATTTACAGAAGAGATGTGTTCAAATTATCTTTCAAAGTTAAACATGAAACAAGATTTTTCTTCTCTTTTTACACTGTGTATATTAGGTAAGATTTGTTCATGATCACATAGCTCTGTTCCCAGGGTATGTTTATAATGTCTGACAGGAAGCACATCCAAACAAGCAAGCATTCTGCACCAAATATTAGCTTTCTAAACAGAATAAAACAGTTTCTAAACACTGGGGTTTTTTGTTGTTGTTTTTTTTATATCATTTTCTAAATACAGTCATGGAATAAAGGATAAAAATCTTGAATTCTAAGTTTTTATTTCTCAAAAGAGAAACTATAGATTTTCATTTGTAGTCCCAAACAATATTCCCAAACCAGGCAGCAGAAAAATATTACACCCTTCATACTTCCACAATCATTAAAGGAAACGTGACTAAGTACCTCTATAACAGCAGAATGTTCTACAACATTCAAGTGTGTGGCAAGAATAAAAATCATCATCCTGTGGCTTTAAAGAAGATACTGTTGCTGCTCATCAGTCTGGGAAGAGTTATAGGACCAGCTGCAAAAGGTTTAAAATTCACAATTCTACAATATGTTCGGTTGTTTACAAATACAGAGCTTTCAAGACAGTTGGCAATCTTCAGAGAAATTGGTATCCCAGTGTAGTCCAAATCCAGTCCAGGTTCAGACTTTTCCATGCACAGAAATATCAATACTCAAAGAGTTACATCATGTGGCATTCGGGTCTCTGTAATCTCCTCAATAATTAATGTAATTGTATAATTTGTAATGGGTCGGCATAATGTTGAGTCCCAACTTAAATGTGTTTTTTTTTGGTCATTATAAAATGCAAAAATCTATGGTCAATATAAAGCAATATAACATGAGGTTTGTGATTTATGTTTTTTTCTGCACATTCTAAATAACAAGTCATTTATTATATTGAAAATAGACCCATAGTGGCTTTCCTGGTGTAAACAAACTTGTATTTATATTTGTTTTATTTCAGTTTCCCAGTTTTCTTCTCTTGTAAGAAGGAAACAATGTTCTTATGCAATATAAGTTCAATTCATGACTTGGATAAAACAACTGAATAGATGAAGGCAACCATCAACACTTTATTTCTGAATATTTTTCAGACAAATGTGAGGCCATCTGTCCAACAGCTAAAGCTTGGCTGATTTGGGTCATGCAACATGACAATGATGCCAAGCACACCAGGAAATCAACATCTGAATTTCTAAAGAGGCACAAATATGAAAGTGGCCATGGCAAAGACCATACCACATTATTTTTCCCTATCTGATTTCAAAATATTGATTTACTTTAAAAAAAAAAAAAAAATTACATTCAAAACTGATATTTTTGTAAGTTATTTGTTTAAAGAAGTTAGGAAAACACAACTGTTATTTAGATTATTAGGAGGGTGTACTTTCTTTTTCCCATGACTGTGTCTTCCAGTTTTGTACAATTCTGCCTTTAACACATTTTCCATCCATGTTAATGCAAGACAGTTGTTTGTTTTTAAAAACTAGCTCCCTTTATATGTAAATTAAGCTACGTCTTTGAGAAATTGGCCCAGTGTAGCGTAAATTATTTATTTAATTCACCTACAACAAACTGTGGCATTTATAATTATACTAAACTAAGTGGAAAACATTTAACAACATGGTTAAAGATTACCCACAGTCTACACTTGAAAATGTATTCTTTATGGTCACATACAGTACTTTTCAGAACAAAAACATATAAATAGGCAACCAAAAATGTACAAGTCACAAAAAAAACGTGAGTAATAGACAGTACAATTTTATATATGAGGCAACTGTATGTCTGCTGGAAAAAAGTACAGAAGTTCAAAACAGAAATGTACATAAAGAATAATATTAAAAAAAAATAATTATACTTATGGACAGCTCCCTTGTTGACTGCCTCGTCAAGGGAAGTTCAACATTTGTACATAATTCCATTGACATACATACAACTTTATACAGGTGAATATGGATTTTCAGACAGTTTTTCACATTATCTTGATTGTGGATTTTGACCTAGGACTATTTCTTGAGGGGTCCTGACATCTTGCGCAGGCCTTTCATCCGATAAAGTAACCCGTTGATAAAGTCCTGTGAGGGTGAATAAACAGAGTATAACAATTTCCTTTCATGTGAAAGCTATAATGAGTACGAGTGAGAATATTTGCACTGTACCTCTTTTGGCTTTCCACATTCTTGCAAAAGCTCCTGTTAAGAGAAAAAAAATTGAAGATTATTCTTATATCATAAAGTTATATAACCACTTTAGCCAAGCTACTTGAATAATATATATTGTACAACTGAGCTGTATCTTTGCGGTGCAAACTGTGTTGATTTGGAATTACATCATGATTTTGGTCCTACTGTACAGACTGTCACTTCTGAATTCTTTATGCAAAAATAATTCCTGTCTATAAAAATGCATCAAAATTAGTAATTTAAGAGAACTGAACACTAATATTCTGTAGTAAATGCCCTATACAATTTTTTTTTTTCTTGCTCAAAACAAATCTGAATAACCACCATGTGCAGTGAAAATCACTTGGATGAATTTTGTTTATGCAGAGATCTTTCAACAGTCACAAAGTGACAAAGGATGCAGATTTGCAACAAACACTGTTGTCACACTGCCATCCTTCCCCGGTACCTTCTCGTCTAGTTCTCACCAGGTCAAAAGGCAGTTCTGAATTACAAGGGAAACATAGCAGTTATCCAAGCTTAATGAAGCCACGGTTATATACCTAATTAGTTTTCTATTTCACTACTTCTAACCGCCCACATGGATAACATATGCCAGAAATGTCATAAAGAATGGCAGTCACCTTAGGACTAACCAGAAAGGTGATCAGAGATGACAGCTGTACTCACAAGCATGGTGCACCCAAGTGAAATCAATTTTTACTTTCTGGTTTAGCACACCTCTAATGAATGTCTGTAGATGTATACATATTCTGTATATTCTACAATCCTCATAGTAGAATGATATGATGCTTAGACAAGGAAGAACCTCATATTATTTCTGCAAGACAGATGATTATTTGGTAATTGGTTTTGAATGGCCACTGTCTGGTCTACTGGACACAGCAGGAAAACACTTACTGGGCTTTCCCCATAAAATGACCTCACAGATTCAGACCACATGATAGTCCTTTTGGCCACATTTTATGATCATTCTTTAAAAATAAATCTTATGTTGTCTTGTGCGTTTCTCATGATGTAGCTGTGTTATAATACACTGTACTTTACAACACTATGTACTGTACAATAGTATAGTGCCATGATATACTCATACTATCTTACCTCCCAAAATAGGTTTTAGACTGATAGTACTCTTAGTACTCCATGGCCTAGTGAACTAGCACCAAGATATTTATTGATAAAAAAATTCACTTCAATTTACTTTAGTCAAAGAAGTTTGTCAAATGCCATGAAGTTAAATGATTCTGAATCCTGCACTGTCCGATCCAAAACAACACATATTACTAATTTTTTTAAAAATCACACTTGATTGAGGGCCATAGGACGAAAGTATATTTTCATTATACCAAACTATATTATTAGCTGTGGTTCTCCTCATTTATGATGTGATCATTTTTTATAAATAAACAAATAAATTAAAACTCTGTAATCTGTTAAACTTATGCAGATTTCATTTCAAAGTTTTCTAGTTCAAAGAAACCGATAAATAGTACAATACAAACATAGAAACGATCTCATTTATAGTACAACTGATTTAAATGCCTATTACAGCTATTTAGGTTATAAACTATACAGTCATTTGCTTCTAATATCAGTGACCTCTAATGAGAGAAATTACAATTTTTTCCAAAATGGTCAAATTTAACTTCACTTATATTCTCTAATATTACACAAAATATGTTACATTAGGTATTAAAGAATAATAGAATATCTGTATTAGTGGCTTTTTTCCTTTTCTTATGTATGACATGGTTGGCCAAATCAAAGTCACCAAAGGCCAACAACTAGAGAAAAGGCACAGATCATTATAGTTTGGCTCTCAGGAGAAAACAAGTTATTTTGGTTGCAAGACTATTTTACGACATGATGTGCCATCCAGAGGGAGTCTGCTGGGTTCTGTTCCGTGTATTGTTTCTTTCCTGGCATAGCTAGACCTGTGGATAACCATGCCTGCTGCTGTGGGGTGTAATTGTGTGTTTGCCAATAAAAGCATGTGCAATGCACACTGCACCACAATATGACATTATATTGAAAATATATATACTGTAACAAATTCTCACTGACAATAGGTTAGAATATAATACTGTTATAAAAGCACCATAGCATTTATTTAACAATGTTAGAAACATAGGTGACGTCCAAAATCTCAATATGTCTGACATTTCTATAGCCAACACTAAAAATCTAACCTACAGTATGGTATACCCTCATGTTGTTTTATGTAGTGGTGTATGGAGGTGTAATATAAAGTAATAAAGAGAAAATTTACAACTTACATGAAGTCTAGTTCTCTGTTCTTCATCTGAGAGCTCCAGAAGTTCATCAATGTCAATCTCTAACTCAGGAATCTCTTCCTCCTGTGAAGAGCAGATATGTGATAAGCTTTGCTAAAAGATTAGCTGAAAATACAGATTTTTATGTTTGAATTTAGATAATGCAGATACCATGCTAAAGGGAGAAGAATGTGATTTATTGAAAGTGAAGGACATTGTAAATAGTCTTGAGAGACTGTTAATATAGAAGTACTCAACAAAATGAGTACTTCACTATATAGCACTGTCACTATATTGTACTTTAATGTTTTCAAATGAAAATAATTCTAATTTCTGACCATTTTCAAGTTCCTTTATATATATATATATATATATATATATATATATATATATATATATATATATATATATATATATATATATAT
>JAAIIK010000032.1:5747717-5781662 GCA_014706435.1 Silurus glanis
GTGTGTGTGTGTGTGTGTGTGTGTGTGTGTGTGTGTGTGTGTGTGTGGGTGGGTGGGTGTGTGTGTGTGTTGTTTCCCAGAGTGTTTTATGAGAGTCCACGAGCACAGGTCACAGAGAGAGAGACTGATAAGCTGAAAAGTACAAGATGAGTGACAGAGTTTACTGAAAAACACCCAACTTTATGTTGCATCCACACGTCACACAGCTTACACTGTAGATGGCTTAATGGAGGAAACATACTGCATGTCGATGCAATATATCTGCTTACTCTGTATACCCACAGAGCTCTGGGAATTCAATATTACCTTGGAAGCTTAGAATCCAATTTTCACAGCTAATAGTGTTTTCTGCACGTGTAATATCCTGAGCCCGGAAACATTGGGGTATAATGGATTTGGCTTTGAAATGTTTTCATTAAACAGGGGAGAGACACGGTCAGTGCTTACTGTGCATCAAACACTGTCCCACTTAAAGGATATGATTAGCTCATGTGTCAGTTGAAATTTACATAAACAGCCGACAAACTGCTGACAATCTACCGTAGTGAATGCTGTTTAGTGATGCGCTGAGGTTGATGATATGTACAGAACAGTACTGTAGAAATGCTAAAAAAATTATGAATATTTACAGCATATCTACAGTAAGTGTCCACAATATCGATATTATTATGGATAATTATAACAGGGTGTAGCATGTAATAAATTAAACACCACAGGGTGTGCTGTTATGGGAAAATAATCAATTAATTGGAACAGTATGTCCTAATGTTTTACATTACTCTTATACCAGTAAAACAATTTGTTATTCGAAAGACATCATACATTAATCTGTTTATAATTACATTTACTGTTAAAACAAATCACTTGCTGCTATCACTTATAACTGTTATAACTGTTATAAACAGTCACTGCCCCTTATCAGCAGTTCTATTTTTACCTTTCCTGACATGTAGTACATGTATATGTAAAAATTCCATGTTCTCCATGCTGAGATCTTTCCTGTGGCAGAAATCTTGCAAAGCATTGATGATTTCCATGAATGTTAAATAAACAACTCCTTAAAGAAAGCTTGACCATTAAGGATTACTTATTTCTTTACTAAATAACAATTTTTTTAAATAAGTTTTTAACTATTATTACGAGCCTTTCATTACGTATACCCTGTAAATGAGTTAGAGTATAGAAGTAATAACATATTGGTACGACCTGGTATTTAAATTATAGAAATTAAATTGTAAAATGTATTAACACCTGATCAATTGTAATCAAAACTTCATCAGCACTCTGTTTTAATTCCATTTACAGTTACTTTATAAAATTCAATTCAGTTTTATTTGTATAGCGCTTTTAACAATGGACGTTGTCTCAAAGCAGCTCTACAGAAGAAAATAGGTTATAAAATGTCAATTTATATGTTCCTATAAGTTTAACCCTTATGAGGTCATCCCTAATGAGCAAGCCAGTGGTGACAGTGGCAGGGAAATACTTCCTGAGATGGAATAAGGAAGAAACTTCAAAAAGGAACCTATTCTCATCTGGGTGACAACTAATGTCCATTCATTATAGTTCTATCTTTGCTGAGGTGTGCTATTCAGTGATGCAGAACTATTCATGCAAACTATGGTCATAAGCCATTGTGGTAGACTTGATATTAATTACAGGCCATATCAATCCTCATCATTTTTTAGTTGCTCAGGACTACTTTATATTTTTTTCAGATTAATTTTAGGTAAATAAACAACTTAAAATAATAAATGTACTTTCCAAATCGGGAATCGAGAAGTGTTCAGATTTATATTAAGAAAATACCACCTTTATATTTTAACCACATTTTAGAAGAGACACAAATGTACAGTAAAAAAAGCACAAATATACTGTAAAGTATAGCTTTTATGTTTTTATAGATTTTCTAATAATCTGATTTACAATTAGTCTCATATTAAAAAGCATGACAGCCATAAGAAGAGGCATTTTATTGATGCCTGTTTTTCTTTTCATTACGTGTATCAGATGTAAGATTACATAATAGTAGTGTGATATCATTTGCAGTGATGTCCATGACCATGTGCATGGCTGGTTCAAATATGTATATTTGTATATATGTTTAAACAGAGTTCAAACTTGTGTAGTGTTCACCTGCATTAGATTTCAATAAAGAACACAGATCTACAATGGCAAGAGCACCATTATGGATCTTTCACAGGTCTGATTACTGTAACAGTAATGTCTTCATTATTTTTCTTTTGTTTTGGCAGGGCATATCAGTCGGCTGTTTCACCCTGCTGATACACCGTCTGTTACATGCACTGAATTATTGAGTGCCACTGCAGCTCAGATTTCACAGCCAACAACATGCATTCATTCCACATCTAGAAGCAGGTATTTCCCTTCACGTGCACTCCTAAATGGTTCAACTCCAGGATCAGTTCAAGCTGAACTTCATTTCTAATCAGAGGGAAGTCCTGATCCTACTCTTGCATGCCACAGTTTCTCTCTGTTTGTTTGCAGTTCTTTGTCAGACCTGCACTGTAAAACCTGATAAGTAAGTTCAACTCAAACCATTTGAGGAAATAGATTGCTTTAAATGTTTAAGTTTAATAACAATCATTTACATATTTACAATCACTCCATTTGATTACAAGTAACTAGGTATATACAGTGGGGCAAAAAAATATTTAGTCAGCCACCAATTGTGCACCCACTTAAAAGGATGAGAGAGGCCTGTAATTTTCATCATGGGTACACTTCAACTATGAGAGACAAAATGTGAAAAGAAATCCAGAAAATCACATGATTTTCAAAGAATTTATTTGCAAATTATAGTGGGTATTTGGTCAATAACAAAAGTTCATCTCAATACTTTGTTATATGCCCTTTGTTGGCAATGACAGAGATCAAACGTTTTCTGTAAACTCCTCAAGGTTTTTACACACTGTTGCTGGTAGTTTGGCCCATTCCTCCATGCAGATCTCCTCCTTTCGGTTTCATCTGACCATATGACATTCTCCCAATCCTCTTCTGGATCATCCAAATGCTCTCTAGCAAACTTCAGACGGGCCCAGACATGTACTGGCTTAAGCAGGGGGGACACGTCTGGCACTGCAGGATTAAAGTTCCTGGCGGCGTAGTGTGTTACTGATGGTAGCCTTTGTTACTTTGGTCCCAGCTCTCTGCAGGTCATTCACTAGGTCCCCCCGTGTGGTTCTGGGATTTTTGCTCACCGTTCTTGTGATCATTTTGACCCCACGGGGTAAGATCTTGCGTGGAGCCCCAGATCTTGGCCATAGTGGCGTTTGTAATCTGACTGTTTGAGGTTGTGGACAGGTGTCTTTTATACTGATAACGAGTTCAAACAGGTGCCATTAATACAGGTAACAAGTGGAGGACAGAGGAGCCTATTAAAGAAGAAGTTACAGGTCTGTGAGAGCCAGAAATCCTGCTTTTTTGTAGGTGACCGAATACTTATTTTTCCACCATAATTTGCAAATAAACTCTTTAAAAATCAGACAATGTGATTTTCGGGATTTTTTTTCTCATTTTGTCTCTCATAGTTGAAGTGTACCTATGATGAAGATTACAGGCCTCTCTCATCTTTTTAAGTGGGAGAGCTTGCACAATTGGTGGCTGACTAAATACTTTTTTGCCCCACTGTATACTTTCTTATAACTCAACTTAACTAACTTAAAGTTAAGTTAGAAGTATTAACTGCAATATGATAAATGAAATTAAATCTATTAAGTAATATACAGCTATTTGTGGTTTTATGTTAACTAAATTAAGATGTGTTAAAGTATTTTTTTTTAATTAAGTAAGACTAACTTGAATGGATTTTCTTCATTGCAATGTTACCACTTAAGTTAAATGTACTCATTCGTTTTCACTACAAACAATTATTACATTCTAGTTGCAACAACTTATTCTTTTGGTGTTTCAACTCAATTCATTTGAGGAAATGGATTGCTTTAAACCATATAAGTGCTAGAAACACAATATAAGACACCAACAACCTGAAACAACTCAAACAGTTTATTTGGTTGAAATCTGAAAATATTATTTTGAAATACAAGACATTTCAATGTCAAAAGCTCCAAAAACAGTTTACTACTGTTCACTTACGTTCGACCTGAAATAAAACATGTAATCGCCAGTTTCCATGAGTTGTAAAAGTTGGTACAATTTTCACTTACATTACTTAACTTACAACAGTCTGACCATGAATGTAATGCTATACATATTTATATTTAAGTTTATATACTTAAATAAAAATGTGATCCAAAAATATATACTGTACAGGGCCAGTCAAACTTTGACACCTTTTTCTTTATTTTATTTTTAATATTTTATTATTGTCAACATTGTACATTAACACTGAGAAATCCAAACTATAAAATAACAGGTATGGAATTATGTAGTAAACAAAAACAAGTTAAACAACCCAGAATCTTTTTTATATTTTAGATTATCAAAAGTAATTTAATTTAGCTTTGATGACAGCTTGGCATTCTCTCAGTCAGTCTCACCTGAAATGGTTTTCCAACAATCTTTTCAACAAAGCTGTAATCGAAGCAAAATGTAGTTACTTTGAAAAAATAAAACATTATCCAAGTTATTTTAACATGTTTTTGGTTCATTATGTTTAACTCTATACATGTTTTTTAATTGTTTGGATTCATCAGGATTAATGTACAATGTTAAAAATAAAGAAAAAACACTGAATGAGAAGGTGTGTTCAAACTTTTGACTGGTACTGTATATGATACATAATAGTCAGAAGAGGCTAATTTTGACCTACCCCCACATATCTTGAACTGTAACTATGAAAATGTTCAAATAAATGCATTTTTTTTTTTTTACTTTAAACATGTAATTGAATTTACAAAAATCTGACCTGAGGGGGTTGGGTAAAAAGAACTGATTAGTTTACCTTGAATGACTTATGAATTCAAACAGCATTGTATGATTAGTCTAACAGTAGTTAGTTAACAATGTTGAACTAAAAAACTACCTCTCAATAGTTTACTTCAGCTCATTTCTCAGAGCCTGTAACTTTGGTTTGAGCTGCTTCCTTCCATCATCAGGATTTAAGAAGAAAACCTGAAATAACTAAAAAAAGCCACTTAACTTCTCAGGGTAGCTCAAATGTAGAGCGTACATAAGCCCAAACAAAATTACAAGTGAATCAGTCCAAAATCTATGGGACATTACAACCTGATCCCCAAGGATGATTAACACATGGTGAGTGTTAAAAGAAACTCCTACAGGCACCATGTCTTCATTCACCACTGACACCAGAGCCACTGCTCCCTCCTGGGCCTCCAACTCATCCTGAAATAAGAATACATGCTCAGTGAGTGTGCGTGCAAATGTACATCTGCATCTTGGAAAAACAAATTATGTAAAACAAATATATTTTTATATTATTCCATCCATGGTTTTACATAGAATAAAAGATTCTATCAAAAAGATCATTTTCAGATATAAAATTCTAAATCATATTGCCATGACTGGCATTCTGCAATGTAGTATTTTCAACATTTTAAATTAATATAAGAGATTTATGGGATGTATTATTGCTCTTTGTTTGTTTTTCTGTATAATAGGGTGCAATTGTAGTCTGAATGTTTTTACCCATGTTTAAAGCAATGCTTACCTCAGAATATTTAATAAGGTCATTGTACTTGCAGATATGTAAAAAGACAATAACAATACCTTGGAAATTTTGAAGATCTGTGAGGAGTCCTCCTTTAAGTAAAGTGAAAGGCCTGCCAGGGCTACTGTTCTGGATACACTGATGTCATTCTTGTCCTTTTGCAGAAACAAATACATTGCATAAAGATCTCAGGGTCGAGTGTTCACATTTACTATTATGTAATGCAATGCACTAAAATATATTTACTTGTTCTTCATATGTCATCAAAACCTCTTCCATCTTCTCACCAAAATATCCTATTTTCTTATTTTTGTACAGTTTTAGCAACTGGGGTGTATATGTGTCAAGAGCAGCACAGAACGAAAATGGCAGATTTTGATTTGTTATCCTGTGAAATTCGCTGTAAAGCTGCATTGGGAACAAAAACAGACAAATAGACAATCCATATTAAACTAAGACTTTTTTTTTTTTACTAACTGGAGCTTCACAAAAGAGTGCAGGCTATCTATCTTTTAGTTCAGCAGTTGAAGGAGCTAAATTCACAATTTCTTCACGCCTGAGAGCAAAGGTGTGTTGCATATGGTAATGAATGAGAGTCATGTCTCTTTCAGTTACAGCCTTCTTGAACCGGTCCACCATCTCAAGCCTCTTGGTTTCTAAAATGTCCTTAGTCTGTCCACGTGGATAACTGGGAATCCTTTATGCCAGCCCTTCTCAGTTTGGTCCTGTAGTTGCCCATTTTGAAGCATAGGCTGTTCTTCCAACCATCATAACCTCTAACAGTCAACTAAATTGCATAGTGCATTGTCAAACCCTGGGTCTTCAAACTGAAGCCGAAAGTCAAAATTCAGCTTTAACTTCAACAATTAGGCCATTCTCAGGACAAGCAGGCAAAATCAGCCTTTCAGCGTTCTCATCATCTAGGATGACCCTCAGTTTCAGTACATCAGTCACTTCCATTGTACTGTATTAGGGAGAACTGTAACATGAAATACAAAAAGTAATTTCAAGAGTCAACATGCACCAAATGCCTACATGATATCCTTAAATATCAATATATGTATGTTGCCCTTATTGTTAGAACACATGCAATGCAGGTTCTCAATGACTCATAATTTTCAATAATGCATATCCAGTTCTCGTGTTAAAATATCACAAAGCTGCTAAATAAGCCACAGTATTTAAGAAAATGTTTGGCATTCTGGGGAATTTAACTGAATTTTTATGGCTTTACAGTACATATAAACAGCAGCAATCGGTCAGCTTCAAACAGGAAAAAACTAAACCTCAACCAATCACAATATTCCTTTAAGGTCAACTTGATGTAAACTTAACTTTTTAAAACACTTTGCATATATGTAAGCATGTACTTTTACATTGAAATAATATACAGAAACAAAGAAACTACCAGCAACTGAATGGACAGGGCACTATTGCTTTCCTTCTTAACTGCCAAATCAAGTCTTCAAGTACCACATTTTTCTCTGAATGTATTCTAGACATATGTATCATCAATGAATTATAAGTATTAAATGTGCACATGCAATTATTATACAGGCAAGGTAAAGGTGAGATTGTGGAATACTGTCCATGATGGAGTCTGTAACATCTGTTTTTAAGGCACTAGCAAATTCACACAATTTACATTTCCACATTATGTGACAATCACTAGAACATATGGGAAAAACATGGTATGAAAATTTTTTGACTTTTGTGTATCACTTCACAGAACTGAAAATGACCGACTCAACGTAGGCTCATTTTTTTTTTAAGTTATCCACCTCACACATATGAAGGGCAATGGCCGAAGGCACCAAAGTTAGCACAGCCTCGAAATTTTATAGCACAAGTGGCATTAATTAACATACATGTGGCTATTAAAAATAGTGCTAACGTCGCTAACAGGTTGCTCATGTCCCCTTAGTCTCCGTTTGTGTTTGAATAATCAATGTTAGCTGACAGAAACACAAGCTAACCTAACCAAAAAAATACAATGTTTATAGATTTTAGAAAACTCACCTATGTACAAAGAACTAGTTAACTTAAGCAGTAACTACTCACTTTCACAAGCTGTTTCTTACCATCTGAACTGTAGTTCATGTAACCGCAACCTAAAATAATACTTTGTTTTTTACTCTGTTTTTTTAACTTTATTAGATTTAGACTGCTGTTTAATAGCCTTTACATATAATACTAATCGTTTAACAGTGTTAGTGTTTTTTTATGTATGTTTAATGTTAAGTAAAGTGGTACAGCACTTCAAAATTCCATTCCATGTATCCTAAGCTTACTCAATTGATAAAAAGAATAGAAATAAGTGTATCGTTAAGTCTTACCATTTGACCAAGATTGCACAACGCGAGGCCCAGTGTCTCTCCAGATTTCAACATATTAGTAGTAATTTCTCTACTAATTGCAAGTTTATTCACTGTGGCAGTGGATTCTGGTAAGCGCATGGGTAAAGGTCTGTGCATTTATGCTAACAAATCATGGTGCACAGTCTCTACTGTAACTGAAAGTCATTGCTCTGCTCATTTAGTGTATTTAATGATTAAGTACAGGCATTGATGTGACTGCAGTGTACATTCCTCCTGATACTAACGCTAAGCTAGCTATGGAGGAACTTCATGCAGCTATCAGTAAACAACAGTCTGGACATCCTGAAGGAGCATTCATCATTGCTGGAGACTGAAACCACTCCAACCTAAGATCTGTACTCCCAGAATTTCTCCTGAGCAGTTCTCTACCAGAGAGGACAACACGCTGGATCAGGTATATACAAACATGCCTGAGGCATACATGGCCATTCCCCTCCCCCATTTGGGTCAATCTGATCACCTCTCTTTGTTCCTGCTACTCAAATACACAACACTGATTAAACGGGTGAAACTAGAGTTGAGGACATTTCTTCTTTACAGCAACAGTTTCAAGATACTGACTGGAACATATTTGCTTCACAGGCCATACTGGAATCTCACACAAACATGGACATTAACACATCTTCTGTTTTGGATTATATCAACATGTGCATTGACATGTGCATTAGTCAAGTCAAGTCAAGTTTATTTCTATAGCGCTCTTCACAATGGACATTGTCTCAAAGCGGCTTTACAGAATTTAAGGAGTTTAAGGTGAGCGAGGTGTATTTATCCCTGATGAGCAAGCCATGGCAACTGTGGCAAGGAAAAACTCCATTAGATGTTATGAGGTAGAAACCTTGAGAGGAACCAGACTCAAAAGGGGAACCCATCCTCATTTGGGTGATATCAAGATTATGATTATAAATCATTTAAACAATACACAACACTGGAGAGTGAGAAATATCATGAGCTTTGAGACTTTGAGGAATATAAGATTATGAGTCTCTAGATGGTTCTGGATGTTTGTGGGTTCGGCATCTACTTCTTTAAAGGTCCACAATCTTCATGAGGTGGGACACGACTGGAGCTGGCGCAACCTCAGGATGCCTCGGGATGGGGAGAGAGAGAGGAGCAGTGGAGAGGAATTAGTGTAGCTGCTGTTCATGATATTAACAAGCACGAGTTGATAATGTGCATTTGATCAGAGGTACTGGAGCACGAGGTTATGATATGTTTTATGTGTAGGACTTGCTAAAAAGATACATCTTATATCTGCACTTAAACTGGGAGAGTGTGTCTGAGCCCCGAACACTGTCAGGAGACTATTCCAAATTTAAGGAGCTAAATGTGAGAATGCTCTACCTCCTTTAGTGGACTTTGCTATTGCTATACTAGAAGTCCAGAGTTTTGGGATCTCAAGGAGCGTGACGGATTGTAGATTGTGTGTTAGAAGACTGGATAGATACATGGGAGCTAAACCATTTAGGGCTTTGTAGGTAAGTAGCAATTGTTTGTAGGGATAAGATTGGGGTTATATGGTCATATTTACTTGACCTTGTGAGAACTCTGGCTGCTGCATTTTGGACTAACTGTAGCTTGTTAATTACTGAACCAGGACATCCACCTAGTAATGCATTACAATAGTCCAGTCTGTCTTTTTGGGCCGTTGAGCAAAATCTCTGTTTTATCTGAATTTAATAATAAAAAGCTATGCGCCATCCAATCTTTTAAATATTTAACACACTCAGTTAAACTGGCCAATTAAGCTGTATCAGCTGGTTTTCAGGAGATATATAACTGGGCAGCATAGCAGTGGAAGCTAATCAGAATCAGAATCAGGTTTATTGGCCAAGTGTGTTGACACACAGGAATTTGGTTCCAGCTGTTAGTGACTCTCAAAGTACAGACATAAATAAAACTATACATTCAGCTTGGATTATACAAGACCAAACACACAAGACAAGACAAGACAAAAACATACTATACAAGAGGTTACAGACAATGTGAGACAATATAGACAGTATGAGAATTAAATAGAGATACAGATTATATGACAGATCAGTAATGTACATACGTACATACTCTCACATAAGTGTGAGAGTGCATGGTAGTGCAAATAACAGTATTGTGCGTCAGATATGATAAAGAGTTTACTTTAGAACTTTGTACAATATACAGCAGCCATAGTGTGTGTAACATATACGGATGTGATGACTGACAGTTCTGATAAGGCAGTACTTATTGATATGAAGCAGGAAATATAATTAAGGTGAGTTATTAATAAGGGTGATTGCCTGGGGAAAGAAACTGTTCCTGTGTCTGGCAGTTTTGGTGAACAAAGTTCTGTAGCGCCTGCCAGAAGGGAGGAGCTGAAAGATGTTGTGTCCAGGGTGTGAAGGGTCAATAGTGATTTCTGGTTCTTGTATGGCCCTAAAGTCCTAAAGAGTAGGCAGAGGAGCACCAATAAATTTTTCTGCTGTGTGGCAGTCTGTTTCTGTCCTGTTTTGTTGCTGCTCCAAACCTGATGGTGATTGATGAGCGAAGGACAGACTCAATTACTGCAGTGTAGAACTGCATCAACAGCTCCCGTGGCAGACCGTACTTCCTTAAAAAGACTAATCCCATGCCTTCTAATAATATTTTGCCAAGGGAAGCATGTGTATTGAGAAATGCAGTGGTCCTAGAACTAAACCTTGTGGCACCCCATAGTTTACTTGCATTAAAATGGATAGTTGTCCATTTAAATCTAAAAAATGGTAACAATCAGACAGGTAGGATTTCAACCAGCTTAATGCCTGTCCCTGAATGTTGATGTAATTCTGTAAGCGATCCAGGAGAAAGTCATGGTCTATAGTGTTAAATGCAGCACAAAGATCTATTAAAACTAACAGAGAGATGTAGCCTTGGTCTTAAGCTAAAAACAGGTCATTTGTAATTTTAACTAGAGCAATTTCTGTGTTATGATGGGGCCTGAAACCTGACTGAAACTCTTCAAAGATATTGTTTTCTTGTAAGAAGGAACATAACTGGGCAGACACAATCTTTTCTTAAATCTTAGAGATAAACGGAAGATTGAAAATGGGTCTGTAATTGGATAGTTTATTTGAATCCAAATTAGGTTTCTGAATGAGGAGCTTAATAACTGCTAACTTGAGGGGTTTAAAAGTGACCTAAAGATAGTGAGGAATTAATAATATTCAGAAAAGGCTCACCAGCTATATGTAAAACATCTTTCAGTAGTTTAGTTGGAATGGGATCTAACAGACATATTGTTGATTTGGCTTTGGTAATAACATCATACAGCTCTTCCTGTCCTATACTTGTAAAACATTGTAATTGTGGAGTTTTAGGTGAGATTGGATCAGGAGATAATGATTTAGGAACTGTCCATTCATCCTGTCTATGTGTAACAAAGATTCGGCTAGTTAGAACCAAAAATCTCAATTTGGACTTTTTGGAATCAGTCTCCTCTAAATAGTTTATGTTGAAATATGTCACTTGAACTCCAAGAAGCATTTATGTAAATTTGCAATTTCTGAGGCTGGTAATTCTAATACACTTGTTCTTTGCAGCAAAGGTAGCTCTTGGTCTTTCTTTCCTAAAACAATCCTCATTAGAGCCTCTTTCACCACAGTGAAAGACTGCACTCAGGAATACATTTAAAGTTCTTGAGATTTTTAGATTGACTGACCTTTACTTCTTAAAGTAATGGGTTTTTAAAGTAAAGTTAAGTAAAATAAAGTAAAGTAAAGTAAAGTAAAGTTTTGTCCAACTCAGCAAAACAATGTTGGATCTGTGTGTGTGTGTGTGTGTGTGTATGTGTGTGTGTGTGTGTGTGTGTGTGTGTGTGTGTGTGTGTTTGCAATATGTCAATAGTATCAACTTACAGTACTGTCTAAAGGACAGGTTTTCTCAGACCCTGGAGATTTACACCGACCCAGCTGCCTTATACAGCAATGTTGTGCATCTCATCATGCAGCACATCTAGCTGGTGATAGACACCTTGGAGATGCTCTGAGCAATGTCATTGCCTCAATGTCACTCCCTCAATGTCATTCCCTCTTTTCTCATCTTTTATTATTTTTTTATTTGTGTATAAAATATCCTTTCATTGCAACAGTATTCTATAATGGCAGTGGCCTTTGTCAGCAAGATAGTGCTTCCTGCCACACTACAAACATTGTTCAGGAATTGTTTGGGGAACATGACAAAGAGTTTAATTCCCCCAAGGCCACCAAATTCCCCAGATCTCAACCCGAATAAGTATGAATTGAATGAGCTGATTCATAGAATCAATCATTTAATCTTACATTTAATCCTTATTTCTTTGTAAATCTCTGTGGGTTTACTCCAGGTTTTCTAACTTCCTCCCACAGACATGCTGGTTTCCATCCTGGCTTTGCTAATTTGCCTAGGTGTGAATGTGCATGAATGTATGTATGTATGTGTGTGTGTGTTTATTAATTAATAACATTTACATTCACATTTATGGAATTTGGCAGACCCCTACTTATCCAGAGCTATTTACAATTATCTCATTATATAACTAATTAAGGGCTTTGCTCACTTCACTTTATATGATCACATAATATATATTATATTTTTTTCACAGAATTATGTTTCACATCTATCATAGAATTATAAATATAATTTCATGGTCCTGAAATGTGAATGTAAATATAATTAAATGTGTTTTTATTATTATTATTATTATTATTATTATTATTATTATTATTATTATTATTATTATTATCATCACTTGGGTCACTTATCCACCTTAAAATAAAGCTTTCTGTGCCTAACCAATCATTATTCTCATTCTTCTTATTTTCTTCCTATTATTATGATTATTATGATTATTATTATTAAGATAAGATATACCTTTATTCGTCCCACAGTGGGGAAATTTCTTACTATTAAGAAATACTATCTTATCTTACTAATAAGAAATTTCTTCTTCTTCTTCTTCTTCTTCTTCTTCTTCTTATTATTATTATTATTATTGTTGTTGTTGTTGTTGTTGTTGTTGTTGTTGTTGTTGTTGTAAATATCAACTCTGCAGCTACAGGATTATGTCTGACCGCCACCTAGAGTCCATGAAAAATATAATCGGTTTTCATGACTTTGCTGTTTCTTTGAAGTTATGAATAAAATAAAAAGTTTGGTGAGACTCATGAACATGAGGAGTACGAGTCAAATACACATTTAAAATTCAATGAATAGCTAATATATATATATATATATAATAGCAGATTTTGGTGAGATGGTGGAAAGATGTCTACGTGAAATATTTAGCTATGACTATTTTAAGATATAAAATATTGTTATTCGTTATAATAATCATTTGGTGAGAAGTCGAAAAGCATGTGAGAGTTCATGTGAGCTGTTAAAGACAATTTACTCTCGGGTGATTTTCTTGTTGGACTGCGTCAGAGAGGAGTGCCAGATCACGTAACACTGGCTGCGAGGGTGTATGCGTACTCCTGTACTGTGCAGTATGCTAGACTGCAGCAGAATACAAAAGCCTAGTCTAGTCTACTGTCTAGTACGTAAGTGTGCTCTCGTATCGAATTTCACTTCCTGTTCCCCAGGTATCGGTACACACCTGCGGAGAGAGGCGCACGTCTTTATTCTGTCCTGAAACTCAATAAAAGTTACTTTTTTTTTTCTTTTCAATCGCTTTTTCTTGAATTAAAGGAGGAGTGAAGAAATATTTTGTGTTAGACGAATTTTAACAGGTAAGACGCGTTCAATTTGGTTTTGTCCGTTTCGCTCAAAGGCCCGCCGAAATGTAACATCCCTCCATAGGCTTTTATCTGTACTCGGCTAATGGTTTCTACCTGAGCTTCTACCTTTTTCTGAAAGCAGTATTCGCTATTTATTTAATCAACTTCCTCACCCCCCATCCTGCTAAGAGGTCTGGGGTGTGAGACTACATAGTAAGAATTCTCACTGTATTAAGAAGCTTTGTTTGTTTGTTTGTTTTGCATTTAAATTAACCATATTACTTGTTACCTTATTTGGAAAAAAATAATTTCCACTGCCTCACTTTTACATACACTGGACAAACTGTACCGTCAATGTCTTTATTTTATGACTTTATTATTATATTTTTCTAGTTTGTATATTTTGTATATTAACACCAGCACACCATGACAAATGCAATCATGATACTTGGCAATCAAGCTGATTCTGGTTCTGATTCAAAGCAGACAAGGGACCTCATGATCATGATGATGACCACCTACTGGACCTGTGTATTGGTTCTCTCCACCTCGCTGCTGCAAACACTTATTCTGGCTCAGAACACTGGAGATCAGTGCTTCAACAAATTCACCAAAGGAAAGGAAGATTTTGTTTTAGATACTGATGAGTCAGTGAAGGATGGAGCCCAGTTCCTCGGGTCTCCAAAAGTGACCGGGGTGAAAGAGTGTGTGTCGGCGTGCTGCGAAAAGTCCGAGTGTAACCTGGCCCTAATGGAGAACGGAGATCAGGAGGGGACCATCAAGACCTGCTTTCTGTTCAGCTGTTTGTACAAGCAGAAGAAAGTGTGCCGCTTTTTCCGAAGGAAGGGTTTCAGCAACTACGTACTGACCTCGGTTTTTGACAGCTACCTGGAGAAGTATAACCCAGGTAAGTGTAGAAAATAAAAGTATAAATGTGTTCTTTTAATTCAGTTGGTGGAGAAAGAATATAAATCTGGACAGATACATGTTACAAGATACTTGTTCAATATTAATGCTTGATTTAGTTGCCTAGTAGAAAAAATATAAACTTATAACAAATATCAGTAAGTATAATGACTGAAATAAACACAACGTGACACAACATTAAAATATAATGTATTTTAATGTAATATAATGAGGTCGTATGGTGGGTAGGACATTGCACTTCTGAATAGAAGGTGGTGAGGTTGGATCCTACTACCACCAAGCTGCATAAAAATTGCTTATTTATTATTAATAAATAAATAAACATGCAAAAAAAAAACTGGGGTGGGGTTGTTTTGTTTTTTCCCCCAAGTGCATTTTTCTGTACATTCAAATTATATGTGGTCTGGTCTGTTATGGCTGACTGATTTTTCTTTTCTTTTGGTTCTGAAAACATCTCTGCTGTGTTGCAATGTTCCACATTAATTCATTGTTTATAGATTAAGTACAGATAAATTCAGTTTTTTACTTTTTATTTCTGTTTAATTGAGTTGATGTGAAATACCCTTGGACACAATATGAGCCTTAGTTTTGGAATCACATCAGTCAGAATCTTTTTCATAGCTTCATTTTAAACGCTTTGCATGGTTTGTGCTTTGCCTGTGCTTTCTCAACTCGAAAAACAGTTCCTGTAATTCAAGATTCCCCCCTGCCCTTCCTGGTGAAATACTCATGAATAGCGCAAGCATGCGAACATGCCTCAGACCTGTGATGACTTGTTAGATTGTGGACCATAACAGCCTGCTCTCACTGCTGTTATTTTGAAATGTGTTCATGTTTATTTCCGTTTGCTTTCTTTGTGTTGAGCAGATCAGAAGGACCACCCACCTAAGTCAAATGCAGGACAGGACAGAGTGGTGCAACCTCATGATATGGTGATTCTTAGTGGCCTTGAGAGCAAGGATGAGCAAAAACAAACTCTTAAGTACCAGTGGGTGCAGGTTTCTGGAAGCCCTGCAGCTATCCTTGAGGTGTGTGTCCATTTTCATAATTCTTCAGGTTCTATTCTCCAATTACTAGAAAGACAGGAACTGTTTATCTATTTTCAAAAAGCTGTCATTAAAGAACCTGGCACATTTTGTAAACTCATTGAGATATTACATAAGCAGAGCATGTAACTCTACCACTCGTTTACCCTCACACTTCTCACACATTTTGAGCAGAGATAAATAGATACCTCTGCATTTTGAAATACAGTAGTGTCTGTATTTAATATGCTTATTTCTTTTAGAAAACCAATTTTGATGATGAAGTGAGGGTGTCCAACCTGTCTGCTGGAGTGTTTACGTTCAGGCTGACTGTCACGGATATTGCTGGGCAATCTGACTCATCAGAGGTTACAATCTTGGTCCTCACACCTGAGCAGTCACACCGTGAGTATTTCTCTTTACATAAACCTGCGTTTTCTATTAACTCTCCAGAAGAAGTGAGTTAATTCAGATAATGGTGTGTATATAAATGTGTTCTATTAGCAAAAATCGTTTACTAAAATGTTTCATGTAAACATATAGTGTGCTCCTTGTGATCATGGGGGATTTGGGTTCTCTAGTTTCTCTCCTCCTTCAAAAACATGCCTGTGGGCAGATTGATCACACCTTAATTAGCCTAGGTGTGTGTACATGGTGCCCTGGAATGGATTGGTAACCCATCTGGATAAATCTTCCCACCTTGCACATAGTCTTTCCTGGGATTGGCTCCAGATCCACTGCAGCCCTGATTAATAATTCTGGAAGATGAATAGTGGTCAACATACACAAAGTTTACAGTCTGTTACGTAAGTTTACGGTTTTTAGGTCACGGTTCGGCACAATTTCGTTATAGTTGGGGAGAAGAAACGCAAAAAATTACTTGTAACTTTTGTCAACGCAGTTCATTATTATTATTATTATTATTAACATTTGTGAACGGCAACAGTTTACCTTTTTAAAACTATTTCAAATAAAATTAAATAAAATATAATTTTTTATAATATTGATTAAATTGAGTAATCAGTTAAATTGCCACAAATTAAATTGATTAAGTAAAATTAAATAAATGGAAAAATTACCCTATTTGGGTAATACAGATGTGTATATAAGTGTGTTTTATATTTAATATTTAATTTTCTAAAGATATGACCTACAACTGTTCTACTTATTTCAGCATACAACATTCCTTCCATCCTTCATTCATTCACTCCCTCAATATGCGGAACTGTCAGGATTTTTCCCCTTTAAAGAGAAATTTTTGAAGCAAACGCTAATGAATACATTTCTCTAGACTGCCGTAAAACAGTGACGTGATTTCGTGCATGCGCAAAGCAATGCAAAACAAATCTTATTTACGGTACAGAGTGTATCTTTAGTTTCTTTTTTATACCACTGGCATTGTTGTGTATGTTTTCAAGTTTAATAATAATAAAAAAAAATTGTCTGAATGTGCAAGGTGGAGACTAAACAAATTTGTGGTCCACCACTCAATATGTTCCTGAAGGAACTCAAATTAGAACTATGTTCTGCACGTAAAAAGGATTGCAAACGCCCTGTAACAAAAAAAGTTCGGTACGAATGTGTGTTCTGTTAGACCTCTAAAGATGAAAAAATGTCATGAGCCTGAAAATAAAAACTTTGGTTTAATCAAGTCTTAATCAATAATAATGAGTATTTAAAATTAAGGGTTATTTTGTAAATTAATGAAACAGGTCAAAAAGGCCACCAGTTTGTGAAATGCTTTAATATATAACTGAAGGCAATTTATTTAAATATCCTAATTACTTCATTCAGCTTGGTTTCTTGGAAGAAGAATCTTTCTGGGCTTGTCGAGCAAAGGTTTTGGGAGGAATCTGAATGAAATTGCTCTGTAATGGCATATGTTGAACAGAACAAAGGTGTTGCTGTAGTGTTGGCTTGCATTTGGAAATTTTGAAAATATTTTAATATAAATATATATTTTAAATATTTTAAATAAAGCACAAGATATTGACTCACTTCAAAAATGTTCAAGAATTTGGTTGTTGGTTTGTTTTTTAGGTATGATTAGATATCTGTATTAATACAAGATATTGCCCATATACAGATGGTCCCCGAGTTACGACGGTTCGACTTACGTTTTTTTTTCCGATCTTACAATACCGATAACGATACGACAAAATTGTAAAAATACCAAAAATTGAGCGCAACAGGCACAGGCAGCAATGTACAATGTAAGATACGTTGGCCGTGCAGCTGGGATGAGCGTGTCTCTCCCCCTGTGAGATTCCCCACTCTCGCTAGCGGTCCACGGAGTAAAGTTGTCTCAGTGTGTAATTTTTTTCTGTTTCAAACGATTTCAAACAGCAATTTTAATGATAAAAGAATGTCTTCCAAGCGCCCAAGTATGTCTCCTGCTGGTAGTGGAAAAAAAAAAAGAGGAAAGCCATCAGTTTAGAGCAGAAAATGAAAATTATAAATCAGCATGAAGCAGGAAACACTGTCACAGTCATAGTATCATCTTCGACTTACGATGGGGTCGTCGTAACATATCTCCATCGTAAGTAGAGGACTACCTGTGTAATGTTGACTTGTAATGGTTTCGTTGTTTGATGTGCTAAAAATACTAATTTGTTTATTGTTTGGTGTACAGATAAATCATTTTTGTTCATAATAATCTGTGTACTTGTTTGCAAATGACATATTTCATATGTATTTGTTATTCATATTCACATATTTCTTACATAATTTGATTCCTTTTTATTTTGCTTGTGTGCTTGTTGGAATTTTTGTTAGTTTTCCCACATAGAAATAATGGAATTACATTTTAAATCTTTCACCATAAAAAAAAAAAAAAAAACACCAACCTTAGTAACTAGACAAAATGATTAGACACATCATATGTGTTGTAGGTGATCTAAAACAAAGAAATATACAGCAAATGCTCTTTATTTGAAATAAAATTTTACTAATTTCAAAAGCTCTGTACCCCAATCAAATGTCACTAAGAAAACTACACCAAGGGAGTTCTGTTCAATAAAGGTGAAAAAAAAAACAACTTAATGGACTAGTGTGTGAGAAGAAAGTGGAAATGTGTCTTGCTTTGAGATATGCTTTCGTGTTTGAGGTACTGAAACTAGTTGAGCTGGTTTTTAATCTTGAGTTTCACAAGCAGGGATTGAGAAGCCAGACACTCATCTTTTTGTCAGCTGCGTGAGAGTTTCAGTGAACAGTCCATGATTAATTAGCTTCACTTCGCTTTTGAGGTGAGTCATTTTGATGAGAATGCATGAATAGTGTTCTGATGAAGTAGCCTTTTCAGATTGTCTGCGGATGTTTATATGGGTTGAGGTGGGTTTTTTTTTTTTTTTTTTTCCCTCCCCCCTCCACTACTATAGATCACATTATGAAACACAGAAAAAAAAGACATACAACAGCCTCTTTAGTATAAAATAGTAAATATTGTAGTAAATGTAAAATAGGAAAAAATAAAGTAATAAATATCACTGTGAACTCTAGTCATCCGAGTAAATGTAAGTAGGAGTGATAACAGTAGATATGCAGCAGTGTTGATGTGATCAGCATAGTGTACACAAACCATTGAATAGTACAATTACATATAGTGAGTTAGCAAGTAAAAAATGCAATTAGATGTCTAATGTGCTTCGCCTAGAAATAGTTGCTAATGCACACTAATATCCTGGTAAAGTGATGCTGATAGACAAGACCTCCTCTACCATTTCTCACTTCAGTGGCGCTGAACAAGTCTGATGCTGAATGTGTTTGGCTATTTGACTAATAGATTGAGTGGTTTCTAATACACTGTCCATGAGGGACACTAGTTTGCTTAGTGTCCTCCTTTCCATTACAATATCAAAACCAGTGAGAATACCAGGGCAGAGTCAGCTGCCATTGTAGCTATTAGAGCCAGAGAAATGGAAGCTGTGGAAGCTCAACAAACTAATAAACATTAAATGATCCAAGCAAACTTAGGAAGCTTAGTCTTTTTACCCATTTCCTAGACTGAGGCCACATGTTTCCCTTTCATTAGTACAGCCTGTTTTTGAAGTGGACACCACGTTATTTTCATGTGCCAATCAGGCCAGCATCCCATCCAGTGATGTTTACTTGTAGTGGTCAACTTCAGGAAGAAAAGAGACCACAGTCATAGTAGTCTTAGCCACATCAAGATGAGGGTTGTTTCCACCCCACTCAATAGATTTTATTTACTCCTACATTTTATCCATCCTCTCACTAAGCTGGAAAGGATGGATGTTGGTGAATATACTTGAGAAATAAGAGAAAAATAAATCTAAGAAATTATGCGTTTCATTGTATTGCTTTCTGAGGTTGCTTGTTTGTACAGAGCACAAAGGGTGTATGACTAAAAGCTACCGTCACTGTTGGTTGTCAGATGGCATATGTTTATGTGAATTTTAGGGCTTATTATACAGTGACATTTATATGTTTTGAATGGTTGATCATAAAAGCCTGTGGCCTGTGTTCTATAGAAATATTAAACAAGGACTGGTGCAGTTGCTGATGTGTGGTTTAAGCTCATCAGCTTACACCTCATTTCTTATGCAATTAAATAAATGGCTCAAATGTCACATGCTTGGCCTGTTTTTTTTATTAACTGCTCATGAATAAGTTGAGTGGAAGAAAAAGTATTGTTTAGCTTGACCTTTAATTGTTTCAAGTGGCCTTTGCTGCGACATATGGATGTACAATTATAAGCCATAGCATTAAAACCGCTGGCAAGCATATGGATCTGAATGACTTTGACAATGGCAATATTGTGATTACTAGAGGACTGGGTCAGAGCATCTCCAAAATGGCAGGTTGTGGAGTGTTTCTGGTATACAGTGGTTGGAACCTACCAGAAATTGTTCAAGGGAAGACGATCCCTGACAGTGTTATGGATGCCCCAGGTCCATTTTTATGTGTGTGGAGTGAAGGCTAGCCTAACTGGTCTGATCACACAGAAGCATTACTATAACTAGAAACGAATGCTGGCTATAAAAGAAAGGTGTGTGTGTGTGTGTGTGTGTGTGTGTGTGTGTGTGTAGGGCTGCAAAGCTACAGACTGCTCCAGGTTCCCATGCTGATTTGCCTGTGTGTTGCTAATTTGGAGAAGAAATGGAACCATGGTGCACTATAAAAGCTGGGCACTAGATCTCAATCTGATCAAGCACTCAATCTAATGTGCTTGTGGATCTCATTTCTTGATTAGTCAGAGCTGTTTTGGCAGAAAAAGGAGGACCGATTCAATATTAGGAAGGTGTTTCGCTGTTTAACTGTGTGTAACTGGGATGGGAGGAGCTGGTATGTGTGCTTCTAATTGGATTTTGCATTAGGGAAGTGATCCTTAATGCACAGTTTATAATAGGGTTCAGACGTACTGTGCATCCGGAAAGTATTCACAGCGCATCAGTTTTTCCACATTTTGTTATGTTAAAGCCTTACTCCTAAATTGATTAAATTTATTATTTTCCTCAAAATTCTACAAACAAAACCCCATAATGACAACGTGAAAGAAGTTTGTTTGAAATCTCTGCAAATTTTAGATGTTCCTAAAACTTCATTGGATTCCACCTGTGGTAAATTCAGTTGATTTTAACAGTGCATGTCAGAGCACAAACCAAGCCATGAAGTCCAAGGAATTGTCTCTAAACCTCAAAAATTGACAGGATTGTCTTGAGGCACAGACCTGGGAAAGGGTACAGAAAAGAGTCTGCAGTATTGAAGGTCCCAATGAGCACAGTGGCACCATCATCCATAAATAGGAGAAGTTTGGAACTACCAGGACTCTTCCAGAGCAGGCCACCCAGCCAAACAGAGCGATCGGGGAGAAGAACCTTAGTCAGGGACATGGCCATGAACCCGATGGTCACTCTGAAAGAGCTACAGCGTTTCTCTGTGGAGAGAGGAAAACCTTCCAGAAGAACAACCATCTCTATAGCACTCCACCAATCAGGCTTGTATGGTAGAGTGGCCAGACGGAAGCCACTCCTCAGTAAAAGTCACATGACTGCACACCTGGAGTTTGCCAAAAAGGCACCTGAAGTTTGCCAAAATTCTCTGGTCTGATGAAACAAAGATTGAGCGCCATGTCTATGGGAAACCAGCCACCGCTCATCACCTGGCCAATACAATCTCTACAGTGAAGCATGGTGACGGCAGCATCATGCTGTGGGGATGTTTTCTAGTGGCAGGAACTGGGAAACTAGTCAGGATTGCGGGAAAGATGAATGCAGCAATGTACAGAAACATTCTTGATGAAAACCTGTTTCAGAGTGCTCTGGACCTCAGACCGGGGCGACGGTTATCTTCCAACAGGACAATGACACTAAGCACACAGCCAAGATAACAAAGGCATGGCTAGGGGACAACTCTGTAAATGTCCTTGAGTGGCCAAGCAAGAGCCCAGACTTGAACCTATTTGAATATCTCTGGAGAGATCTGAAAATGGCTGTGCACTGCTATTGTCCTTGATGTGCCCTATCTAACCTGATGGAGCTTGAGAGGTTCTGCAAGGAAGAATGGGAGAAACTCTCAATAATAGGTGTGAGGTTTTTGGCATCATACTCAAAAAGACCTGAGGCTATAATTTGTGCTAAAGGTGCTTTAACAAAGTATTGAGCTGTGAATTTTTTTTAGACATTTTCAAAGATTTCACACAAACATATTTCATGTTGTCATTATGGGGTATTGTTTTTGTAGAATTTTGAGTTCACTGATGATTTCACACTTTGATAAGTGGCGAGTATTTGGTAGCTTGATTAAATGAGATCAGACTGACCCAAATGAGGTTAGTGAAATTATCTTTTACACCTCAGAAATATTTCTGTAAGCATGGTTTAGTGTGTTTTCTTTTCTGGTCAATCAAATTTATTATTATTTATTTATTTATTTTTCCCTACAGCAATAAAAGCATCATCTAGATATGCATTGCATCCAGCTCTTTCTTTAGCTAGTTTATTAAGAATAAGCATCTAGAAGCATATAAGCTACTCACTCAAAAATGGCTGAAAATGTTCTGGGTGCTTGGTCAGGCATTTTAAATTTGTTTAGGTTTATTACTGTTATATTCCTTTGCCATATGACTGCAATTATTGGTCCATTAAATTATCTGGAGTATCTCAGTCTAAATATATATGATTGCCTGTTCAGTATGATATAATAAAAGAGAAATAACCTGTTTTTGTGGAAGAAAAATTTCTGTACTTCACAGATTGTTGATATATTTTGTCTGTTTTGGATTTTTGGTTATTGTTTGTTTTGGATTTTGCAAAATTGCAGTAAATATAATAATCTACAAATAAGTACCTACCTTATCTACTAAATTAGCAGAGCACCCATGCGTGGAGTTCATGCACAATGTGAGTGCACAGACCGCCTTCTTTTTGCTGGAACCCTCTAGCTCAGTGGGCCTATTAGGTAAACTAGCAAAGCCATGGTTTTATAAAAAATAATGATCTTGTTTTTTTAAAATCCAGTCAGTCATTGTTATGTGAAGCTGCAATTTGTTAATTTTGTTTACAAGAGACATTTTTTTAATTAAAACCTAAACAACAGAGACCTCCTATACCAGTGTGTGCTTCCAAATTTGTAGCAATAGTTTAGGAATACCCCACATACAGGTGTGATAATCAGGTGCCTGCATGTGTTTGGCCATATGGTGCGTGTTGCTGTAATAAGAAAAGAAAATACTTTTTTTTTGTTCCTTTCTGTTTTAGCTGATGATTTGGTGTGGGAGAACTTAGGCAGGTTAAAAACAAGTCGCATAGCTGCGTTTTAGATCATTTGCAGAGAATGTATTGCATTCAGGGGTAGACCTGCCAGCAGACAGTTGTAGTTGTCCAGTCTTGAAATGACAAGAGACTGAACAAGCACCTGATCAGTCTGTGTGGATACAAATTGTCGAATCCTTCTGATGGACATTTATGTACTTACTTGAACACCCAGACAGTAAAGCATTACAGTAATGTAATTCTAGATATAACAAAAGCATGAACTAGTTTTTCTGCCTCCTGTAACGACATCATATTTCTAATTTTAGCAAAATGTTTAAGGTGAAAGAAGGCGACCCTGGTAATATTATTCGCATGAGCCTCAAAGGCAAATGAATTAATGGTCTAAATGAGGACTATGAAAATTGAAAGGCTAATATATAAATGGTTCCCCACAAGTACCTATGGACAAGCTGCCACAGTGGAAAACCTCCAAAGTTGGGTTGCCACTTTTATGATTTATATCATTTGCCTATGCATGTTTAATTGTTTTTCCTCTTTTTCTAGACCACTGCCTGGTGCCTAAGAAGATAGGACCATGTCGTGGTTCCTTCCCTCGCTGGCACTACAGTGCGTTGTCTGAGCAGTGTGAGAAGTTCTTCTTTGGTGGTTGTAATCCAAACCGCAATAACTATCTGTCTGAGGACGAATGCAAACAAGCATGTGATAAAGTTTCAGGTATACAGTTTATTGTTGCCAAATAATTGTAACATGATTAAACATGAAAAAAATTCAATGTTTCTGGAATTGACATATTTCTGTTGTATTATTCCATTATCATTTAGTATTAGTAGGCATCCCAAACAAGATCTAAAACCTTACTAATGCATTATTCGCCTCACTGTTTCAGTTCATACATTTCCATCGTCAGGAAGGCATGGTCCGGTTGAACTTCCAAGTAAGTGCATAAAGTTGTTTTATGAGATGTCTTCCTTATCCTAAGCTATCAGTGATCAGTAAGACTATATATAACCATAACTCAGCTGTGAAACTCTGGGACTATAAAGTCTTTACATTACAAGCCACCAGTAAGCACTAAATGTAATATTAAAAATCTACTTTTCTTTTGACATGGTAAGTTACGGCTTATGTTGTATAGACATATTATTTATTATGCTTATATCAGTCTATTTTCTTTTTTTTTATGAAGAACTTGAACATTGGCTCTTTTTCAGGTGAGGAGTGTGGTGTGCCATGTAAACCAGAGAAGTTTATCTGTGCTAATGGATGTTGCATAGATAAAGAACTTGAATGTGATCAGGTGAAGCAATGCCGCGATGGCTCAGATGAAGAGCAGTGTAAAAATAGTAAGTACTGAATGTTAAGGTGTATTGCAGAAAGTTGATTCTGATCTCCTTAGATATTTAGTCACATAGTCCTGCTTCGTTCATAATAATGCAGATAGTAATATTGTTTTAATTCACTAATACTCATTCAGGGCTTGATTTCTACATTAGTTGTGATTTGTTATAGTTCTAGAAACAGTTCTAAGTTGTTGATGTTTGGGCCTCCTAAGCAGCAATTAGCTTGTATTAGCATGTAATAATGAGCTAGCAACTTTAAATACTAGCTAGTTGCTACGAACATTTCTCATTTCAGTTAATTTGATGAGCAGAAGCATTCAGAATAATTCAAATGAACTTCCTGGTTGTGTTCTCTTTTACTTTCACTTCTTTTGCTCTTCTGCAGAGACAGCTAAATGCTTAATAATTGCTTCCTTGTAAGCTTTTGACATTGTCAGCCCTTTGTTTGTTTGTTGTGTTCCCCTGGAACAAAGATTTTTGTAGAAATTTGGGTGCATATCCTCCTTTTTTTATTGTATGTATTTATTTATAAATATTATTAACATTAATGCATTTCTTTCCTGGCACAGTGGACACAAAGTTTCGCAGATTGCTTGACCTAGATGTAGAGGAAAGGGAAGGTTTGCATCAACAGCTAATAATTAATTAATAATAAAAAAAAATCCACTTATACATTTACATGGATTCCTTTCTTACTCTAATTCCTATCTTTCACTATCACCATTAAGTGATTACAGCCAGCCATTGCACACAACCTCCTGTGACAGGACCATGCAGGGAGAGCACTACCAAGTGGTATTACAACCCATATGAAATGAAATGCATTCGCTTCAACTATGGTGGCTGCAAGGGCAACGATAACCAATTTAATTCTGAGGAGGACTGCATGAAACTTTGCAGTAAAGTAACTGGTGAGTTTTGGCTACAGGCCTTTCACTCGATAATAAGACCTAAATAAAATGATGCATAAATACATTTTAATTATATCCTATAAAAAAAATAGATTCTTTTTTTTTTTTTTTTTTTGTCTCTTATTGTAATATGTTTCCTTTTTAATAACCACTGAATTTTTGCATTGTTTGTAATAGTGGTTTGAGTCCCTCTGAAAATATAGATCACAAATTCATTTAGCCAGTGGATCATTCTTACAACTTTTAGTCAATCAGAGAGTTTGATTATGTTGTGGTATAAAATATGACATACGTTTTCATATATCTTGCAGAATCTGAAAAAATTGTAATTTTTTAAATAAGAGGGAAATTAGTTTTTGTAAGTAACTAACAGGTTTAGGTCTCGTAGTTTTGTGTATGGTTTTGTGAAAGTTTAATGCTACCACATCCAAAGATAAGCTGTACAGTTGTGTGCCTCCAACTTTGTGGTAAAATTTGGTGAAGAACAACATTTGGCTGGAAAGTTAGGTGTCCAATTACTTTTGTCCGTACATCTTGCTTAAACTTTTCGACTGATCTATTTGTGTAAAATCATTAATTGCATGCACAAACACATTTATTATTGAGTCTTGTTGACTATTGTGTCTTGTTTGTGGCTTATTTTGTGGCGTTTTTTTCTCATAATATTATATAATACATCAGGTATAACATTACGACCACCTGCCTAATATTGTGTTGGTCCCTGTTTTGCTGCCGAAACAGTCCTGACCCGTCGAGGCTCAGACTCCACTAGGCTCCTGAAGGTATGCTGTGGTATCTGGCACCAAGATGTTGGCAAGAGATCCTTTAAGTCCTTTGAGTTGTGAGGTTCGGCCTCCATGGATTGGACTTATTTGTCCAGCACATCCCACAGATGCTCGATTCGATTGAGATCTGGGGAATTTGGAGGCCAAGTCAACACCTCAGACTCGTTGTTGTGCTCCTCAAACCAGTCCTAAACCATTTTTGCTTTGTGGCAGGGCATATTATCCTTAGGTAGGTAGTACGCGTTTAAGTAACATCCACATGGATAATTGAACCCAAGGTTTCCCAGCCAATTGCCTTGGCTTCTTCCCATAGTGCATCCTGGTGACATGTGTTCCCCAGGCAAGCGACACACATGAACTCGGTCATCCAAGTGATGTAAAAAAAAAAAAAAAAAAAAAAAAAAAGGGCTCCATTAGACCAGGCCATCTTCTTCCATTGCTCCGTGGTCCAGTTCTGATGCTCACGTGCCCTTTGTTGGCGCTTTCAGTGGTGGACAGGGGTCAGCATGGGTTGGCAACTTGACTCTGCGATGTATTCTGACACCTTTCGATCAGAACCAGCATTAACTTTTTCAGCAATTTGAGCTCCTCTTCTGGATTGGAACACACAGGCCAGCTTTCACTCCCCACATGCATCAATGAGCCATGGACACCCATGACCCTGTCGGCAGTTCACCACTATTCCTTCCATGGACCACTTTTAATAAATAATGACCACTGCAGACTTGGAACATCCCACAAGCTTGCCCATTTTTCCTGCTTATAATCTGTGTTTTTCACTTCACCTGTTGGTGGTGGTCATAATGTTATGCCTGATTGTAATGTAATATAATCTATAAAAGAAAATATTAAGTGTATTTGTCTATAATGTGTATTAAGTGTATTTGTCTATATTTGAGAGATCATGGTTTACAGTATTGGTGGGATTTATCTATTAGTGCTATAATTGTATGTGCATGATCATTAATGTCTGGCACTTGTTATGCAGAGAAAGATGCTTATGAGAGACGGTCAACCTTTGAAAAGCTGTTACAAGATGGTCAATCAGGTAATTGTTTAATAAGCTGCTTTCCAGCTTTCTGAAGAAGAAAAATATGTTAGAATTAAAGTATCTAAAGGTCTAACAGACATGGACAATTTGTTTCATTTTATTCCATTGTTATTGCATTGTATATAATTATGTATTAATTTATGCTTAGTCAAGCAAATACTCTCAATATTTGTAGTAGTCTTTTCCAATCTCTTACCCATCACACTACCATTCAATGTTTTTCTTCCTTGGTCTCTCAATTTTTTAGTGTCCATTGCCATTGCTGTTGCACTGGGTTTGGCCATCCTGATTTTGTTAGCTGTGCTTGGTTACTGCTTCTTGAAGGACAGGAAGCAGCGGCAATCAAGGCACCAGCACGTGTCTGCTAACGGCACCCACCTACATCTTGGAGAAGACAGAGAGAAACTTGTCTACAATAGTACTACCAAACCTATCTGATCCCCACCTTCTTTGTTCATCAAGAGCGGTCCTGTATTCTAATTCTAACACAGTATGCATTTCCTGCTGTTAAAAACACCCAAATCTGTTCATTAAGGGTTTGAATATTAGCTAATGATATGAGTTACATGTTCAATGCTACATTCATGATCCCCAAAGTATTGGAATTACTGTACTGTATATACCACCCTGAAAGGTTTTCTTGGTAGAAAACTCGATAGGAATTCTGGTGGAAAATTTTTTTGCCTCCCTACCGCCTCTGATTCTTTAAGTAAATCTGGTAAAGCGGCAACTGCCTACATATGCAAGCTATGTTTCCTTAATAATGTTTTTAAAGAATTTCTCTCTTTTTTTTAACTGGAGAAGGGGATTTAGTGGATTTCCCCCCACTTCAGCTTTACTTAAAATTAGAAGGAATTGCAGTCATGTTTTACATGAACACAGATATATGCTTATACAAGTTCACATTACATAAAAAGCACCATAATATTTTCTAGTAAATGAAATAGCAATGCATAAACACCCAAGTCCGGACGACAACATTTTCACATTTGCCTGATTTTTCTTTCTGCCTGAAGCCAATGCCAGGAAAATGACAAAACTCTGCAAAACATGGTGACCCCCAAGACTGGAATTTACACCCACACTGCTTTTATTACTGTAAAAAGAAAAAAAACAAAAGCAGATCCAGATCGTTCGCTAATCACTGAGCCTTTTTAGCAAAGAAATCGGAAAAACTAAGGAAAATTAGTGTGGCAGCAGGACTGAATTCAGAACCAATCCTCTGAACTTGTACACCAATAACAAACTCTTGTGAAGATTTGTAGATGTTTCTTGAGATACGATTCGTTTCTTAGTGCTTAATTTTATTGCAACAGTCCACCTGCTTTAAACAAGGTGTTTCTTTTGAGGAGGTAAGGGATTGTTAACTTTATATTTTTTTTTTTTAGTTTGTTTGTATATTAACTATATTGTATACTTTAAAACTAAAGCTGTTTTGATTTATGTACTGTGATATACTGGTTGTTAATAAGCATCTCTGTACTCAGGGTTAAATATTCTCATTTATATGTTTAGATCTGCTTTGATATGAGAATTAGACTGTCTAGATTGACTTAAAATAAAACGACTCAAAAAGCATGTATTCCATGTGATTTGGCCTGGCAAAGTGTTAGTGTTTTTGAGAAGGATATACCATTTAAACAATTTATTTTTAGTGTTTCATTGCTCATAAATATCACTATAGTTAAATGAAAACTATTTAAGAAAATGATAAAATCATTTCCACAAACCAGATTTTAATAGTTCAAACAATTAAATGTGATTTTGTTCACTTCTTTATGTACATATAAATAAATCTTGTTTGACGTCCGTTTTTAAAGATTCAATAAAACCATATCATGTATATGATGCATTTCTGTGATTTTTCTAAAAGACTAATGAGATGTTTTTTGTTTCATCCTTGAACTTAATGCTTTTCAGCCCAAGTGTTAACACGAGTGGGTATTCCATTATCCTCTAGTGACCAGCACAAAGTACTTGGGTTAAAACACTGATGCACACACACACACACACACACACTTCTATAAGTTTAGTCCAATTAAAAGAACCACTTAAGGAAACACACTAAAAATTCTAATTGCTTAAACTTTCTTTTGGCTTCTCCCATTAGGGGTCGCCACAGCGGATCTACGCTGGATGCCCTTCCTAACGCAACCCTCCCCAATTTATCCGGGCTTGGGACCGGCACTGAGAGTGGCTGGGGTTGGTTCCCTGACCGCTATTAACCTTAAATCTTTAATGCTGTATTCCCTACTGACCCACTCAGGTGGGACAATATTAATTATAATATAATAATGGAATAGCCAGAATAGAATAGCCTTTATTTGTCACATATACATTACAGCACAGTGAAATGTTGTTCTTCGCATATCCCAGCTTGCTTGGAAGCTGGGGTCAGAGCACAGGGTCGGCCATGATACGGCGCCCCTGGAGCACACAGAGGGTTAAGGGCCTTGCTCAAGGGCCCAAGAGTGGCAGCTTGGCTGTAATTACATTACAGATTAATTAGGGTCTTAAACAAATTGAAGTCTAGAGCTTTACTAATGCTATTTGACATTTATTATATAATATGTGATTAAATAGTGAAAAAAACAATTTACAGTTTGCTATCCATAAACACTTCTCAGTTTGCTATAAAACAAGATAATAGAAGATGTTGAGGGGTCTTTCCTGTTGTAGTGAGATAAGAGCTGCAAACATCTTCATTTACACACACATATGACAAAAGCTTCCTGTTCTTGCACCTGCTTCCTCCTACTTCCAGATGCTTGTATGCCATCTACTGCTTAATTGTATTTTATATAATTACATGTAAATATATTTGATTTAATATGAAATATAGTGAATGAACCTAAATTTTAAATTTTTTAAAGTTAAATACAATGCATTCAGCATTCTAGGTAAAAGATACACATAAGCCTATACTCTTAAGGTCACCACCACAAATGGACATAGTTTACTGACATACCATAGTTTAGTACAAGTTATTTTTTTCCTGAGTGTCAGTAGGACTCAATGTAAATGCCACATGAATGTTTTCAAATGTAAACTAGGTCCTTGTATCTTCTGATACAGAGAAGTTGAAAAACAATAATCTTGAAACGCTTTTCATTTAATAATGTAGAAAGCGATCAAATAAAAAGATACTGTTTTCAAATTTTGTTTTAGTTTTTGTTCTTTTCCGTGCATCCACAAAGAAACGAAAAAATGGAGTTTTTTTACTACTTTGGTTCTGGAGTGTTAGAACATTGAAATAACTGGTCCTTTTCATTTTTCAACTTGCCCAATGCCCATACACAGGCCTATTTCAATTTTACAATGAGAATATTTCATAATTGTTGTTTTTCTTTCCCTGTCGCCCATTTACACCCGTTCTCTCCCTCCAATCTGTTGAGTTAAACATGTTCCTGAGGGTCCAGACATCAATGCTCCTGTCCAGTTCTTCTTTCTGGATCTGCCTGATTGCAACACTGGTCTGCTAATTATGGATTATTTTATAAGCACTAAGATCAATTTAAATGGTATAACCTACTGCTGGACAATGTCCATTGTTAAAAGAGCTAGACAAATAAAACTATATATATTTATCACCAATGTAATGTAAAGCCAGAAAAGATCATTCCAATGACTGCAGCCGTATTCTTAACGCAGGAGAACTGTACTTTGCTGTACATTTCCCCAGCAGAGGGCGATATTGGTCTGCTATTTGAGATAAACCATAGCTAAGGTAGAGCTGCAGTTCACCTCCAGAGGTGTCCCCTGTACTGGAGTACAAACTTTCCAAATGTGATTATATAAGTAATATAATCTGTAATGTGCCTTTCACTATAATACGCTCTGATAACATGATGGTGTTTTCAAAGAAACACACGTGACACCCCGTTAATAAGGTGTAAACGCACGTGAAGCAAAAAAAAAAAAATACACGTGCGAAAACGGTGAAAAAAAAAAACACTACAGAAGTGATCATTTGTTTTGTAAATGATAGCAGCTGGGCTGTTAGTTAACTTTCTGAAATAAAACAATGACTACCACATGCAAATTATGAATCGTTAAGAGCGGAAAAGAGGAACGTCTGGCGTGTAAATTGCGGATTATGTGCCTTTGTGTAGTGACATCACTATGACTCACGGTGTGGGCGGGGCTTGCCTGCGCTTTCAGTAATTACAGAAGTGTAGTGGAATTGTCCGCCACATGTGCGGTGTTTGTGTGTGTGTTTGTGTGTGTGTGTTGAAATGAAGCGCAACATCTAAAGTGAGCAATGAATATATGCGAAAAGAGAATCGTGACATCAGTTGTTCTCGGTGTGAAGACCGGATCTGTGTGCGGTAAGTAAGTTACATTGCTGTAATGATGGACGAGTTGCGGAATGTTAGTAACAGATAAAGTGCGCACCCTAATAGAGGTTTTTTTCTTATTAACGCATTGTTGTTTCTTGTTGTTGTTTTGGCATTTTGTCCGACAAAAATACTCATAAACTTTTACACACATACTTTTGCATTAAGAACAAATGCCACAACTGCACAAAAGATTGCACATCTTTCTTTTATTTTGCACTGTGTTTCCAATGAGTTCATGGATTGATTTATAAAGTAAAATAAAACAAAAGATAACTTAAACCTGTACTCTTAATGTTACCACCAAAACTAAAAAAAAAACATACAGCCCCATTGTTAACTCCCCTTTTTTACTGAATGAAAACTCAATCCAAATGCTGTCTGACTTCACAAATGTAAACTTCACATGTGACTTTTTGTCTTATCTTTTTTACAGATATTATCAGCCTTCAAAACAGGATTATTAAAGACAAAAAGTCTATATATATATATATAATCAGAATCAGGTTTATTGGCCAAGTGTGTTGACACACACAAGGAATTTGGTTCCAGCTGTTAGTGACTCAAAGTACAGACATATATGAAAACTATACATTCAGCTTGGACTATACAAGACAATACAGACAACGTGAGACAATACAGACAGTATTGCTATTAAATAGGGTTACAGATTATATGACAGATCAGTAATGTACATAAAGTGTGTGATTGAATGACAGTATTGTGCGTCAGGTATGATAAAGAGTTTACTATAGAACTTTGTACAATATACAGCAGCCATAGTGTGTGTAACATATACAGATAATGTGATGACTGACAGTTCTGCTATATATTATATATATAATATAAAATTCTTCACTCCAACACTTTGATTTATACTTTTCAGTGTTTATTCAGTACATTTTCAGTGCTGTTCATTCGGGTTTGTGGAAAAGATGTGACTGTGATTAAGCAATCACATACTGTTCGCTTGCATGAAGCAGGTCGCATCCTAAAGATGATCGACGTATCCTGATGTGCTGTGCCTTTTCTTTTTTACAGTGGCTGAGCGAAAGTGTTCACTGGAATGAAAAGCTCAATGCATTTTGGTTTTGAATTTTCTTTTAAAAAAAAAGAAGCAAGGTGTTCACTGTAATGCGTCATCAGGCTCTGTATCCAGACTCTGGAGAGCATTCACACTGGTTTGGCAAGGCCAGTAGTGACGGAACTGATAATGCATGTTTGCTTAAAAGCTTTTACTGCTGAACTTTGGTCAGGACCCGAGTTTACACGTATTGATTTATATCTAGGTATATAATGTGTGGATATTCAAATTTCATTTGCATACCAACATTTATAGCTTGTGTTTCTTTAACTTACTCATCTAAACATACATGCCTAAATATATTTATTCATGGCCTTGGATTAATGTGGCAGGTTTGTCAGCCTTTTATTTACTTTTCACTTACAACAACTATACACTCCTCCCTGTTCCCTGATCTTAATACAAATGTGTGTGAGGCTGGACAAACTTTCTCCTAGACATTTGTTTCACTTTTGCATACAGGCAGGAAGTGGTACATGTTTCTCTCTGTTTTTATGGAGGGATTTGACATTCACACAACTGGTCATAAAATGTTTGAATTCTGAAGAACAAACTCCAGATGCTGTGCACTATAGCAGAGTGATGGAGCAAGAGAGAGAGATTGTGAGAGAAAAACAGATTCATATGTTATTGTTTTAATTTTCCATGTAAGTGTGTGTTATTTTTTTGTCTAGTTTTGACAGACAGGCAGAGGATGTGTGAATGTCAGTTTGCACTGCTGGTTCAGTGTAATTGGGCCCAGCTGTTAAAAAAAGACCAGCCCAGTGTTTTGTTTTTTTTTTTTTTTTTTTTTGACCTTGTCTACCTTAAAATTCCTTGTGGATTCACAGTGCAAGTCCGAAGTACTGTTTCACTGCCAGAGTTGTGGTTAAAAATGGAGTGGTGTGGAACACATGTTGGAAAGTACAAGACTGAGCAGAATTTTGTGTGAAAGGATTCTAGTTCTTTTGTGTATCGATATACTACAGTTATATAAATATATATATATATATATATATATATATATATATATA
>JAAIIK010000032.1:5781762-5794921 GCA_014706435.1 Silurus glanis
TATATATATATATATATATTATATTTTATTTATTTTATTTTATTTAACTTTTTTTCTGTATTTTAATACAGAAATCTCAAAACTTCAGAAATTGCTGAACTCCAGACAGAGCAGGTCTTTGAAATGCATTTGGTATGCTGTGCCAATTTCAAGGTCAGTTTCTTTCTTCAGAAAGTGGCAGCTTTGCTGTAAGGTATCTTTTTAATAGACTTTCCAGCCTTAACTATGCATCTGATAGCTAATGGTTCTGGGACTGTTTTAAATTGTTCTGTGGGGCCTTAATCTGACCGGAGGAAATTATCATTAAACCATTAGAGATTGCAAAGCAGGATACATGCAGGTCTATCTTGATGAGAGCATTAGGTAGATATTTTTTGTTTTTTTTAAGTGTTTTGGCTTCTGCAATATGCAAACAGAATCCCTCCTTTATTAAATTCCATGGGCTGAAGAGAAAAAAACAAGTTTGTAGGCATTGTTGGAAGTGAATAGACATGTTGATTTGTCTGTTTTGTATTTGTCTTTGCGTGCTTAAGGCGATTGGTTAATTAGAGAGTGTGTGCATTGGGCTGTTTGGTTTGTGCCATAGTGGGTGTGTGAAAAACAGTGGGGTTTGAACAGACGGCAAGCAGCTGATCTGTGTCAGAGTTGAGCTGTCACAGGAAAAATGTGGGAAAGTGGACACTCCTTTTATATTGTGTATCGGTGTAGAGTGAGGAATTTTCTCTTTTGAAAAAGGGTGGGGGGGGGTGATTGGTGTCTGAGGTAAGAACAAGGTCATCCAGGACAAACATGCACCACAGTGCTGAAATAATAAAACCTCTTTGGCTTGTGTTCGGCCAACAGCGGACACAGTTGCCAGGGCATACAATATTTTTGCAAAAGAGATCTAGCTATGGTATTTCTCTCGAGAGCTTTTATTGTGCGACTGGGATCCGGATCCTCAGAGATCCCTGGAATACGCCGCTGTTCCCATGGGTCCAGTCGGATTCTGGAGTTCAATGTGGCCTCACTGCAGCGGAAGACAAGTCTGGCGATGGGTCTATTTTTAGTGCAGCTCAGACTTTTGTTTGACTGTCGGACGTATTTTAATTGAGGAAGTAATTGTAACTCTTTTGCCGAGAAAGGCTGTCTCGTGTTGCAGACACTGCCTTTGGTTGCAGTATATGTAGGTGACCGTTTGTTTAGACTTTGTATTTGGTTTCTCTATGACCAGTCAGTCACAATAATGAATTTGATTTAGATTTATTCATAATACTGTATTATATTGTATTGTTGAAAACAAAAAAAAACAAAAACATTTTCATTTTCATCACTATTGTGCAATGTCAGCGTATCCATCATAATGTCCAGCTCTCATTCCTTTCTCAATATATTTCTAAAATTACACTTATGTTTTCTTCACCATAAGTCTTATCTAAAACATTTCTTTGTAGATAAAAAAAGCTCCCTTGGGAGTCTTTCTTTTACAAATGCTCAGACTTGGGCAACAAAGGCAGATACTTAACATTCTTTTCATGTTAGGCAGATAATTAGGATGGAGTATTTTGCAAAAAGCTCATTCTTGCTCTTTTGGGGAGCATTATTGCTCCAGGATGAAGGGTCTATTTAGTTTTACTTAGCCTGTTCTCAATAAACTAACCCTCTCATATTTGGATCCAGCTCTTGCTGTAGCACTTGTGCTTGTATATGAGAATAGCATCTGTTTTGGTCCAACCTGCAGAAAAAAAAGATTACTGGACAAAGAGCCAAGATCGGAGAGTCCATCTGACTCTAATTAGAGCACAAATCCTTGATATGCACTAGTTTAGTTGTGGTTTATTTGGGAGGGGGGAAGCTGTTTTACAGGTCACATGGTGGTTAGCATGTTTTATCAGCTGGAGGAACAAATGCTCTCTAGTTGCAGTTGACTCGGTGCCAGTTACACATCTGTTTGTGCTATGTGGTGTCTTATTGATGTTGGCTTTTAATTGCAGCAACAAAATGTGACAGAAAATAAAACAGAACTAATAGATAATAAGTAGCTCTGATGTATCTACAACTTCTTTATTTTATTTGAAGATTTAAACAAATATTTAAAATTGTGAACTCTTTTCATAAGGTATCAAAGTAGGTATAGATTAATTATATGGACAAAGGTTTGCGGACCTGGGACCATAAATTTCGCATGTGCTTTTTGCTGTTTGCTGTTATAATAACCTCCACTCTCCTGGGAAAATATACTAGATTTTGGAGTGTGGTTGTGGAGACTGATATGAGGGTGAGGGGGTCTAGAGTGCAGTCAACCTTCCAATTCATTCCAGAGGTGTTTAGTAGGTTTCGGTTCAAAGCTCTGTAGCAAGCCACTAAAGATCTTCTATTTCCCCCAATTTAAACCATATTAATGGAGCTAGCTGTGTGCATAGGGCCATTGTCATAGTTCTTGTGAAGGGAAAATTGAACGCTTCCACATACTAAGACGTCCTATACTTTGTGGTTTAGTTAAGAACCACATATGGCTGGAAAAGGCAGGTGTCCCAATACTTTTGTTGATATAGTGTATAATTTTCCCTCCTTTGTATCGTACACTAGGATTTATGGAGTTGATTGACTGTTATGCAGGCATACAGAAGACATTTCATGATGTGGTGCTGTCCCGATCTTACTGGCTGTGTGGAGTTTTGTTGTTTAAATCATGTCCCTGGGTTCCTCTGGGGGTCTTTGATTTTATCTATGACAAACTTTCTGGTACAGGGATTGATTTTGGTGTGTGTGTGTTTGTTGCTATGTAATGGTTTCAGGGAACTTTCAAATATTTAGACTCGGGTTCCCAGGATAGGATCTGGATTCACCTCAACCCTGACTAGGATAAAGTGATTAGATGAATAAATGATTTTTGAATAGTTGTTGCTGAAAAAGTACTCACTTCAAAAAAAAAAATTCTTAGTATGATTTTTTTTTTCACTTAGTTGTAAAAACGAGTGCATTTAGCAGCAGTAATTCAATAGTTCTCTCCCTTTTTTGTGAGTGTTTCACAAAAGCATAAATAGCCTTGGACACATTGTGACCTGCCCCCTGCATATTTATGGAGGAGTTGTCCTGAGGTCATGCCATAAACAACATTTAAAGGGACTCTGACTCCTTTTAGCACTGTTTCAAACTCCAGTCTGCCTACTATATGCACTTTTTTAAATCCGTTAGTGAAAGGTGAATGCCGGGCATTAAACCGCTTAAATGAATGTGTTTGGGTTTGGTAAGGTAGTGTGCAGTAAGACATGCGCGTGCACACACACACACATACACACTCGCACACACCGTGCTTCACTTATCCTCTCAGAGGTAATTGCCAAACCTCTTGTGAATGTTAGTTTTGGTGGAGCAGGTTGTCATCTCATAGCAGAGCTCAGTGATTACACTGAGGAACAATGCAGCACTTAATCCCTAAAGAATTCCTGCTGATGTGATCTTTGATCTTGTTCTTGTTTCGAAAGGCAGAAGCTCACAGGAATAGCAGGAGAGGAGAGGAGTTCACAAGGCCGTTCTCCAGAATTAATTGAATTCAAAAACGGGGAACTTTATTTTGTGTTTTCAAAGGTTAATTATTGATACGGGGAAGTCTTCTACTCAGCCCCTTTTAATAGACCTGTTCATGATCTTGCTGTAGTGATTCAACAAACCACTCAGACCCATAGATTTTCCGCTCTTGCCTTACACTGAAGGAGCAAACTTAAACTTATTGCCTTTGACTTTGAGCTACATTGTCCTTTAGACACTTGTCCTTTGTTTTGGGGCTTTTCCTTGGCAAAACTGATTAGATAGGCAGATTAAACTTTGCTGTTTGCATATTGTGATCTTACATAGAGGGAGTAACATTTGGAGCATGCATTCAAACTCCAGAAATGTATGTCTGGGCACACATACAAAAAATCCATCTATCCCTTTAATTTTATTCCAGCATATGCATCCGAACGTTCATGGCTTGGTCTGAAATGTTTAGTGCATTCCTGTGTTGTAGACTTCAAGGTGAGTTTTAGTTAATCATTAATTTATTATTTTGGTGTACACTTCTATCAATAGTCAGTGTTCTAATATTCCTGTGTATAATTTTTAAAACTAGGTCTGCTCTATACATAAATGTTTTATGAAAATAATTAATGTAAAAATGTAATTGGGGGAAGTATAACTGGAATTTTTTTTTTTGTTTGTTTTTGTTTGGCTTAAGCCTATATTAGATCTGCTCATCAGCACAAGTATATTCAGTTCTGCTCTGGAAAGCATCAGAGCTGCGGTTCTGCCAGCCCACTGGTTTTCTCTGCCCACTGGCAGATATACAGTGATTTGGCAAGTGGCTGGCACAAGCTAATACAGAACACTGATTTACTCTGTGCACTGGAATGGCAGGAATTTCCCGCTCTCTGGTCGATAACACTCTGTAGCCATTTCCCTCAGAATGGAGGGCAAAGCAGGGGGCAGGTGGAATGCACAGCTCTGTGTTAACTTCATAGATCAGAATGCCTGAGTCCTGAATTAAGGGCCATATAAAAGGACAAATTTTGTCAAAATATTTGGATTGAAGTTGCATTAGAAGTCTTTAAGGGAAGATAAAAGTGGGTTGTGTTTGTTTTTATTATTATTGCTGTAGTTGATATGAATAATGGGTGCTTAAATGACGTTATTTTGAAGATACGTGTGACTTGCTGGAGCAAATATTAGAACTGTTCAATTAGAGAAGGCTCCATTGAGAAAGCCTATCAGGATCAGTATTATTATTATTATTATTATTATTATTATTATTAATGAAGAGATTTGTTTTGAAGCCTACACATGAGCTTCATAACATGCTTAAGTATAGTCAGTGGCTGTTTCAAGAGAATCATTGGAAGTCTTGAATTAAGTTTAAGTCTCATTGGAGCAGTGAATGCTGCAAAATGTCAGACTTTTTTGTTTTGTTACAGCTTTAATATACTATATGTACAAAAGTTTGTGGACATTTTCAAACTACATTTTTAAAAGACAAGATTTGTATGTGCTTTTTGAACATCCCATTCCACATTTAGTCCCCATTGAGTCCAAAGGTGTTCAGTAGGGTTAAGATCAGAGCTTTAGAGCAGGCCACTCAAGATCTTCCACATCAACCAATGTAAACCATACCATCACGGAGCTTGCTTTGTGCACATGGGCATTGGCATGCTGAAGCAGGTTTGGGTCATCATGTGAAGGGAAAATGTAATGCTACCACATCCAAAGACATCTTATACAATTGTGTGCCTCCAACTTTGGGATAATCGTTTGGGGAAGAACTACATATGGCTGGAAAAGTCAAAATGCTTTTGTCTTTATAGTGTAGTTTGAAAGAGACTAAATGTGTATGGGATCTCTGCTACCAGTTTTAACATTGCCACCAAAAACTTCACACATCATATGTAAACACTGTTCATAGTACCGTAAATGACTAGCCATATAACTTTGGACAGTATTTTACCAATATATAACCTGATATAAACCAGTGTTATTAGGACTTTGAGCAGCACTGTAGGCACCAGATAACATTTTTAAACAAAATATTATGAGTCAAACAAATGTAAGCTTCCTTTATGTCACCAATTTGAGGTATGTTTTGCTTTTGCAGTGTCTGAAGCTTGAGTGACATGCCAGAGAAGTCTCGTCACGGCCGTCAACATCAGGTCTCAATGGGTGAAGGTGAGTTTTTGTATTTCTGTGTTTTTGTGCTGTTAAAAATAAAAACCAGACACTATTTATTTCTAGAGACTTCACATGTAGGGAACCTGGCGATGCAGAGGGAATAGCACAGCATTGGGCCTCATAGCCTACAGCAAATCTTAAGCTCTTGCTCTCAACCTCAGCAGGTTGGCCGTCTGTTATTCCATGTAAATGTACCTCCATACACTAGCAAAATGGAAACTATAACACTAAAGCAGTTTTTTGGAGCTGTAAACAATAATTCAGTGGAAAACAAAGGTTAATTGCATAACATTAATGTTATGCATTAATTGCATTAATTATAACATTAATGTTATGCATTAATTGCATAACATTAACATTAACATTTTATGACATTAACAAAACAGTTAATGTCATAAAATATGTTTAGAGGAAAAAGAAGTTGGTCTTTGCATCATTAAACATGCTCTGTAAAAGTAGTTTGTTCCCACCAAAGGTTATAGAGTTACCAAAAGATTGACTCCTTATTTTTTTTAGACTAGGATTCATCCACATATATCATAAAACACATTTGAAGATCAGCAGTGTGTAAATACCAAGTCTACATCCCCAGAGTGGAATATTGATTTTTCTTTACTTGTACACATCCACATCATCCAGCAATAAGTCTTTCTTTTGGCTGGTTGGTGAATGTGCTTGGCACTGGCACTGACATACCACTTGTCAAAGAATGCCAATATGTCACTGGCTCCATCTCCTCTCTCCTGTTTCATAATCAGCAGGGCCCAAACACATGGGGCTAGGAAAAGGAGAGTCCTACCTAGTTTTACACAATGACTGCTTCATTCACCACCATCTCTGAATACACCAGGCTTTGTTCTAGGATTAATAAATGACAGGTCGAGATGGTAAAAGGGAATGCTGGGCTTCAAGAAAGAATCTGAGGAAAAAATGCAGATGGTTGGTTGTGGTTAAGATGAAGAAAACAAGAAATAGCAGAGAGTAATTTAGACTTGTTCCACTGTCTTGTCTAGCAGTTAAATTAAATAGTCTTTAAGACATTAGTCCAGGTGGTCATGTTTGGTCTGTAAAAAAAAATGTAGATTACATCAGTCTACATATTGCAGAGTAATTAAAGTGGCATTGGTCTAACAGAAAATTTATCTTTCTGCTCTTTCTTATTCCAAAAGCCTGATTCATTAAACTTGACTCCAGATCTAGATGATGTCTTCAGCAGAATGATAACAATCCAAAGCCTTCATGACTCATTCACCACATTCCACACCACATATCTTTGGGGCCAGGGTCTGCTAAAAATCTCCTCTATTCAGCTGTGATTAGAGAAGAATAGCATATGCCCCATGCATGAACGCTGCAGTCTAGCAAAGCCAAATGATGAAAGAGGGCTTTGGACAGGAATTTACTGTCTTTTTATTGCAGTGATGCGCAGCCTATTCTTCTCCCACTATTTCTGTTGTTTATTTTGTCGCATCACAATGGCTTTATCTTTCTAAACAACTTTTCTCAGTGGATCAGTCTGATTAGCTTTTGACTTTCTGTTGGTCTATTGCCACTTTTGTTAAGAACTGCTAGTTTGTCTGCGGCAAAAGAGCTATTGATAACGCTGGGGGTGTTTAGTGTGAGAGGGAAGGCACTTATTGTGAACATTAGCTTAATGAGGCATTCCATGTAGCCATGGCGATATCCTCCAACTATCCCTTTTAAACTGGGAGTGAGTTGCCTCGACCAAGTTGTGGAGAAGAGTCACTGTAACGTTTTCTTTTTTAGCCTCATCCTTCAACAGAACATGTCCTTTTGGCTGCATTCTCATTTCTCACCTTGCAGGCTGAGGACCCAATGTGGCTTTTTAGCCTCACTAGTAAAGTTTGCAATGAGCTTACACCTCTACATCCTTTCCACCCAACAGATGGCCTATGTTGGTGGAAGGAAATGGAGCTTTGAATAGAGGTACTTCAGAAAGGGGCAGGAAGGTCTATGTAATACCACTGGGGTTAATTGGTTCTATAGGCTCCTGCTGTTCTTATGGAAAGTTGCTTGATTGTTCTGGGTTTCAGCATGGAGCCTTTTGAAGGAGTCCACCATGGGGAAAGATTTTTTTTTGTTAAATTAAGCAATGGTAATGCATTTGATGTATGGGCTGTATGATGGTTTAGGGTTACACTCATGTTAGAAAGTACCTTTCTCTGTGGAATCTCTCATGCATTACAAGGTGATTATTACCTGGTTGTCTCTGCCATAATTAGACAAAACTGCCAAGAAGATGTAGAATTTAATTATTGTTCAGGCTAACCACCGTTTCTCTGTGATGTTTTCGAGAAGCTGAATGTTCCTTGGGCTTTGTCAACAATTTTCAGTCCGTTGCTATCTGGGTATTTGGCTTTGTTCCTCCCTGAGCCCTGCAATCTTTACAAATTATAAGGCAGAAGTGGAGATGCAAACACTAAATGGTTTTAAATTGCTGGGTTTGCATGAAGATAACAGTGAGATATGATGTTTCAGTTCTGTGGTTATAATGTGGATGCTTGAACTGAATGCTCTGTCAAAGTTAGAGCTAGTGTTGATGGTATGTGATGGTCTGTGAACTGTGTGTGTTTGAAGAGAGAGATAAAGTTATAACCATATGGCAAGCACATGGGCTGTGTCTTAGCTAGTATTTCTTCGTCTTATAAGCATATGCCCAACTTTCTGTTTTTTAATCTGGGATGTCTGAAGAAAGTGGTTAGTCTTATACATGTATATTTATGAACTGGATGAATGACTATTCTGTAAAATCCATCTTCATTGTAAAAATCAGCTTGTGTATAGAGGTAAGGCTGAAGTGAACTGAAATTCCAAAGTGGACTACAGCATGGCGTGTTGATCCTGAATCAACTTTTTTGTCTGCCACCTTAGCATCTCTAAGAGAATAACTTTTTTTTTTTTTTTGCTTCCTGATTCCAGTTGCATGCTCTACTGCTACCACCTGAAAAGGGCCATTGTTTTCATGAAGCGCCAGTCCTTTGTACCTTCTCATGTCAAGAACTTTGGAGTGTCTGGGATTAAATTAGAAGCGTGCATTTGAGACAAATGGTTTTGTAGTCATTAGGTAATTTGAGAAGAGATTAAAGAAATTGGTTTCTCTGAGCATTTTGTGCCAGTTCCTTATTTTTATGGACACCATGGTGATTGAATCATTGTTTTCTTTTTCCACATACACATATTGTACTAATCTTGAGCTCATTTGGCTACATGCTCTCTAGAACATCTGTCCTTTCCCCTTGGGTGGGTCTTGCTCTACAGTATGAGCACATTAGCAGTCCCTTCTGAGCATTAGCATTCTTTTTTGCATTTTTGTCCTACAGGCTAGTTAAATAATAATAATATTATTCACAGGCCCATTTTTTTTGTTTTACACCAGGCAATTTAATGCCAGACTGACTAAGAACACAATTTCACAATTTGCTCTGAAGAAGGAAGTGAGAAATCCTACAAATACATTTTGTTAAAAAAAAAAAAAAAAAAGCAATTGTCTAGTTTGTTTTTGTTTTGTGGAGGTGTGGAGCAAAACCTGCATCAAAGGTAGAGGAAAGGTATCATCAATTTGAAACTGCAATAAAAAACCTGGTTTAATAAAAACTGCTCCATCTAATAAATCTTCGTACCTATTTTGGAAAATTTAACCTATTTAAATTGCACTCACTCTCATTTGTAAGTTCTCTGCTTGCTTCTCTTTACTGCATTTCATTCTTGCGTGAAAGGTTATGGTAAAATTAGCAGAATTATCGCTATTTTGAGTCCCACGCTTTATGGAAAGCAAATGATGCAAAAGATACCACAGAGATCCACATAAAAGCCAGTCATATACTCACAGAGCTATCACTCGCCTCTGTGATGTCACTGTCTGTTTTTTACTAGGCTGAGATTTGCATGAGGCTGATTCCCTGTCCTTAAATTTCCCTGTAAATGCATGTTAACACTGCCTATGGTTCCTGATTCCAACAGAAAAGATCATGTGGAAGAACATCTTTGCACATTTTGCATTTTCCACAAGCTGAGGCCAGGGAGATACTTTTTTGTTTGGCTGCTATTTATTCGGCTATATTGAGTGAACATTTCCTGAAATTCAATGTAAGGTAAACAGTTAATGGTCTGCTTTATTGGGTAGTTTGTATAGAATAGGAGTTTGAGGTTTAATGAGGATGAATAACTGTATAAGGATTGTTTAAATGGTGTGCTGAAGGAGTGTCTAGATATCTTGGGGTGTGGCATTGTCTCCTCGATCGGCTCACATTAGTCAGATTATAGCTCATGCCCTGAAGTTTGGGAGTTGACTGGCAACTTTCAGAGAGTACCTTTTTGTAACTTGGCAGGAATATCTTATTTATCATGTGTCTGCAGTTTGTCATCTTTAATAGTTTATACCTGGTTTAAACAGACAGCAGTTTTCCGTTTACCTCCCTCTCTAGGTATGTTAATGTCTTTTACTTCTGTGCATCTATGTTTTTAGCATGCATGTCAGTATATGTGTTTACACTTAAGTACACAAAGTTGTATGGGTGCGTTGCTGAACTATTTCCTATTTCCTGATCAGACGTTGTTCATTATGATTACATCCTAAGAGATATTTGATTGTTTCCTCTTTTATCCTACCTTATGTCACTCTATCTTTTTGATGTTTTCACGTTTGTCCAACGTGAAGACTCCATGGTAACCGCTTTGACTGTGTGGAAAATTTCGGTGAGACGAACAAAACCATCATTCATGTGTTGAAATTTGCATGGCATGTCCATACAGCCAGCTTGCAGCATGTTCACAGCTAATTGGGCAAGATACATCCTGGAGCAAACCATAGAGTTTGATATTCATGAGTTGGCTTTTTGTTGTGGTTATGTTAAAAAAGAAATGTGGCTTCTCTATAGTTGTTCTGCATGGTTTATGCAGCGTGTCATTTGTAGATTTAAGAAACACCTGGCATCCAGGTAAGAAATTTGAGACAGCTGTCATCAATCTGTGAATCATATTTTTGGGGAATGCTTGAGAACTTCTGTGATTGTCATCACTTGGTTCTTCAACTTTGTTTATGCTGAAACAGTAACCTTGCGGGTCGACAAACAAAAGCCTTTAATATTAACAAGTGATGGCGTGATTTAATTTTTCTTTTCAAAGGCCAAAACTGAATTGTAGAGCTTAGGCTGATACTGATATACAATTTGTTAATAACTAATTAGCTGTAAAAAAAAAAAAAAGTGTAAAGAAAAATTTTATATTTCATATAAAATTATCATACTAAACATGCTCACACCCTACTCTACAGAGTACCTGCCATAAACAAAACAGCTTTGTTTGGAAACAAAGTATTTTTTTTTTTTTAGAGACATATGAATAATTAGCTTTAACCTAACAAACATATACATTTACAGATGTACAGATTTTATTTTAACTGAAAAACCCAGCTTTACATTCTCTTGGCAAACATACAATTAGTATCTCCAAACAATCAGTTAAAATACTTCGCCTGCTAATATTGTAAAATTTGGCAAAGGTGTTCTTTGGAAGTAGAAGTAGTCTTTGTAGATTTCTTTGACCTTGCAAAGCAATTTATCCGCATTCCATGATAGATAATACCCCAGCTGACTATTCACTGTCTATGAATAATGCTTACAGATGTTGGAGGTATGCTTCAGGTCATTGTCTCATTGTATGCTGAAGTTGGCTCCAATTAGCTACAGTCCAGGAACAATTGCATGGTGCTGATGTATGTTCAGTATCCGTTTCACTTGTAATAAGTCATCAGTCTTCCCTGCTCCAACCCCCTCCCCCTTTCACCTCCATGTTTGACTGTTGGTGTGAGGCAGTCTGCTAACAACTTCTTTTAAAATAAATAAATATTACTGGGAAATTGTGTGTAAAATTGAATTGTTTGCAATAAATAAACACATTTTTGTAGAATGCTGTTAAATAGCTAACTCATTTTTGCTGTTGTAACTTGGGAGGCTACTCTGACCATTTCTTTGCTGATATAAATTGGCTTAATACAGACATACTGTAGATACTAAATTGATAAGTGCTATGTCTAGTATTAATGAACTTTATCAAGTTAATCAAGTCAGGAAATACTAAAACTGTCTAGTTAATTCCCAACAGGAATTTTGGGAGCACTTTACTGAAATAACTCACTATTGGGGTGTTTATATGTGAGGTTAAACAAACTTTTAAACTTTCAGAATACTACACTGGCCGGAATTAGAGTTAATAATTACATGACTTGTTGTTTTTTTTTCCCTTCTCATAGATTTTTGTAAAGATAATGTCGTTTCCTTCGTGCTCCCTGTGCGAAGATTTGATAAGGAATCAGGCTTCAGATGTTAAGAGTAAAATGAGATTATGGCTACACAAAGACATTTGATGGTTAGACAAAAGGATTACATTTCTGAAACACACACACACACACACACACACACACACACACACACTTCACCTTTCACAGCTATACCAGGAAACCAGTAATCCTACTTTAGATAGTTTTAGTTATAGAGCTACACATATATTTTGTTAAACTTTATAAATATCCTTTTATACTGAACACTCATTTTTCCAATGGAACTGAACGTCACGGTGCTTCCTGTAACCTGAAATCACCTTTCTCAGCTATCTGTGGATATTGTGTAACGAAAAGTTTGCCTGCAGGTTGAAATAAAACAAGTCTGTGAGTCAATTCTCTGACCTATATCCGTTTCCTGCTCATCTTAGTAGACATCAGCTTTGCCATGTCCGTGCATGTCTCAGTCGGATGTCTGGACAGAATTGCTCACTGTTCTTCATTCCCTTTTTGGTCTGCTGTTCTTTTAGCCCCTGTTTCAGCATTCAGTTTTGTTCATGTGAGATAAAAAAAAATGTGAGTTTCTGGAAAGTGTCCTTGCTGTGAAAGAATGTAAATTGATCCTCTGTCAGGTGTGAGGAATTTTGTTGTTGGCTACAGAATTTGGCCACCTGCAAAGAAGGCCGTTTTTAAAACACACAGGCTAATGATTAGCTACTTCTCAGCCGTTTTTCCCCCCCAGTCTGGCTTAAATGTACTTTAATGTATGCAGACAGTATGTGCCAATTTAATTAAAAGCCAGAATACAAGTTAAGCGTAATTAAAACCCATCTCAATCGTGCCTCCCCAAAATGGCCTACATGCGCTGTCCCTCTAATAAACTTGTTTCTAATCCTGTCCATCCTCATCACTCCCAACGAAAACCTCAACATCTTCAGCTCTGCCACCTCCAGAAAATACACAGGGATTAAATACCATGTACCAAAAACCATATCATGTCATATAAAGATTGTTAGCTATGATTAGTAGGGCTGTGAAGAAAAAAAAACAGTTCAAATTGGAAATTATCTCTTAATAATCTAAGATAATGCCACAAGCTCTGATATGAATCGAATGTTGTGTGTGTGTCTGTGTCTGTGTGTGTGTGTGTGTGTGTGTGTGTGTGTGTGTGTGTGTGTGTGT
>JAAIIK010000032.1:5794931-5806857 GCA_014706435.1 Silurus glanis
GTGTGTGTGTGTGTGTGTGTGTGTGTGTGTGTGTGTGTGTGTGTGTGAGAGAGAGAGACATCTATCCTTCAGATCTGTTACCTGTCTATTTTAGGAGAGACATAATTAGACTGTATAGACAAAATACAGACAGTGAAGACATGTATTGAAATTGGCATTAGAGTCAAAACTAGGTTAATCAACACATAAAATTTAACTGAATCAACTGAATCAAATCAAATGAATCATAACCAAATATTATACTACATGCAGTGTCAAATCATCGAATGATGTTCACTCTGAATATATTATTTACTAGACCTGCCTACTCGTTTTGCATAAGAGAGCTGCAGTTTAACATTTAACACTGATGTACCATAGAATAAGTTATCGCTCAAACAAATAATAAAAAAAATATTCTGGAATGATTGACAGTAACACGGGTGTTTTGGAGTTTTTATTATTAGCTATCATTTAAATTGAGACACTTGAGTGTGAATGTGAAAAAAATCAGCTACATACAATTAGTAAGTGATATCATTTCCACCAAAGGTTCATTCAAACACTGATGTGGGCGCTCCTGTGGACATAATTTTCCATAAAAAAAAAAAAGTTTGTAGACTATCAGTTCTAAACTATTAATTAATTTATCTCTAGTTTTAACAATTAAATTAACAATATTACAAAACCTGGCCATTTTATTATTTTTTTGCGGTAGACATTTGTTTATTTAACCCATAGCACAAATCAAGATCAGAAAATGAATATTAGATGATTGATCAGAACTTTATCTTTCATTTCCTGATATCTAGATGTGTTAAACAACTTAGAACATGGCCTGTTTTGTTCGAACTCGCCCCTTTTGCAAGTGTTTAAAATTTTTTGGAGAATGTGACTGTGTTGCCCAAGAATGTTCTCGTTGATAGATTGTTTGAACAATTAATAGTTCTGAATGTGTGCGCTTGGTTTGAGCCCTGAAATTTGAAGCTGAAACCCTGCATTGGGCAGAGCATGCCATGGAAAATGTTTACCTTAAGATGAACCTTTAAAAAAGTGATGGAAAGACCAAAGATTGAAGAAAAAGGGCCCTGCATATGATCCAAATCATCTGTCAAGCATGATTGGAAGTAGTGTCATGGATTGCATGGCTGCTTAAGGAACGGTCTCACTCATGTGTACTGATGATGTAAGTGATGGTTGCAACAGAATGAAGTCCGCAGAAACATTCTGTCTGCCAATTTACAGAGAACTGTTTCCAATTTTATTGCCAGGATTATGATTTGCTTTATCATGCAGCAAAACGGTCACACAAAAAGACTAACAAACTAGTGCTAACAAAACAAGGAAGTTAATTGGTGGGAGGGGGTCAATTTTACACTGGCCAAGTCAATGAACACACCTTGGCCCAGTGAAACATTTCAGATCCTGAAGAGTAGACCCCCAAATGAAACCCCCAAAACAAACAACAGCTGAAAGAAGCTGCCGTAAAAGACTGAAAAAAATATCAGTAAAGAAGAATGCAATAGTTTGGTGATGTCAGTGGCTTGAATCGGCTATTGCATGCATGGGATATGAAAGCATGTGTTAAGCACTATTTACCCGAAAATGATCTATTCCAATACTTTTGCTCACATTAGGCAGTCTACCAACGAAAGTGTCAAGATAATAATAATAAATAGAAGCAAAAATTCTGATCTGTTGACATATTTTTTGAGCTTGGAACCTTTCGGCATTGGGGAAAAAGAATTGGAATTTGCTTTTTTTTCTATATAAGGCCCTTCCCTGTGTCCTGATATGTATTTCATATGCTTGATTTGTTTATTAAAATGGGACCTTTGTGTTGTAATGCTGCTGTTGTTGGTAAAATGTCAGTATGGCTGTTTAGTTTTTTCTGAAGCACAATAAGACTCGACATGTCAAAAGAAGAGTTTGGTACAGTTTTTTTTTTTTTTTTACTTCTTACAAGGCCTGCCCAGACCACACACCTTAATATTAACTAATCTTGCAGTGTACCACAGAAATGCAATATGTGTGTGTGATTCAGACTTTTCTCACCACAGTGCTAAGGAGTGTTCCTGCCTCACCCTAACCAGCACTCTGGACATTGCTAAACACAAGAAGGAATAAATTGAACTTGTTTGCGTGTAGTGGAAACGCAATACAGCTATTGTGCATTTTGTTTCATTTGTCCTAAAACCGTTTTTGAAAGGCACATACAGGATTTGTTTCAAGGGATATTTTTTTTTAATGTAGATATAATGCAACTTGCTAGCATTGAGTTTATCATAACTGAGTCATGGAGTCTGAAAGTGGATTGCAGGAGTTTGTTTTCTTTGTGTTCGTGCAGAGGCTTGAGTCAACCTGCTCACCTGTACACCGGTAAACAAACTGGTTGTACTGTAACGTCATACTGATGTCATCTCTGTGCAAGTCTGTACAGTGCTGTTTAAATTGCTAGGAGTTTGGTGGAAAGCATTGGGAACGTAATGTTGATTGTTTATTTGATTTCTAAAATATTTTCTTTCATCATACCTGCTTTTCCTTTTCATAATTCTGCCATACCACACACTTTAAAGGTGATCTTTTGACATGACAGTAATTCTATTTAGTTTTGGGGTTCGGATTTAGTTTTTCTGACCTCTCGGTGTATTTCATGCAAAGCCTATGTTGAACTTACGTCCATGAAAACTGACATTATTATGGATCAAAGAAAAACGATGCTTTGTTGGCAACTGGGGAAACTCCAAGGATGAATGCTGTGTATGACCAAACCTTTGATTTACAAGTAAGCCATGCCAAACCCAATTCATTTTCAGATGAGCAACAGTCTTCCTTCTTGTCATGGAAATTTTCATAAAAATATTATAGCATGTGTATGCAATTGCCAATATAAAACTGCAAGTATGTGCTTGTAAGCATTGCACAACCTTAACAGACATCATCTGCACATGAAGTATGATGAGGCCTTGAGAAAGGGTGACTGGAATTGGGTAACTGGATTAGTTGATGGGCTTCTACATTTTCCATGCACCCCAACACCAAAGAGATGATCTCACTCTGTTTATTATGGAGCACTGGTTGGCACTCTATACAAACCTGACCCCAAGACTCCTCCTTTTCCTCCCTCTCAGGTTCAATTGGCATTAGTCCATATATATAGAGGAAAAGGAAATTAGCCCTTGACAATCATCATAGCTGAAAATCACTTTACTCTGAAATGTTTGGTTAATGGGGTAAGTTACTGTAAGAAAACCCTTTCCTTTTGGAAAGGTTGGACTTTATATACCCATTTCCCAGTGTTTTTTTTCTCTTCTGAGTGAAAGCTTTCTTTGTTGGAGCAAAATCCTGTGTCATTCCTATGAAATTCAGAAGGTTATTAAAATCGAATTTGAGCACTGCAAACTCTACTCACTTAGCAGTCAAAGTTTTATTCCATTACTAAGAACTGTTTTTATTTCCCTTCCAAAAAAAAGTCATGCGTGTCAAATTTCTTATTATGAACTTACCTCATGGTTTCATGATATATATATGATTTACTGAAAGATATACTGATGATAATGCAGAGGATTGTTTTCATTATTTAACATATACATGTATTACTTTCTGGATAAAATGTGCATATAGGAGCAATGAAGGAATTTTTAATAATGAATTATCCTTATTAATTGCAAATTTCAAATTTATTCAGAAAGCATGATTTAGGGATTTCCTTAAATTATTTTTTGCCAATGTTCAGAGATTCAAGTTAAAAATGTACTGTACTGTACTCTATAAAAATCTAATTAAGCCTGGGATTCAGTAAACCGATATCTGTTAAGTGTAATCATTACAGTCTCTCATTCGAAGCTTCATTGCTTTTGCTTATCCCCGACTAACCCAGATGCATAACTTTCATTTTTTTTTCCTAAGTTAATTTTGCAAACTGTTTCAGATCGAATGTGTGCAACAAAATAAACAACCTGAATATTTTGAAGTACCAGAAAATCTGAAACCTTTCATTTGAATTCAGATATTAAATAAAATACTTAGTTATAGTGAGGCTGATTCAAAACAAATGCATACAGAAGTTTGTTTGTTTAAAGTACCACGTTATATTTTAGTGCAATGAAATCAGAGGAAATGAAATTTCATAATGAAAGAATTAAAAGAAATTCTAATCTTTATTGCTCTTTATCAGTTTTTGGGTAGCGTGGCACCTCAAAACTACAGTGTATCTGATTAGATCATGTGCTTGGATTACCGTCTGCGCAGTTTGCTCTGTGTGCCACAATTTCCTTTCACTGTACAAAAACATCTCATGAATTTGCTGTATTAAATCCATCTTCCCAGTAAGCCATCACCTCCCAGTAATCCACCTCCCAGTAACAGTTTTGTTAAAAAAATTATCAATTAAGTGCAACTTTTTTATTTGTATTTTTTATTTTTTTGTTCCCCCTGCCAGATTGGGTTCAGAATGTATATTCCTTTTAATGAAATACTGTACACAGTTGAAGGGATATTCAAATGCAAACATAGAATTTATATAGTTTCCTATAGTACATAAAATATACACACATTTTTAACTTAATAAATCTGTTCTTTGTTATGACAGAATCTCCTCGCTTGTCTACGGACTCCTCCTTGAGTGGCCATGACCCTGTCCAGGCTGACTGCTGCTCGCTGTCCATTGAACATTCAGATAATGAGCGTCCGATGAGCACAGTGTCCACCATCTCATCAGGATCCTCTGGAGAGGGCCAGAGCAGCCTGTTCAGCGCATCCCACTGTCTCCAGTCCTTGCCCTCACTATCCACAGAAACTGACATCAACTTGGAGCTTAGCCCTCCTGAGGAACCTAATGAGTATCCTTCTCTACTGGGGCCTGCAAGTAAAAGACTAAAGCAAGACCCTGCTGCGGGCCAGTTTAACAACAACGCAAGCACAATTGGAGCACTGCCACCACGCCTGAACGGGCCTACACCTGTCGCCACTGTAGTGATGGCACCTAGTTCTCAGCTAACCTATGTGGACCGAGTTGTCATGGAGATTATTGAGACAGAAAGGACGTATGTAAGGGATTTGCGCAGTATTGTGAAGGTAAGTAAAGGAGTTCCTATTAGGGCACAAGCATTTTCTATTAGTCACAGCTGTTTACACAAAAATCTGGTGATTTAGTGTTTTTTACTTCTTAGCATATCAGTTATTAAAGTTTGTTAGCTTTTAGGAACGTAGGGTTATTGTTGTTTTTCAGTGGATTGTTAATTTCTTACGGTTTGAGTCTTTGAGTCTATTCAGCTGTTTTAAAACATTCCCTGTGTATGAATGCAAAGCAGAACAAAACGGACAGACTCTTTAGTTGTAGCTGGTATGAAAGGATTTTTACAGTCAATCGGAAATTGAGATTTAGACACCCAGGCGAAAAACAGGAGTCCAAAAATCAATTACATGTCAGCTGAAGCTCATTGTGAGTGTGGTTTCCTCTGCTGATTTCTAAACAGTTTTGCCCAAAGCTGTCTCTTTTGATGGTTTTAATTAAATAATTGTGCAAAACTCAGAATCATACTCGGTATCACTTTAATACCACTGTATCAAATGAGTTTTTGGTGTGCTGTAGCACTAAGCTAACTTTTTTTTTTATAAAGTTAAATGTTTTTTTTTTTTTTTTAAATAGTGCTGTATTTAATTTCATTACATTTTAATAAAGTACCTTTAACAATAGACATTTTCACAAAGCACCTTTATAGAAATCCTGATGTAGACTTGTATTTAGATCCCTAAGGAGGGATTTAGAGGTGACTTTGGCACAGACAAGCAATTTGAGATGAAATGAGGAGGTAACCAGATTCATGCTTTTTTGTGTGATGCTAAATATTGGGATTATAAATCATTACTTCCAATGTATGCTTTGTAATCAAATATTATCATGTAGTTGAAAAGGTGTTCAATATGATAGTTCTGGGTTGAAATCTACAGTATTTAGGTAATATTATCCATTGAAACAAGGGTGAAACTTGGGCACTTTTTAAGTATCCATGTGGAACCTTCCTCAGGAGCAAAAAGAACGTCTGAAGTGGAGAAGTAGAGCATCAGGAGGAATCAGGCAGGGGGAGTATGGGCTGCACAATATGAACAAAATTAGGGTCTTACAAGGATGCCAGAGTATACCATCCTATCTGTCAACAAGGACAGACCTAGCCAGTCATGGAAATCTTTGAATTTGTGTATGAAGAAGAATACTGTGGCATCTCCTTAAAACATTAAGCATCCTGCTTAGCATTCCTATTACGTTGCAGGAGCACGGTTTGAAAGAATGTGGTGTTTAGTGTTAGCACATCACAGAGGAGGCATTTGTCTGATTTGTTTTCCCCTAAATGGTACCTGTTAGGCATTAATGGAAACCTAGATAGTTGGTAGAAATGAGTAACATCAACAGCTGATAAAGTACTAGGTTGTTATGTTATACTATTGCTTCACTGCACTAGGGATTCTATGGATTTGCCAAAAAAAGCCTTGTGCTACATAACATTGTGCCTTTTAGCTACCTTCTCTAAGATGGTTCAAAAAAACTCCTACAAATTGTCCCACAAAGCTTAACCCAGATTAAGTCTTGTTTTTATCCACCACATAGCAATTTTAATCCCGCCCACAACATCTACCTGTTTAGGAGTGAATCACACTATTATTTGTCACCCACATTTCCTAATCCTTTATGGCCGTTTTTTTTTTTTTTTTTTTCCCATTCAATACCACATAATTGATGGCTTTGCCAGCAGGAGCTGTTTGCTACTGAACATTTGACTAGTTTTTGGCTGCACTTAGGTTTCTACAGGTGTGTCAACCTTTGTAAGAAATGTGCTTACACTTCCAGGTTTCACAGCTGCTTTAAATCATTAGGCTGTACACTTACAGCCTTGCATTGTTTCCTGTTTGGTCTGGACCACAGATGGAGATGGTAATGATTGGGTGGGCCTAAATTTTACTTCTTCATAGTAAATTTTGACTACTTTGTCCACCTGTCAGAATTTTTACCCTGGTGCAGATGTACAACAGAGATGTAGCTTAACCCAAACCAGCAACATATAAAATCGTTTTCTGAAGTGTGTTTCAGAAAGAATTGTCACTATAAGTATTTGTTTAAAGACTGTATAAGTATTCTTTGTGCTTATGAGTTTTTTATTTTAAGTTCCCATTAAATTTTCTGATTTGTTTCTGTATTTCCACACACACCCTTTTGAAAGAAGTCAGTGTAGCAGTATGTTTGAGCACTTGACTGACTAACACAGCCACTAATAGAGTTTGACATATGCCACATTTAAGTGAATCAAAATAAATCTCACTAGTTTAATACAATAGCAAATAGTTTTCACTAAATGAAAGTTTGATGGACTGCAAACTAAATGGACACACCTAAATTTTTTAGGTGAGGAAAATGTTTAAATTGTCATGGCAAAATATGAAATCATATTCTTAATCTAGGGTTGAGTCTGAGGGAGTGCCACAGCCCTAAGTTCTATTGGGGGACATTTCACATAACCCTAAATTTACAGAGAGCATTTAATTAAATGAGCACAGCAGATCATCAACAAGATTTTATATTATTTAAGTAATGAATCATTTTTTTTATATATATATTTTATATATATATTAAACATAAAACATTAAACCAAAAACAATATTCATGGCCATTTTTTTTGTCTAAATTCTAAAACTATATTGGCATCCATATAACGACAGGACTACTAACACCAATTTTGATTTGAGGGGTAAATTAAAAATAAAACTTAAAAGCTGAAACTGGACATATTATATCGGTATCACCAGATTAAGATGGTAATGCACTATAGCTATTTAATGATGGTTTTGTGCATTTTAGCATGCTGGGAGGTAAACAGTCATTTGAATTGAATCAATGGGAGAGAGGAATCCCACCATCTCCCCTATCAAAGAGAATTTGGCCAGGTTTTGTGTCTCTTGTACAGTGTAATGCGCAGGCTCTGTTCACTGTTAAGCAGTGCGTAAATGTTTATTTAGCTGTAGATCTCCCCACAGTTCTCATTGGCCAAACGTGGTGTTAAGCAGCTCATGAGTCTGTCTGCATTCGGTCTTGGCTTCCCTGTCTGCACTGTAGAGACACAGTCCATCGCAAACTGCCCAAATATGGTGCTCTTTTATCTTCAGCTAAGACACGCCCTAATATGACATCACTCAGACAATCCCCATGTTTTGCTCTCTCTTGCACATGAACGTGTATATTTGTGCAGTCTCAAAAGAACCACATATCACTACATTTAACACTAAGCCCATGTATGTATGGTTGAGTGTGTGTGTGAGTGTGTGTGTGTGTGTGTGTGTGTGTGTGTGTGTGTGTGTGTGAGTGAGTGAGTGAGTGAGTGAGTGAGTGAGTGAGTGAGTGAGTGAGTGAGTGAGTGAGTGAGTGAGTGAGTGAGTGAGTGAGTGAGTGTGTGTGTTTTTATATATATATATCTATATGTATATATGTATATATATATATATATATATATATATAGATAGATAGATAGATAGATAGATAGATAGATAGATAGATATGTATGTGTGTGTATATATATTTGTGTATATTATTTATTATATTATTTATTTATTTATTTATATAATATATATTCAGCAGAACTAACAGAGGTTCCCACACAACTGATGTGAAGCCCTATTTTAGTGGAGGACGTTTTCTTTTTTCAGACTTTACTCCATGGATTTACAAAAATGGCGATAAAGCCCTCCATAGTGGTAGTGGTTGGGAAAAATGTTCCCTTTTCCATTAGACTTCCATTAGAGTACTCAGATGTGGCCCAGTCACTTTTAACAAATAAGTGGAATTCCTAGAACAAAAAATGGCAGACAAAATATTTTTTCACAAATTTATATCTATGTTGGTAGGTGAGCAAGTCTACAAGAGTAACATATAGTTAATACTAGGTGCTGAAGGGGGAAAAAATGACAATTCCAGCAAAAGTCCTTCATCAGCTGTGCAAACGAGGCGCTTCCAAAGCTGTCGGAGTTGAAACCAGATCTATTTCTGTATGTTATAGCACTCCAGTAAACGGTCTTTATGAAAGTACTTGTGCCATTATGTAGCTGACCGGCAAGGGAATGCAATTTCATTAAGCTGAAAAGAAAAACGAGCATAAAAATGAAGGTGCCTATAACTGTTTTCTGATCGTTAATGCCATGTTATCTGTGTCCTGGAGCATGTGACTAGTAACCCTTCAGTTCTAAATGCTAATAATCAAGATGACACAGGAGAGAACATGGGCTAGCAACATATTTTACATGTGCACTGAAGTGAACAGAGTATGTTAATGCTTATTTGACGTCTCTATGCCAAGTTTAATATGGCAAAACATCACGCTTTTAATAGTTTTTACAAAAAAAACATTGATCAGAAAATGTGTAGATATAAAAAAAAAGTGAATAAAGTAAATTAGTGATAGCTTTTCCCTTTGCTTTTTTAAATGTTTAACATTGTGAGTAAATGTGCAGGTTTTTTTTGTTTTTGTTTTTTTTGTTTTTTTTTTTTTCCCGAAAGTTGTCATTGTTTTTCCAATAAATGTGAAGTCTTCATACAGATAGAGTAGTAATCATTATCATGATTTTTATCATTTTGTAAAATAAGGCTATATAATATATGTTTCTGCCCCTCTCCCAAAACAGCAAAAGTAAACAAGGAAATGGTAACAGATGATGAGCTCTCAGGGGTGCATTTGTTTCATTCTTCTTTATTTTATACCATGAGGTTTTTTTTGTATTCGTTTTTTTTTTTCTCACCATAAAATGATTCATATTTAACATATAGGATCTTTTCATTTTGCCTAAGGGGGTATGAATTAAAGGCTGTTTCAGACTTGTTTGGTGTCTTGAAATATTATACTGCCCTCTGTTGTCATGTTTTAGGAATTACATTTGTGCACAGGTTAAGATTGAACATATATTTATTGATTTGTTTATTTACTTATTTACTTACTTAATTTCATTTTCCATAACTCTTTTATACTGATCAGGGATAGCATACCTCCAGCCTCTCTAGAAAACACTAGGCACAACATGAGAAAACAAACATGCACACATACTGTGTATATATATATTCCCTCCTGGGGCAATTTTGCATAGCTTGTGCACTTTAAGGCAGGAAGGAAAAACCTACAGGCAAAACTCTACGCAGACAATAACCCAAATTTTGGATTAAACCTTAAACCCTGGAGCTATGGAAGAGCAATTTCACATTTTACTTGCTGACTTACTTTCTGCCTTAATAAATGTCATAACTTGTATTACACTTTAGCATATATTGTTATACCTTTATTTTTTTTAATTGTATACATATTTAAGTGTCCAGTGTTTGTTACTTGCACACTCGTTAAAGTCTCTGCATTTTCTGTAACAGCCTTAACAAGAAAAATGTGTCTAAAATGACCCCCCACCACCACCCATTCACTTTATAGTCTGACAACATTTACATTTATGTTTGCAGCATTTAGCAGACGCCCTTATCCAGAGCGACGTACAAAAGTGCTTTGAGTCTCTAGTAATGAACAAGTCTACACTGGTACGCAAGATTACAAACGTAATATAAATATAACTCTTGAATTCTACTAAGCAAAGGCAACATGGTAGATAAATGAATTATAGTATAGCACAGCATCTCATTGCCATGGAGCATGTCGTTTTGCTGATAAACTTTTGCTTAAGCTTCACTTCCTTTGTACAATTTTTTTCTTTTTTTTTTTTTATACTTTAATTTTTATACTTAAAAACGATAATTTTTGGGGTGATGTAGTAGGTAGCATTGCCATTTCAAGACTCCAGGGTCCCCAGTTCGATACTGATCTCAGGTTACTGTTTCTGCAAACATTTCCGTTTGTGTTTTGGTTTCTTCCAGGTTTATGTAGTTTCTTCCCACATCCTTGAAAGCATGCTCATTCATGAAAAGGATTCAACTAAATTCAATTGATTTTGTATAGCACTTCTAACAAAGGGTATTGTTGCAAAGCAGTTTTACAGAATCAAAGGTTCCCTGGTGGTCTAGTGGTTAGGATGCGGCGCTCTCACCGCTGCAGCCCGGGTTCGATCCCCCGTCAGGGAACCAACCTCAGCCACTTTCAGTGCCGGTCCCAAGCCCGGATAAATGGGGAGGGTTGTGTTAGGAAGGGCATCCAGCGTAAAAACATGTGCCAAATCAAACATGCGGATGATCCGCTGTGGCGACCCCTAACGGGAGAAGCCGAAAGAAAGTAGCTTTACAGAATCAAATAAAATGCGACTAAGTTTTGGCAATATGAATTAGAATTAAAATAGGTTTATCTCTAATGTCAGTGGAAAAAGTGGCAAGGAAAGCTCCCTTAGATGGTGTAAGAAAAAAGGCTTTGAGAGGAAACAGACTCAAAAGGAAACCCATTCCTCATTTGGGTGATAGTTGTTTAGTGATTGACACCTTGAATAACTATTAATTGCAATTGTAGCTCTAAGCCACTGTAAGAAGTTAGCAGCATGACAGAGCTCAGGCATAGTCTTCATTTCCCCGAAGTGTTAATGTGCGCATGCCTGGCAATGAATTGACATCTCATTCAACAGGATCTTTCACCTTATATCATGTGTTCATAGGATGGGTTCTGGATCTGCCCCGAGCCTGACAAAAATGATTAAATATTTTTTGTTAATTTCTATATTACAGACTAATGTGATTTGAAAAATAGCACAGAATAAGCTTTGTGTTTTAAGAGTGTTTTTGTGGGTTTTTTGTTTGTTTTCCAGGACTATCTGGCTCACATTATAGACACCAGGGATTTACCTATTAAGCCTGAGCAGGTGTGTTCTCTGTTTGGCAACATCGAAGTCATATATGAGTTAAACAGGTAAGAATGGTTTTAGAAGTATTATGTGTGAATATGTGTGTGTGTGTGTGTGTGTGTGTGTGTGTGTGTGTGTGTGTGTGTGT
>JAAIIK010000032.1:5806867-5855458 GCA_014706435.1 Silurus glanis
TGTGTGTGTGTGTGTGTGTGTGTGTGTGTGTGTGTGTGTGTGTGTGTTTGTGTGTGTGTGTGTGTTTGGGGTATAAAATCCAGCATAATTATTAGTTTGTTTGGGCAGCAGAATGTTGACATGAGACAACTGGCTTAATTCTGACATTTGCAGGCAAAGTGGTGTTTACGGCCCCATGTGTTTAAACAGTTGGTCTTCAGCAGGATGTTGGGTCACATCTGATCTAACAGGGAGCCACAAGAATAGTGAACAAATGTGTCTTTTATACACAAAAATCCTCAATAATAAAAACCTAGAAATCTGTATTCATGTCAGATTTTTAATTAGTTAATGTCATAGTTACATAAATAAAATTTCATTAAGCAATATTTCATTAAGGCTATAATTTAATCATACAACACATTATTCAACTTCAATCTGTCTGTTTGTATCTTTTTTCTTTTTCTGCAGTGAGCTACTGCAGACTCTAGAAATGTGTGACAGCGACCCAGTGGCTATTGCATGTTGCTTTGTGGAAAAGGTATTTAGTCATACACTTAAATTGCTACTATCTCTTGTATCCGGGTTTCTCACCTTTTTTTTCTTTTATATGCAGAGTGAAGATTTTGACATCTACACTCAATACTGCACAAACTATCCCAAGTAAGTGAAAGAGGTTACACCATATGGACAAAAGTTTATGTACACCTGACCATAAGATTTCAATGTGCTTTTTAAACATCCCATTGCAGAATTAGTTTCCCTCTGCTCTTACAATAACCTCCACTCTTCTGTTATGATGTTCCACTAGATTGTGGTTGTGGACATTTGTGCTTATTCAGCCACAAAAGCATTAGTACTGATGTAGGGTCAGGAGGCACTGGAGTGCATCAGCATTCTAATTCATCCCAAAGGTGTTCAGTAGGGTTGAGGTCAGAGCTCTATAACTGGTTACTCAACAACTTCCACTCTAAATCATGTAAAGCATATCTTCATGGAGCTTGCTTTGTGCACAATTGTCATTCTGGAACAGGTTTGAGTCTCTGTGTTTAAGCAAAGAGAAAATGTAATGCTACTGCATCCAGAGGCATCTTATACAATTATGTGGCTCCAACATTCTGGGGAAGAACCACATATGGTTGGAAAGGTCAGGTGTCACAATACTTTTGTTAAGATCATTTTTTTTAAAGAATATTTTATTGCAGTTCATTGTGAGTGGTCATATGAAACAGTTTCTACAGTAGAGCAGGGATCCTATGTCTTCTTCAATCCAATAATTTGTTTTGGTTGTGGCCAAATGAAAATGTCAGCTACTGAGAAAAAAAAAAATGTTTTTGGTTTATTTGCATTTCACATGTAGCTTTCATTTTGTTTGTCACTCCAAAAAATGTAGAACACTGAATACAGTGCTATATTTACTGCCTTAGTGTAACAGTTTGCATCTATAGAAAATGCGGCTTGCAATCCATAATGCATGCCAGGTTTGGTTCATTTGCAGTTGTTTTGCGTCAGGGTTAAATTGTTTTCTTACTGCAAAGTGAACCATGCTGGAATTAGCTAGAACCTGACTTAGACCTCCTTGAACAAACGATATTGGACGGGTTGTTTTGGTCTGCACTGAAGTGTGACTGCCGTGTTCTCACTTGCCCAAACAAATCACACACACAAGGGAGAACACACACCAGGGTTCAATTCGGACTAAATATTAAAAACATTTTAAGTCTTTGCTATTGATGGATAGGTAGTTTATACACAATTAATTTGCCTTTAATAATCTTTATCTTCTCTCTTGCTTCCTTTTTAGTTCAGTTGCTACGCTTACAGAGTGCATGAGGAACAAAACACTGGCCAAATTTTTCTGGGATCGTCAGGCAACTCTCCAACATTCCCTCCCTTTAGGTGCCTACCTGCTGAAGCCTGTGCAGAGGATTTTGAAATATCACCTCCTTTTACAGGCATGTACCCCTAAATGCCCTCAAATAGAACCACTCATTACACAAACAGCCACGCTCAAATGAATTTGTTTTCCAGTTAAGGCGAAATGCATTTAATGAGGTGATGTAAAATAATAATTCAAAGACAAATGTATAATTTAGTATTTGGTGCCATATTAATTAAATAAATTGAATCAAATGCTTGGGGAAGCCTTCTATTAACCTTTGACATGCTGTTTCATTTCAGTCTAAAAATGTTCAAGTCAGTATTTTGTGATTGCTCCTGGCATAATTTGTTCTTCTTTCATGTGACCGCTATTCAGACCACTGTGCTGTAGGACACTTTTAATAGTAAACATACATACATACATACATACAGTATATTAAAACCAGAAACGTCTTCACTAATTATTTTGTAGGTTTGTGTAAACCAAGTTTGTTCATACCTGTGAGTTCATTTCCTGAGCAGTACAGTATCTCTGTGGACCCCAAATATTTTAGAGTTCAACAATTCAAGTGCACAGGTCTTTCTCCCCCCGAGTTGTTTGGATTTTGTGATGGTAATATGAGCAAAAACAAAAAAAAGAGTCTGCCTCTTGAGGTAGCTAAAAGTCATTCCATCGATTTCTGGATTAAAGAGTACATACAGCCTTTGACTCTTTTGACTGGAATTCTGATGTAGTGAATCAAAGCTGAAATAATCTTTGTGTAATCGGTTGTTTCTTAACAATCCAGATGCCATAATTGGCTTGCTAAAAGAAATGTATGGAAACATGAAATGTTTAGAGTAGGTGTATATTATCCTTTGGCCTCACCTGTACCAGTTTAGCCATACAGTCAACATCAACAGTCAGCAGAGGGAAGCAAACAAAGTTGACTGTCTGTTTAAATAAATCAGGAAAGAATTGGCACCTCTGTGGGTGCTAGTATACACTATACATATCTGCCAAATTTACATGTGGTTTGGATAATGTTCCTAAAATAAAATGATGGACTTTGTCTAATACACTAGTTGTAAGTGGACTTTTAGGGTTATGACACAAATCGTGGTCAAGTTATTTATGGCTCTTTTCCTTTGTAATGTCATTTCGATGCAAGCACACATGAATCATACGTCTCTTCCTTACACATCTCAGACTGGACATGTAGCTAAACTGACAGAGCTCTGTTTACTGACTATATTTATGCTGCTTTGTTGTTTTAGGAAATCGCCAAACATTTTGACCCTGAGGAAGAGGGCTATGATGTGGTGGAAGAGGCCATAGTCACCATGACAGGAGTGGCCTGGTACATCAATGACATGAAGAGGAAGCATGAGCATGCTGTGAGGCTGCAGGTGATCAGCCATTTGTCTCTGCTTTGCATTCATCACAGTGCTTCTCATTACTCATGTTGGAATTGGGCGTTTATTAGCGATACTTCTCATCAGATGTAAATTTGATTAGAATTACTGATGGTAAATCAGGCTTTTTTGAGCAGGGAAAGATATATTTCTGTGCATGTAATAGACATGCATAGCATTTCCCAGATTTCTTTAAGACAAGAGCCATTTATGTTTTGTCCCTTACACTTTTTTAAGCACAGTTAAAAAAACTTAATTACTACTTTAGCCATGAAGTGGTTTGTAAAAGAGTGAGAAAGTGAGTCAAGTAAGGCTACAGCATGTCCAAAAACTAACCTGCCATTTGGTATTTCATTAAATAAAAAATGCTGGCATAGACTAAATCGAATTTTTTTCAGTGTAGAAAGTACTAGAACTTATTGCAAGGAAACAAATGAAATTGCGCTTTTATTTGCATTTTAAAAAGTTTGAATGATAGTTTGTAAAAGCCACTCTTTAAACCTGAATCAGTCAAATCGCCTCTCCATTGAATTAATAGAAAACCATGAGGAGCTCTGTGTCTTTGTGCTCTGTGTGACACCAACTCCTTCTCAAACTCTTTATCAGTGGACTGCGGTGATCTGTCTCACGTTCCTTCAATGGTGCAGCAGCTCATTACATGTTATCGACGTCCTCATCTCAGTCGAAGGAACACGTTTTTTCAATAAAAGAATTGCTTCACTACCCCACGTCATTGTTTGCTCAACTGTTGTGAAAGACTTTAAATAGTCTTTCATGCTACGCTACGCTTTCCGAAGTTTGTTTCAGAGATTTCTCAGAAGGAGACGCTAAACCAAGCGTAAGACTGCAGTTATATAATTCTTCTATCTGCTAAATTCTTTTTGGTTTGGCACTGACTGGACCCAATTAGACTTGGGGTGGGGTTGAAGCTCATGTTCATTAGTGAGTCATTACACATAATTACACATAATTACAAACAGAATAATAAGGAAATACAGGCAATAATTTGATCTCTAAGTGGATTAACCAATAGACTGATTAGACAAAGAAACAAACTTAATCCAAGCAGGTCCACAAACTGAGATCTTTTTGCTGTTTACAATACAATACGGATGGAAAGAGAACCAATATTGTATAGCCTGCTGTTGCCATCATAAAACATTTTATTTAGTTTAGTTTTGTTAGTTATACTCAGAGTTTTAAAAATACTCTCAAAATAGTACCCTATACCAGTATAAGTTACAATTATATCATTAAAGTGCAATATGTAAAGAAAAGATTTTACTTTAGTTGATAAACTGATACCAGGTGTAGCAATGCATTCTAAAGGGGAACTTGTTTTTTGTTTTTTTTTTCTCCACAGGAGATTCAGTCCCTCCTCATCAACTGGAAAGGACCAGACCTTACTACATACGGTGAGCTCGTCCTTGAAGGAACCTTCCACGTCCACCGTGCAAAGAATGAAAGGACGCTGTTCCTCTTTGACAAAATGCTTCTCATCACTAAGAAGAGAGGAGAGCATTATGTCTACAAGACCCATATAATGGTACTTACCAGTCTGTTCTTAGGTGTGGTTGTTTGTTCATTATTGTTCCAATAATGTTTTGCCAGATTTAGAACAAATCCTGGTGAAGTAGGTTTTAACAATATAAGCAAGTAGATTCTGGAAGCGTATACGCGCGCATTAAGCTGCTGTCTAAACTGTATATGTGCCATATTGCTAATTGAAAAAATGTTAGAAAGAATTTTCCTTCCTTCCAAATGGAGATCATATTGTATCTGTTTATTTACTCCACAGATCCATCATGGTTAAGCAGTTTCCTCTCATTTCCGTTTAACATCCTCAATTTCTAATTCTCTATAAATTAAAATACTTTCTCTGATTCTAAAGCCCATTGCAAGCCTAAACTAAGAGATTCAGGGCTAAGAGTTAGGTAAAAAAATTAAATATGAAAAGCGTTTAGGTATTTGGATGACCTTGCTCCTCATGTTTTTATGTTCTATTTCCAGTGTTCCACTTTAATGCTGATTGAAAGTGCCAAGGACTCTTTTCGCTTCAGTGTGACCCACTACAAACATCCTAAACAACCACACACAGTACAGGTCTGTAGGACTATTACTATATTAATCTGTTCATCCAGAAGTAAGCAAAATTGAAATGTTACTGTTATTTGGTTTATGTAACTTATCCTTTGCACGTTTACAGGCCAAAACTGTTGAGGAGAAAAAACTGTGGGCTCATCACATAAAGCGGCTTATTCTGGAAAACCATCATGTCATCATACCGCAGACAGTAGGCAACCTGAAGATAAATAATATAAATGTATTATAATTTGCTACATATGATATCTAAGATGTATCTTGCATTTTTAATCTTTTTAGGCCAAAGATGCGATTCTGGACATGAGATCTGCTGGTGAGTTGGTACAATTTTCTTGGCTGATGTTGGATTGAAACCTACAGTGCAGTGTCAGCATGTAGGGTACAGAGTAAAGCAAATGTTTATCGCTTGTGTGTTTTCTTGTTGTTGTAGGCCCAGTGAAGTATCGCTACAGTCCTGAAAGACAAAACAAGGGTGAGGACCTTCTAATGGGAGGATTGAAAGAGCGAAGGAGATCAGGTAAATCTTCGAATTTTGCACTTTTATACTTCTGCTCAAAAGGCATATTAATATGACATAACATCCAAGATTTAGTTTGCTTTTCTTGTCCTGCTTTGTCTTCATGCTTTGAATCACCACATAGTTTATTCAAGCACAGGCTTGTTCTGAGTTTTCAGTATGCTTTTGTTATTGATAAGGTTTCATTTGCTCCTCACATGTTAGCTCATTATTTTTATATTAGTTCAGTCTGATATCACTGTCATCGTCGTATTGTTTTTGGCTAATCGTGCTGTGTATGTTTTCAGTTGGTGTGTACTTGTTTCTCACTAGTTCAGTCTAGTTTTGCATTAAAGTAATTCAAGCATTTGCATCCTGTTGTGAAATTGTGTTTTGAGCTTGCAGATTTAATATCCAGTGTTTGTATTGTGGTTTTTATGATTTATAATTGGTGTCACCCATATAAGGATGGGTTCCCCTTTGAGTCTGGTTCATCTCAAGGTTTCTTCCTAATACCATCTAAGGGAGTTTTTTCTTGCTTGCCACAGTCATCCCAGGCTTGTTCATTAGGGATACATACACATACTTAAATTTAAAAGAAAACTTAAATTTTTCTGTAAAGCTGCTTTAAAACAATGTTTATTGTGAAAATTGCTATAGAAATAAACTTGAATTGAATTAGTAGTATTCAGTGCAATCTCAGATCTTTCAAATTAGCAAGATGATGATTTATTTGAATGAAATACTTGTTAACTGTTCCTTTTTTTTTTCTTTTCTTCTTAGAGCCATTTAACAGAGTTAAACAGAACATGAGAACTACAAAAGGTACATTTTCCCTCCTCCATCATGAAGTGACCTCTTCTATAACACTTTAAGTACACTCCTAAAAATGGAGTCTACTAAATGTGTCTAAAAATGAATTCATTGTGTCTTTCATGTTGTTCAGATTTGTAGGTATCTTCACTATAAATATCTACTGACAGAATGATAATGACCGGTTATTCCAGTTAATAATCAGCAAACATAACAAAAGAAAGTCAAAACAGAAGTGCTCTATGTAGAGCCACCATACTTGGATGTTGTCATCAGGAAATATACGTTCGCCCCTTACCATCTTTCCTTAGTCTGCTTGGCTTCAAAGCCTTACAGTATCCAAGTGGTCTCTCCGATAGATCAAAGACCAAAGCCCACATCCTCCAGCCTCACACATAATGATGTTAATTATGGAGCCCATCAGCAAGAGCCTTTGTCTTGCATCGGCCCCTTTCAGTCTGTGGGCTTGATTTGGCCTCTGATCACTGGTTCCTCTATTACGCATTCTAATTAGCAGATAATGAAAAAAAGCCTATTTTATGTCAGCCATTTGTTTCCTCTCCTTCTATGAGTCTCTCTCTCTCTCTTTTCTCTCATTGTTAAGTGATTTTAAAGCCGACTTAAATATGTGTTACGTTCATAAATGTGTGCCTCCTTAATTTGCTTAGAAATTACTAATTGACTAAAATGGGGTTTTCCTCCCCAATGCAAATCAGATTTTGTTTTTACAAGTAAAGAAGTCAGTGGCGTATCCAGTTGAGCAAAGGTTTTATCTTGGTTCCCAAAATAAAAATGTCAGGCTACAAAAATATTATGTTGAGTTGTCATGAATGATAATGTTATTGTTATTTAACAGTTTATTTTTGTTTTCTCTCTTTCATTGCCCTGGGATTTTCTTTCTTCTTTGCATCATCCTGTAGAAACTCTGAAGGTAAGCCTTCACACAATGTAATGTTTATACACTGCCCGTCGAAAAAAGTCACACGCTAATATTTCGTTGGACCGCCTTTAGCGTTGATCACGGCACACATTCAGCGTGCCATCGTTTCGATAAGCTTCTGCAATGTCACAAACTTTAGAGTTGCAGTAATTATTTACCAAGATCTTATGTTAATGATGGGAGAGATGCTGTGCAAAGTCTTCTCCAGAATATCCCAAAGATTCTCACTGGGGTTAAGGTCTGGTCTGGTGGCCAATCCATGTGTGAAAATAATGCCCCCTGAACCACTCTTTCACAATTTGAGCCCGATGAATCCTGCATGTCAATAATTTGACCCTTCTTAAACATCTTTTCCACAACTACGGGATGTGTCTTCCGACATGGTTGCTTAAGAAATAAGAAGCTACTCACTGCTACAGTTAAATAACTTGTAAATAATCAGCCAACAGCTTTTGTGCACTACTGTGTATAATGTATCTTTACACTCCAGCATGCTGACAGCATGGGCACTCTGCTGTCGGCCAGCAGCCAGGGTTCCCTGCAGGCTGCAGTTAGTGCCTCCACCTTGGGTTCTGGCACGGACGAAGCAGAGACCGAGAGACCCGTGAATGAGGAGAGCACAACCGGGTGGCTCTCCCTGGACTGGCTGAGCATGACTGGTCTTGAAACACCATTCCAAAGAGAGAAAGAAGAGCAAAAGGAGGAAAAAGGCCAGAGTGGAAAAGATGAAGAGGTTCTGGTGAAAGACGAGCAGGTAGCTGACTTTGCCAGCTCAGTGTTGGCCGCCATCTCCTGCTGGCGCTATAAGGCCAGGGCTTTGCTTTTCGCACGGGTCCCAATGGTGAGGCTCACTGTCACTATCTGCTTTTTTTTCCTTCCATCTGCTTAGCCATGTCATTCGACTGCTCTATGCTAAACACCCATGCAAGCTATATTTCCTCTCCGTGTTCCTCTGATGTCTGCTACTGGAAGGGGCTTACCTTCGCATTTACATGGCTCTGCTCATGTCTTAAATCTCATAAGGATTTAGAACATATCTCTTATGCATGGAAATTTTTCTACATTAGAAGCATGTCATTTCTTTATGCATGGTTATTATATTGGTGAGCATGGCAGTACACTTTTCGCATTAAACAAAAAAGATTTGGAAAAAACAGTGCTTCAATAAATCAATAGAGTAGGCTGTGACTCCAATGCTTTTTCCATTAAGAAAAAAGATGGAAAAAAATGTTCATTAAAGGTAGGATAAGTCTATACCAGAATAACATACATTTCACTAAAGTTGGCAATGCTCTCCCCCTTGCTGAACTTTCCAGATTTGCTCATAACATAGCTATTTACTGCTCTGATGCATGCTCAAGATATATGGAATGACGTATATTACAGTAGTCCATTGTCAGTATAAAATAAAAACGAAAGCTTCTTAATTCAGCACAGACACAATAACACTGATGTAGTCAGTCACACTTTACAGTCAGGCTTCAGTCCTCACATTGTAGAAAGTCACATGATACACACGGGTGTGTGTGTGTGTGTGTGTGTGTGTGTGTGTGTGTGTGCACATGGACTGCGATTTATTCAGCTGGTAATTAGTTTTGGTTGTTTACACGAGCCCCTGGAACAGCATTAAGATAACAATCTGCTCTAATGATGATTAATTATCTCCTCAGTTTTGACTGCCGATAGGATATTGCCGTATTTGTGAATTTGTTGCTTGAGGTTTAACATTTATTGAGAGATACGGTGGCTTTAGAGGTCTAAAAGTAATTATAAGTAAGGAAAATAGTTAGATCCTGGTGTGATGCATCAACTTGAGGAAGTGCAAAAGGGATAGTGTCTAAATGTTTTATTTCTCTTTTACCACAGTGATTATTGCTTTGTGTACTTGTGTAGTTTGTAGTTACATTTAATGACAAATCATTTTCTGTTATCACATAAACAGTTGTTGCTTATAAATGTTACATTTTAGCAACACATATCGTCACAGTAGCATTACATATTTAAATTCCTAAATTAGTTCCAATAAGTTTATCACTATGAGTTTATCCATAATTAGCAAGCCAGTGGTGACTGTGGCAAGGAAAAACTACTTGAGAGGAACCAAACTCAAAAGGGAACCCATACTCATCTGGGTGACACAAGATGTCCATTCATTACAGATTCATCTTTGTTGGTGATTATCAATGGTTTACTAATACACACTTGAGTGCAACAATTTTCATGCCAATTGTAGCCCTAGACCTCAAGTACCGTATTTTCCGGACTATAAGACGCTACTTTTTTCCCACTCTTTGAACCCCGCGGCTTAAACAACGAAGCGGCTAATTTATGGATTTTTCCTTGGTTTTTCCCGGTTTCACAAGCTTCAAGCCAAAAAACTGAGCCCCATAACATTAGACCAATGAAATTGCCGAACGGGTTCAGGTGAACCAATGAAACTCTTTATATTAAATCAGATGCGCTCCCACTGAATCGTCCCGCACCACATCATAAATATGGATTAGGTTCCTCTGACGTTTGACCTGCCGCTCACTCGGACTGTCTACAGGAAATGCGAATCATTCGTCACGCTGAAAACAACCGGGCTTGAAAACACGCACTTCACCTGTGTTCTGAGCTGCACGGCATCGGGAGAAAAGATTCACCGATGGTGATTTTTAAACGCACGACGATGCCAAAAGAAAAACTCCCGAGAGAAATTGTTGTGAAAGAAAGGAGGAAGACAGTGAACAATGACTTTCTTGGTAGGCTAATGTTTAGATACAAGCCGTGTAACAGACACTGTCTTTCGTTAAAGCCTGTGTAAAGGTCATTAGTTTCAGTGTAGACACCTGCGGCTTATAAACAGGTGCGGCGTATTTATGTTCAAAATAAAAATCTTTGTAAAATTCAGTGGGTGCGGCTTATATATGGGTGCGCTTAATAGTCCGGAAATTACGGTATACATTTTCTAATAGAAACAATAACCTATTAGAACTTCAACACTTTCAACACTCAACAGTTTCCAAGGTGAAGAACACGAACTGGCGAGCAGCTTATACTTTGATAAGAAGGCGGAACAGAGTCAGAACTGATTTATATAAAAATGAATCAACATATTTTTAAGCGATCAGATTAGAGAATTCAACACCACGCTTATATCTGGATATCTATTATTATAAGAACTTTACAAGTGATGTTACAGGAGGCCAGGTCTGTTTTGAGAACTGCTCAGTTAGAATTGATAATAGCACGTTGAGTCCATATGAATGAGATTCTGTGATTGAAGTTTGACTTCAAAGACAAATTTCACTGTCAAATTTTTGGAGGTGGGAGATGGATATGCTATATTCAGACTAGCTCTTTGGTTCCCAATTTCACCAAAGGGTTTCATTATGTTTGATGCCCATCATACAGAAAGCAGTTTCTAAAGGTCACCACAATGCACTAAAGCTTTTGCTTGAATTGTAGCCGTTTAAAAAACGATGACGTAGTACTCAGAGAGGAGTTCACTCCAGTTTACATGAAAGCACATTTAAATAGGATTTGTACCGTTATATTTTATTGTTCTTTTATTTTTGTTGCTTCCGTTTTATATTTAAGAACAGAGTTGGGGAGCAGGCTATGGAGGAGAAACTGGTGGAATCTAAGAGAAGCCAATCTGCCTTCGAAGGAGACCAGAGTGAGAATTCTGCTGTATGTGTAGAGGTAAGATGGGCACGATATATAATGTGTTTGATTATATTTCATTACATAGAAAACATGTCTGCAGTCCCTGCAAAATGGGCAAAAAAACCCCACTACTGTTACTGCATTGATGTCTCACAGCAGCAGGGTTGCCTGTTCAATCCTGAACTTACATAAGTGTCTCTGGGCATTTTGCATCTTCTTCCTATGTTTATGTGGGTTTCCTTCTAGCACTCCATGCTGGTAGGTGAATGAGAAATTCTAGATTCTCCCTACATACAATTCTAGGTTTTCCTAACACACTTGATTGGTCTGATCTGGATCTAGATCCTCTAAACAACCCTAACCAGGATAAAAAAAGGTTATTGATGATGACTGAATGACCTACCATGATGCAAATGTCTTTTATCTTATCTTATGAATATTTAAAAAGCATCCTGTATGTTCATGTTTTGGCATAATTGAACAAGTCCCTATCAGAAACAGTGATTGATTTTTCTTTTTCCCATTAGGAATGTTCTGAGGATCATTGTTCACCAGAAGTTTCTCTGCCTGCAGAAGAAGAGGAAGAAGATGAAGAAGAAGAAGAAGAAGAAGAAAGAGCTCAACAGTCACACATTATTTCTCAGGATGAAAGCAGAGTGGATGAAGAGATTGTGGAGGTTACCATTGAGTCACTGTCCCAGGCCCACAATGAGATCCAACTAGAGGATGAGAGCAATCATTCAAGACCAAACTTTTCAGAAGATGTAGAGGACCTGGGGGATGATGAAGAAGAAATAGATGATGATGAAGATGAGGAAGAAGTGTCATCAAGAACTGAATCGAAGAGCATCTTGCCAACATCTGTTCTAGATAAAGCCAGTGTTATTGTTGAACACTTTGTTAGCAGTCTCTCTCGGCAAAGCAGTGTGGCAGTTGATGACATGTTATCTCTGGGTTGCTCTTCATCTCAGACCGGAAGTAGGAGAAGTAGTGTGTTCAGCCTCAATGCTGAGCTGCTGGAAAAGGAAAAGACACAAGAGATAAGCTGCTCGTCTCCTGAGCCAGTAACTTTTCAACTTGTACCAGAATCTTTTGCCTCAGCCACTCTTGGAGACAGGCTGGTCACACCAGACCAAAGAGCTCAAACAAAACCAGATACACTTTCCAAAAAGGACAGGATGCTTATCCATAAGATCAAGCAATACTATGAGCATGCTGAAGAACAGGATGAGAATTTCAGCATCAAACGCAGGGAAAGCCTCTCTTATATTCCTGCAGGATTAGTCCGCGATCTCAGCCGACAGCTCAATGGCCTTCCCACTGAAGAAGCTGCGGCAAGTCACAAGAAGGCCTCAAAAGTCACAAGACCTACTTCTTGGTCAGTTTTTGAACTTCCAGGACTGGAGAAAGAGAAGAATTCCACAGAGGTCATGGAAACAGAGATTCTGTCTAGTATAGACACACAAAAAGATATGGAAAGGTCTCGGGTTGTTGCTCAGACAACTGATAAAGAAGAGGATTTTCAAACCTCTTCTGAGATGATAAAAGTTTGGCAAAACATGGAGGTTGAAATCGATGAAACTTCTAAAAAGCCTCAAAATGCTTTTAAAGATAACATAAATAGCATAGATGTCAGCCCTACCCAGGACCAAAGGGGACAGGAAAGTTCTTATTGTGATATTTGTGAACCTCTCGAAATAACAGAAGAATTTGACAGCATGGCTGGACAAGGGACCTCAATGCCTTCCCCACTTATCGGATTTCAAGGCAAAGAACATACTGGGGACAGCTTATACAGTGATGAGATTCAAAAAAGACAGATCAAACATGCTCCACTACCTAAGATTGTCTCACTGAGGTCAGGCTCAGAAGATGACCTAATGATACAAGATATGGAGAAAATGAAGAACAAAGTATTCCAGCTAGCAAGGCAATACAGTCAGCGAATTAAGAATAACAAGCCTGTTGTGAGACAAAGAGAAAAGGTGTCAGATATTAACTTTTGCCACCAAAACCTGTCCTCTGTTGTGGAGGACAAAACTCAAGAGAACGAGATGGGTAAGTACTTTCAAGCCAGTTTAAGATGACAATTTAATCTAATCAGTAATAATTATCTAATTAAATCTAGTTTTCTTTTTTTATGCTGCCATTATTAATTTACAAATTACCTTCGTTAATTGTAAGGTGTTATTGGTTATAGCTTCACTTAATTGAACACTCTTTGTTTAAATATCTGTAGGTATGCAGAGCCCGGCACTATCACTTGTTTCATGTGAGCACGAAAACTCCAGTTCATCACTGAGCCCCTGCTCCCTGGGCAGTCCTCAACTGCAGTCCACTATCAGACAACATACACTGGATCAACAAAGCCCAGTCTACACTGAGAGCTTTAATTGGCCAGATGTAAGAGAGCTGCGTTCCAAATACTCACGCCCGAGTCCTCAATTAGTCTCAATTAATCGCAGTTGCTCTGTCCCAGAACAAATACTTGAAGTTGGACGAAATAATCCCATAGCCCATCAAAGCTGCTCCTGTTCCAGCCCTGTTAACGACCCCCACACAACACAAATTAAAGACACATCCACTACCCATTCCATGGACAAGGGACCTGCAGGACAGGGTGTGGTTAAACTGCGCAAAAGCAGTTCTTTGGACCACGTGGTGGGACCGCTTCATCTAAAACAACAAACAAACCTTGCAGACATCCAAATGAACTATTATATATCTGGCCAGGCCACCCTGCCCAATGAAAACAAGATCATTATAGTAGAAAGAATTACTAAGATGGAAAATAATGGTCTTGGAGCCGATGAAGAGAAGAAATATGAACTTCATAAAGACCAACTAAGGTGTCCAGACAGCGCTGAAACATCGATGCCGAGGTCATTTGAACAAGCCGAGAACAGCCAACACAGCTCAGTCAAAAACCTGCGGGAGAAGTTTCAAAACCTCGGTTCGTATACATGAACGTTCTTGTAAGCTGATGTCAGACTTTTCTATTATTGTACATTACTGCGCACAAGTTCAGTGTTTTTATACAAAAATATCTAAGCATAGAGTCTTCAATCCATGTGTTCATTATGTAAAATATAGATTGTTAATAATAATGAGTGTTCAAAAGAGTATTTGTATATAATTATGCTGTATTAATTGAATTAAATGGTGAAAGGAAATGTATAAACTCAGACCTCATCTGAAATATTTGACACTTTATGTAATTTAATTTATTGTTTATTAGCATATTACAAGATTTTAAATGCAAAAAAATGCTAGTAAATCAAAAGCTAACCAAAAGCCTTTTTGTACATAGACACACACTATCTATCTATCTATCTATCTATCTATCTATCTATCTATCTATCTATAGATAGCTTATGGTCAATAGATAGATAAATGTGTGTGTAAATGTATATGTTCAAAAGCTTTTAGTTATTTTCTACATGACACTGGTAAGATTTCTCAGGATGCCTATTTGCTATTTCAAGATTTTTATCATTTACCATTATTCATTCATGCTTTCATTTTTATGTACTCTATGTAATTGTTCTCTGGAGTGTCCAGTAACCATACTTCCATAGCAATCAAGTGTATAATCTGAATTATGGCCAGTTATGTGTCTAATGGGTATGGAAGATAGCTTGTAAGTGCTGTAGACTTTACCTTACTGTATGTATATTCTTATAAAGCTGTCAATTACCAGTAACAATAGCTAATGTGTATGGCTTCAATTAACAAGGAGTACAGTAGATAAAAGTGGAGATGAATGCACTTTGAGCTCATATGTCTGTCTGTTTTCTATCCATATAATTTGATTATCTACTGTAAATTTGTTTATCATTTTTTTACATTTCTTTTAAAAATGCATACTGTATAAGTAGGCAGTGTTCATTTTTTGTTCATTTTAAAATAACTCCTAACAGGGGCTTCACGTTACATCCAATGTTTCTATAGAAAATGGTCTTTACAATCATCACATTCATCTTGAACATAGATACAATCTTGAATATTCATTATGTATTAAATAAATAAATATGTAAGTATGTCATTGATACAGTAAATAAATTCAGAAAATATTAAAGCAATGCTCATCAAAGAATAAGGAATACTTCCATAATGGGCCAAAACATCTGACAGCCAAACAGGATTTGGGTATTTATTAAAAGAAATGGCTTTCACTGTGATCTAAAAAAGCATCTTCAGGATCATGACCCGAGGTGATGCATCAAATTTCCTACCTGTATCTACTGCTCAAATGTTACTATAACGTGATTAAAATGCTTACATGTGCCATTTATTGCTTCCACTCTTTGTACAATTTTCACCAGATTTGGGTCTCATCATTTTGGCACCCTGCTGCCCATTTCTTCATCCAGATCTTTTAAAGTCAGTGAGCTCATTAACTTGTCATGGTTAAAACTTACACATTATAAGTGAAACTATTTGCAAAATCTCCATAGGTTAGGAAACAGAATTGAGTAGTTTACCTCGCGACTCTTCTAGCCTGAGTCGTTTGTACTTTGATCACGTGACTCCTATGACTGATATGCACAGGAAACCGGATGTATGGAGTAGTTCATCTCATGATTCATCTGATCCAAGTCGTTCGTTCTTTTATCACATGACTCCCATAGACGCTACACAATAGATCCAAATTTTGGTCCGATTCTTGACATTAATGGTACAATAATTATGGGAGTCACTTGACGAACAACACGGACCAGAAGATATGAGAGGTGATTAGCTGCATATTTTCATTATTGGAACTATTGACAAAGTTTGTGTATGTAGCCGTGTTGTCGACCTACTCAAAATGTAACATTTTATATTGTTTTTGATCTAAGGAACAAAATGAACTAAATAACTCATTAAATAAATGAATCAAATGAATAAATAAAATATTTTGATGAACAAGATTCAAAGAACCAAGTCACTAAACTGAATCTATCTTCCCATCACTAATCCACACTTTGAAAGAAAATGTATAAAATGATGTAGTGTTAATCCAGGATATTGCTTGATGCACTAATGGCCTTCCCTCATCAGATTCACAAGGAACCTGGAATGGTTTTCAATCCACAGATGTGCCTTGTCAAGAGTTATTTTGTGACATTTCTTTACCTTAATATGCTTTAAACAATATTTTGTCTTGTGCAGAGGAAGGGTTGGTACAGATTCAATAGCCTCATTAATCCTTATTCTTGCATGGTCAGTCGATCTGAAAAATATCATGAACTTTAAATGTATCCTCAAGTGCAGCTGTGAAGATGTATCTGGGCTGTATGGCAGGGTGACAAGATGCCACTCAGTTTGCACTATGCAAAAACACACCTGGAAGACTCTGGCAAAGGGTGCTATTGTCTGATGAGCCCAAAACTGACCTTTTTGGACTGAAATTTAAGTGCTATGTTTGCCAAGAAAAGACCATATGTACTGTGAGGCATGGTGGAGGTGTATTATATTTTTTTTTTTTGGGGGGGGGGGCAGGCCTTCCAAAATGACATTCTGCCAAAAGAACATCACAATGGATTATGAATAGGAAGGTGAACGTCTGACAGAACCTTGACTTAAATCAGACACTGTGGATGGAATTGAAGAAAGCAGTCCTCTGTCATGGAATGTGACTGATCTTGAGTAATTCTGCAGGAAAATGGTAAAATATTCCCCAGTCTACGGATGCAAAATTGAAACAGCCATTGTTTACAACTGTGATGAGCAAAAAAGCATCATAGAACTCACAGCACACTGAACCTTAACGTGTCTGATCCGCATCAACTGGGAGAAGACCAGGAATATGTTCCTAATCCTTTATATGATTATATATCTTTTAAAAAAAAGATTGATATTAAATAAATGTCTCGAAAAAGTTGATTTTTATATTTAAAAAAGGCATATAATTGTTTTAAAATTTCACAATATTTTCTTGATTAAACAATAAAGAAATAATTTTTTCTGACAGATTTGTTAATGCCTCTTTCTTGTGAGCATCTTCACAGTTTTAACCTCAAATTTTTATTTGATTTATTTTTATAACCTTTCATTTTGCTCTTTACTGAATGCTAAACAGTTTTTGTTTGCTTGTCTTATTAGTTTGATTTCAGTATTTTTTATTTTTTTGCAATCTGTTTACTTTTTAATTCAAATAAAAAATGTATTACAAGCAAGAGTTTCAGGGTAATTTACATAGAAAATTATAACATATACTACCAGAATTATATGTATAGGCATTAACAACCTGTGTCTATGAATATAATGGCCTGCAGTATTCATAAAAATCATACATTTTTTAAGGATGTTTAGGCACACAAGGCACATAAAACCCTTCTTGGACTTTGCAAAAATTCCATAATGTGTCTTGCACCAAGGAGAGGCTTCCAACTGGTTGCTCTGCCATAAAGCCCAGATCAGTGGAGTGACCTTTTTCTCCTGATGGCCAGCTCTAAAAAAGAGCCTTGATTATTCCAAACTTCGTTCATTTAAGAATGATGGAACCAAATGTGCTCATCAACCTTCAATGCAGCAGAAGCTTATTTTGTATGTGCCTTGACACCTCCTATCTCTCTAAGCAGTTCCTTTGACTTTTACCTTTTTTTTTTCTCTTTTTTTTTTTTATACATTTGATTTACATGTGCAGGTTCAACCGAGTCTTACCAAATCATATATAATCAGTTAAATGTGCCACAGGTGGACTGCAATCAAAATGTAAATACATCTTGAAGATCAAATTCTAAGTATGAAATCTGAATGGTTTCCACTACAAATACTATTACAATCCATCAGGTATGAAACATTAAAAGAATTCATTAATAATAAAAATTTAAATAAAAAAAAAAATTGTGCTTGTGTACATCATTAAATCATTATTGTCAAACCAAAGAAACCCCTGAGAAAAACTCTCTGTGGATTGAATCTAGATGCTTAAAGATGCTCTAATTGTCCAGTAGATACCAACATGTGATCTACAAATTGCCAAAGTGTTCTCTTTGCTCCTTAATGTATCCACAAGACAAAACAGGACACCAATAGAATGCAACAAATTACCATTTCAAACTTACAGGTAACAGAACATACATTTTGTATTAAAAAAATGTTGGGTTTTTTTTCTTTTGTTTTTTTTATTAAGAACTAATCAATATTTTTGTGTGGACCTTGTAGTTAGTTCAAATTAATTAGTTAGTATGACAAAGAGCTACATGGTTTGATGTCTGCTTTGTGTTTACATTGTGTCAGACTCCTCCCATACTAATGATGCAGGCTGCATGACATTGTGTGAAGTGCAGCTGCTGTACTCTGAGCTCAAGTGCGCGTTTGGAGAGATGACGACCGGCCATGACGCGCTGCTGCCTCCATAGAAAGTAGATTTTTTGTTTTATTCAGTAGGCAGAAATAGCTATTTTTCTTTCTCGAATTTCGTACAACTCTACGAAACCACTATCTATAGTAATCTCCCGTGCAGCTCTTAACCGGTTTTCTAGGTTTGTCTAAGATGGGTTGCGCTATCTCTGGTTTGGGTTTGGCGCCCAAGAAGCCGGTGGAAGAAGACGAAGCGCCGCATCTCACCGGCGAGCACATCGACCTGATTAAGGAGTCGTGGAAAGTTATCCAGGAGGATATCGCCAAAGTTGGGATAATCGTGTTTGTCAGGTACAGATTCCTCTGACAGTCTCACAATATACAAGCAGTTAGGATCAAATCTAGAGCAGAGCACTTGCTTCTGATTGGTTGACAGGCGTTCTAAGGTGCGCAATTATTGTTCTAAAGTAGTTCCAAACAGGTGTTGACCCTCTTCCAGAGTCATATCAGTTCGCCAAGTTCAATTCAATAATGGAAAGTTCTCAGCGTCCACCACAGCACACTGATCTAACAACCAACAAACTATCAATACCAACAATTATTTATCACTGTCATTATATAAATGCAGCAAATACAACAGATAAATAAAAAAAACTCTCACATGCTTTTATGTCAAGTTGTTGTTTGTTTTTGATTGATGTATTATTATTGGAGATAATAGATGTAAACGGATACATATTGAAAATTGTTCACAGATGTTTCTGTTTAATTACTGAAATCATATATGCGCAAATTCTTCTTGGTTTTTTTTTTCTTTTCTTTTTCTTTGCTCTCTCATAACCTTCCAGCAACCCAAAAAGGTCAACTCTATTAGCTTTAAAATGTTGAATTGGAACGGGTTGGAGATAGAAAACGTAATAAATGAGTTTACAGATCGCTTAAAGGATCAAACCGGAAAAATTTCTTAATAAACACATGGGAACGTTGCCTTGATGTGGAGTAACCAATCTATAAGTGAAATAAGCAGTAAACTACCTTGTTTTACTATGTTCCCTTGGCAATACCTCTCACACATTGTTTAATTGCAGAGAATGTTTTCTTTTGCAGATATTTTTTTTGCTCATCACATCAGATGTCAGTTCAAACCTCTATAACATTCATGGTTCTTAAAACAGCTTGCTCTTGTAAACTGGGTTGGAGGTTTTGAAACAGTTAGTCTAAATATTCAATTTAGTTCAAATCAATTCAGCAAATGGACATGTGCATGCATTTAAATTTCGATTTTTTTGCCTAACGAGCAAGCCAAAGGTAACTTGGTAAAGAAAAACAACGTGAGATGTCATGAGAAGGAAAAACCTGGAGAGGAACCAGATTCAAAAGGGAACCCATCCTCATCCAGAGCATCTACATCATTATTCTACTCTATAGTATAGAGATTAACAGTGCAAATGTGTTGCCAATAGTTACAGCATAAGCATCAGAGCTATTTTGGATACGTTTTGTGACTATATATTTTGTTACCTATAACAAATTATTATTTACATGTCTGGTGTTATAGTTAAACAGATGGCTGATATAGATAACTATAGATAATATGTCTGTTTTATATTTGAACTGCCTTGGGAAATAATCTAAATGGTACTGATATCTTAATATAGGCTTTCCCTTCCACTGTCACCTTTGGCTTGCTCTGGCTTGCTCATTCTTGCCTCTGGCTACAAATCTATATAGTCATAATAATCTGAATAGTACTGCAATAATCTAAATGATACTGATATCTTAATACAGGCTTTCCTTTCCACTGTCGCCTCTGGCTTGCTCATTAGGTATAAACTTGGAGACTAATTGATGATGCTAAAATGTATAGTCATAATCTCTTTAGTTCTGTGCAGCTGCTTTAGGACATTGTTAAAAAGCGCTATACAAATAACTGAACAATACCTAATATGAACAGTTTATTAAACTGTGCCCTTATCCACTGGGTATCTCTATTTCCCAGGGTACATGGAAAGGCATTTTTACATTTAACATTTTCTTTCTGGTAAATTAGATTCAGTTCATTTACATAGTAAAATCCCATCATGTGTAAACTATGCAAAATATCAATATCATATTGAAGTCTCATTTGTCTTTCTGTGGCCATATGGCTCCTTCAAGTTTATTATTAAAAAGTAAATCTTGTATGTAGCCAGTAGTGTATTTGTAGTCATGCAGAAACTGTTTGTACCATATTTAATAAAAGCTCAGATGAATGGTATATATGTTTAAATTGTATACAAATCATTTATTTTGAACACTAATATAAATGTAAAAAAAATTTCAAAAAAGATGGTGTGGGAGTAGGGTTGCTGCAGTGTCAGTTTTTTGACTTGACATGGTGTACGGTATCTCACAAAAGTGAGTACACCCCTCACATTTCAGCAACCATTTTAGTGTTTCTTTTAATGGGATAATACTATAGAAATGCAACTTGGATATATTTTAGAGTAGTCAATGTGCAGATTTACTGTCCTCTGAAAATAACTCAACAATAGCTAGAAACAATATTGAGTACACCCTAATAAACGTGTCAAAACTGTGTCCAAAGTGTGAATATTTAGTGTTGAGCACCATTGTTATGTAGCACTGCCTTAATCCTCCTGGGCATGGAATTCACCAGAGCTGCACAGGTTGTTGTTGGGATCCTCTTCCACCCCTCTATAATGACATCACAGAGCTGCTGAATGTTACACACATGGCGCTTCTCCACCTTCTGCTTGAGGATGCCCCACAGGTGCTCAGTAGGGTTCAGGTCTGGAGACATACTTGGCCACTCAATCACCTTCACCTTCAGCTTCCTCAGCAAGGCAGTTGTCATCTGGTGGTGTGTTTGGGGTCGTTATTATGTTGGAAAACTGCCGTTCGGCCCAGTTTCTGAAGGAAGGTCATCATGTTCTGTTTCAGAATGTCACAGTACATGTTGGAATCCATGTTTCCCTCAATGAACCGCAGCTCCCCAGTACCAGCAGCACTCATGCAGCTCCAGACCATGATGCTACCACCACCAAGCTTGACTGCAGTGAAAACAATTTTTTGGTGCTCCTCATCAGGGCATTACCACACATGATGGACACCATTGGAGCCAAACAAGTTTATCTTAGTCTCATCAGAATAGAATAGAATAGAATCGAATAGCTTTTATTTGTTACATATCCATTGAAAATCAATGAAATTCTTTTCTTCGGATATCCCAGCTTGTTCGAAACCTGGGGTCAGAGCACAGGGTCAGCTATGATACAGCGCCCCTGGCACACAGAGGGTTAAGGGTCTTGCTTAAGGGACCAAGAGTGGCAGTTTGGTGATGCTGGGGCTTAAAACCCCGACCTTCCGATCAATAACCCAGAGCCTTAACCACTGAGCTCTCATATCCTCAGAGAGTCTTTGCCATGAAATGTCATGTTGAACATCCAGTGGTCAGTACTCAAAGCACCAAATTTTTACTGCTAATACAAGATACACAAATTTTTATGGTCCTGTCAAGCAGATCAAAACATGAACATGATGAATAGATCATGTGGCTTTGCATGGTTACACGACATACAGCTGTTATCACTTAGGGTGTACTCACTTTTGTTGCCAGTTATTTTAACAATAATGGCTGTATGTTCGAGTTATTTTTAGAGGACAGTATTTCATACTGTATGCTCAGACAGTTTTTGGCTAAGCAACACTGCACAGTGCTAAGTCTGGATTTTTTTTAAATACTCTATTTACTTACAGTTTCCATTAACAACAAAATATGCACAGTGTAAGAGTTTATAGAACAGCTTTTCTAAAAATATATTACTACTAAGAAAGAATAACAATACTGTTTGAATTTTTGAAAACTCTGAGGTAGACAGCTTTACAAAATCTGATGTCATGCAGTTCACTAGGAAAGGCCTATGGGCTTTAGTTCCAAGTAATGGCTCAGGGGTCTTTGGAATAATGTGATAAATCAAATTTGAAATAATCACTGTAAGGGAAAGATAATGGCCCCTCTCTTCCTCTTTTTCTCCCACTGCCTCTTGCTCTGTCTCTCTCTGCCACACAATTTATTGTCAGAATCTCACTTTGTAGAGATTAAAACAAAAACCCGGTTTCACAAGGAAAAAATGTCTACAGGATGGGAAAAAATACACACCTAACTATAATGAAGATCAAGATGTCATTATACATTTTAAGGGCCTATATATTTTGTCAGTAAGGAGAAACCTTGCATATGACTGTAACCATGATGTCATAAAGGAAGGGAATAAGACTAAGCACACAAAACCCATGTAACTCTATCAGACAGCTATACTCTTGTTAGTTACTCAGGTCTCCACACCTGTGTACCCCTAAATAAATCAGATGAATGTCTTATGCCCATATTGAAATAGTGATTCAGTGTAGTCACATCTAAAGTGCTCTTAGCAAAATCTGACTACACCAAGGGTCTCATCTTTCAACCCTGTCTATGTTCAATTTTGTGTAAAGATTAGTAGAAAATTTTTAATCTATTTAAATGATTATTAGAAGCATCTGTTCCACTTATTGTCATTCATATCAGTGTAATCAACAATACAAAACAAAACAGTTATGAGGGATTTTTATGAGCATGCAGATTTTGTAAATGTAATTGGGGCAATAGATTGCTTACAAGCAGCCATAAGCTCTAAAATAAATGTATATTTTAAAAAATTATGAAATAATTTTTTTCTTAGCACTATTGTCCATCTTTTTACTTTTACTTTTTTACTTTTAGCTGCTGCTTGCACATCAGAGGCTACAGCTAATTTCAGTTTAACACAAGCCCTGCTCCTCCTCAGTCCTCAACAAGTGCCCCAAAGCAGACCCATCTCCTGGCAGTTTCAGCCCCAGTTCAGGCGGTTAGCGGTTTAATTAACACCGCACCATTCCAGCCAGTATTAGCTAATTCCCCAAAGTGTGCTTTTGTGTTAGTATATGCTCCTCTTTTAATTCTTCCTGGTAGAGCACACAACCATGGCAGGAGACTGGGGAAATTGGTGTCTTCAGCATCATGTGAGAGTTCCTTCTTCACACTGTCAAGAATCCTGACCTCCTATCATCGCACCATGTTGCATAAAAGAAAGAAGTCCATATTAAATACTTTAGACATGAATGAATTTGTAAGGATTCTTGCTAAGGGAAACAGGAGACTAATGCTGTAGATAGATAGCTGGATATGGCCAATATTTCTGTTTCTCTATCCGGTAATTTACAAATTTATTTGTACAAACAGTACAAATACGGTTTCAGTTTGCTATTGGTTATAAAGTAATAAAGTGAGGAAAAAATAAATGTTTTTAATAAAAAGTGCCAAAAAAAGAAAAGTAGTTATATAATGTTCTGATACTGTCTTTAGTTAAGTAATGAATTAAAAAAAAAAAATAAACAAATCTTTAAGAAAGGATAAAGTTCTATAAATGTGGAACTTTTTATAGAATGTTCTGATTTTGTACTGAAGTTTAAATATTGGTTTGATAAGTTGGTTTATTAAATGATTTTCATTGAGAACTAATCTGATTCAATTAAAACAAGATTTATTTATTAATTTGATTTTTTTTTTTTTATTTTGTAAATATTAGTTATTGGGAGAATTGGATTAGTTGTTGAGGCCACTACCACTGATTGGCCACCCATTGTTTGTACCAGCTTCTGACTGCCAGAATAACCGATACCCACACAGGGAGACCAAAAGTACAAAAGGGTTATATGGCACAAACTAGAGTTTTATCTTATTTGACTATAGATTATACCCTGATACACTTTTTGTTGTTTTTGCTCCTTATTAGACATTGTGATGTTGTTGGAGGTTTATTATAGACATCAATTGTTTTTATTGTTCAGGAATCAACATGCTGTTTGATTCCATTTGTACGAGTTGTATCAGGGCTGCTGGATGTTCTGCGTCATGGTGTGAATGTGCATTGCAACAATTGTGGATTGCAACAATTGCTGGATTGCAACAATTGTGCCTGGTGCCATTCTGGTTGTGTGAGCTGTTTTGGGCCATGGCCAGAGTTCACATTAGTGGGAGGCCATTCAGGTCATGGCATTTCAATTATATATTTTATTTTATTTTTTAATAACCCATCTGTTTTTTTAAATCACTTGTAATTCTTTTGTGTTTTTCATTTAGATTTTTTTTTCAGATGTGATGACAAATGTTGGGTTTGATAAAGGTACCAAAATAGACCTAACAGGGCTTGCTTGTTGAAAAAAAAAATCCAATTAATATTATATTAATGGGGTAATATTTTTTCCCCATTTATATCAGAGAATAATTCAGAAAATATACGGTTATGGTAGGGGTTAGGGTTATACTGTAATAAATAATAATTAACCAGGAGAATTTATTTACTGTATATTGACTGGAAGAAACCACTGACGATGGTTTATAGTAGCGAGTAGCTTACTGAATATAAAGCAATAAAAACAGCGATAAAATCTCCTGCTTAAATGTTGAGTAAAAGTGCTGCTTGCAGATTAAAAACTCAAAAACAAAAGAGACAAAAAAAAAAAATACAGCGTCTGTGGTATCGAGTGGCAGAAAGAAAACTTTGGCAGAGGCACCTAAAATACTTCCTACTGAAATACATTACATAGAAAGTCTTCCTCAGTGACACGAAAAAAGAGGGAAATATATGTCTATGAACACGAATCAATCGATTGCATTTCGTGACTATATCACATAATGCCTTGAGACTAGGCTGCTACTCAAGGGCACTCAGGACATCAAATTGGCCCAAAGGTTTAGCAATTACCCAAAACACAACCACAACAATGCAGGAGCCCTACCGAGTAGTTCTCTGTATAACTACTCGGTAGTAGAAATTACTGTCAAACTTACATTTAATACATGTAGTTCCATACACCTATTCTATTAGTTTCTTTGCATTAAACTTAAGAAAACCTGCCTAATATGACTTGCTGGTGTTGGTTTCTCCTCTGTTACTGCTGAAACATACATTGTGAGCTGTTTGCCAGTTTACTGGTTCCATCAGCCGGCCGAATTTGCTCACTGTGAGACATTCGCTTTCAGCATAGCTGTATGTTGGTGTCAGCATTTCCGATGTAATACCAGACAAATGACTTCTTTTGACTCTAATCCTTATCCTTACTCTATTTCCTTGTCATCTCGCCTGGGCTTCAGTACAACATGCTCAAAACCATGCATATTCCAGGTAGCGTTATTTTTTAGCTTTTTTAGCTGACTTGCACTCTGAAGTTCTGGACCTCCCTGAACCATCCTGATGTTCTTCTTCTGGTGAATTCTCCAAATTGTAAATCATTTGCTGCTGCTGCTGATGGCTTCACATAAACAGCCTGAATATGCATGTGAAGAAATACTGACAAAGATAAAAAATACTTTGGGTGATTCCAGTAAGGAACCATGAAGATGGGTTTGGAGAGTAATTAATATAACCATTTTGCAACAATTAGTACTTAGGACCACACTTGCGCTGAACAGTTTTGCACTTAAGTGTCCATCAATGAACAGCTGATAACCTCTAAATTAAAGAAATTATAATGAATGGATATTGAACCCAGCCATTAGGGAGGCACAAGCCAGTGCACTCTTAGTGCCGGTCCCAAGCCCGGGTAAATGGGGAGGGTTGCGTTAGGAAGGGCATCCAGCGTAAAACATGTGCCAAATCAAATATGCGGATCACAAATGAGAATTTCATACCGGATCGGTCGAGGCCCGGGTTAACAACGACCGCCACAGGTATCGTTAGCCGACAGGGTACCGGTGGAAATTGGGCTACTGTTGGCCGAAGGAGGAGAAGGAGAGGAGGAAGACGTCTACAGAGACGGCAGGAAAAGGAGCAGTGTAGGAGAGTGGAGGTTCGGGTTGGTACTTTAAATGTTGGTACTATGACGGGTAAAGGGAGAGAGATAGCTGATATGATGGAGAGGAGAAAGGTAGATATGTTGTGTGTTCAGGAGACCAAGTGGAAAGGGAGTAAGGCCAGGAGCATTGGAGGTGGGTTCAAACTGTTCTATCATGGTGTGGATGGAAAGAGAAATGGTGTAGGGGTGATTCTGAAGGAAGAGTACAGTAAGAGTGTAGTGGAGGTGAAGAGAGTTTCTGATAGGGTGATGTACGTGAAGCTGGAAGTTGAAGGGATGATGATAAATGTCATCAGTGCCTATGCTCCACAAGTTGGCTGTGAGATGGAGGAGAAGGAAAGATTCTGGAGTGAATTAGATGAAGTGGTAGATGGTGTATCTAGGAAAGAACGATTGGTGATTGGGGCAGACTTTAATGGGCATGTTGGTGAAGGGAACAGAGGTGATGAGGAGGTGATGGGTAGGTATGGCCTTAAGGAGAGGAATGTGGAAGGGCAGATGGTGGTAGATTTTGCTAAAAGGATGGAAATGGCAGTGGTGAACACTTATTTTAAGAAGAAGGAGGATCATAGGGTGACGTATAAGAGTGGAGGAAGGTGCACACAGGTGGACTATGTTCTATGCAGGAGATGCAACCTGAAGGAGATTGGAGACTGTAAGGTGTTGGCAGGGGACAGTGTAGCTAGACAGCATCGGATGGTGGTCTGTAGGATGGTTTTGGAGGCGAAGAAGAAGAGGAGGAGAGTGAGGACTGAAAGAAGAATAAGATGGTGGAAACTGAAGGAGGAAGACTGTAGTGTGAGGTTCAGGGAAGAGGTCAGACAGAGGCTCGGTGGTGGTGAAGAGGTGTTGGGTGATTGGGAAACTACTGCAGGAGTGATGAGGGAGGCAGCTAGAAAAGTACTTGGTGTGACATCTGGAAATAGAAAGGAAGACAAGGAGACGTGGTGGTGGAATGAGGAAGTGCAGGAGAGCATAAGGAGAAAGAGGTTGGCAAAACAGAAGTGGGATAGACAGAGTGATGAGAAAAGTAGGCAGGAGTACAAGGAGATGCGGCAGCAGGTAAAGAGGGATGTGGCGAAAGCCAAGGAGAAGGCATATGAGGAGCTGTATGAGAGGTTGGACACTAAGGAAGGAGAAAAGGATTTATACCGATTGGCCAGGCAGAGGGACCGAGCTGGGAAGGATGTGTTGCAAGTTAGAGCAATAAAGGATGGAGAGGGAAATGTGTTGACTAGTGAGGAGAGTGTGTTGAGAAGGTGGAGGGAATATTTTGAGCAGCTGATGAATGAGGAAAATCAGAGAGAGAGAAGGTTGGATGATATGGAGTTGGTAAAGCAGGATGTAGATAGGATTAGTAAGGAGGAAGTGAGAGCAGCGATTAAGAGGATGAAGAGTGGAAAGTCGGTTGGACCAGATGACATACCTGTAGAAGCATGGGGATGTTTAGGAGAGCTGGCAGTGGAGTTTTTAACCAGATTGTTTAACAAGATTCTGGAAGGTGGGAGGATGCCTGAGGAATGGAGAAGGAGTGTGCTGGTACCGATCTTTAAGCATAAGGGAGATGTGCAGACCTGCAGTAACTACAGGGGAATTAAGTTGATCAGTCACACCATGAAGTTATGGGAAAGAGTAGTGGAAGCCAGGCTGAGAGAAGAGGTGACCATCTGTGAGCAACAGTATGGTTTCATGCCGAGGAAGAGCACCACAGATGCCTTATTTGCTTTGAGGATGTTGATGGAGAAGTATAGAGAAGGACAGAAGGAATTGCATTGTGTATTTGTGGATTTAGACAAAGCGTACGACAGAGTGCCGAGAGAGGAGTTGTGGTACTGTATGAGGAAGTCAGGTGTGTCAGAGAAGTATGTGAGGGTGGTGCAGGACATGTATGAGGACAGTGTGACAGCAGTGAAGTGTGCAGTAGGAACCACAGAGTGGTTCAGGGTGAGGGTTGGACTACATCAAGGATCGGCCCTGAGCCCTTTCCTGTTTGCAGTGGTGATGGACAGGTTGACGGACGAGGTCAGACAGGAGTCTCCATGGACTATGATGTTTGCGGATGATATTGTGATTTGTGGTGAGAGTAGTGAGCAGGTTGAGACGAGCCTGGAGAGGTGGAGATATGCGCTGGAGAGAAGGGGAATGAAAGTCAGTAGGAGTAAGACAGAGTACATGTGTGTGAATGAGAGGAAGGGCAGTGGAGTTGTGCGGTTGCAGGGAGAAGAGGTGGAGAAGGTGGAGGAGTTCAGGTACCTGGGGTCAACAGTGCAAAGTAATGGAGAGTGTGTTAGGGAAGTAAAGAAAAGAGTGCAGGCAGGGTGGAGTGGGTGGAGAAGAGTGACAGGAGTGATTTGTGATAGTAGGGTATCTGCAAGAATGAAAGGGAAAGTTTATAGGACTGTGGTGAGACCTGCGATGTTGTATGGATTAGAGACCGTGGCATTGAGTAGAAGACAGGAGGTGGAGCTGGAGGTAGCAGAGCTGAAGATGTTAAGGTTTTCGTTGGGAGTGACGAGGATGGACAGGATTTGAAATGAGTTTATTAGAGGGACAGCACATGTAGGATGTTTTGGTGACAAGGTGAGGGAGGCAAGATTGAGATGGTTTGGACATGTGCAGAGGAGGGACATGAATTATATTGGTAGAAGAATGCTGAGGATGGAGCCACCAGGTAGGAGGAAAAGAGGAAGACCAAGGAGGAGGTTCATGGATGTGGTGAGGGAAGACATGCAGGTAGTTGGTGTGAAAGAGGCAGATGTAGAGGACAGGGTGGTATGGAGACGGATGATCCGCTGTGGCGACCCCTAATGGGAGCAGCCGAAAGAAGAAGAAGAAGAAGAAGAAGAAGATAATGAATGGATATTGACTGGCACCCAGATGAGTATCACTTCTGAATATTATTCCTTTAAAGTTTCTTCTTTATACAATTTAGGAAGATTTCTACCATCCCCACAGGCTTGTTTATTAGGGATAAACTTATAAGCACTTATTTATAAAAACAATTTATTGATGGTTTTAACATTAATTTATTTCTGTAAAGCTGCTTTGTAGCAATGTCCTTTGTAAAAGTGCTATAAAAATAATATTCAAATAATAATATACAAATAATATTCAACTGAATTGCCCTAACATACACTCACCCTAAGCAGTTTTCCTCCGAAGCAATTCAATTTGCATAGCATGCACTACATCCTCCTCCTTGTATTACACCATTCCAAATCTCAGGCTCTTTCCAGACACACAACAGACAAGAACTCAGAAAAGCATGTGTGTATTAATTTCATCTCTTGGGTGTCTGTTTTTTTGGGATAGAGTTACATCTGTTCTTAGCGCTTATTACATTTGATAAGATATAATGAAAAAAGTTGGATGTAATAGGCAGATATAGGACATTGTATTTCATGTATTGTTTACTTCTGTTTAATTGCTAAGTGAGAGTGCAGAGAATTCTCCAATAGCTTTAGGTAACATGAGAAATGCTTTGAAATATAATTTTCTCAAAAATTAATCCCTGTTGTATCATACCAGCTTTTTAATTAAATTTTTTTATTTTGTGCATAATATTTTCTGCATGAATGTAAAATGAGTACAATCCTTGGAGTCTTTTTAAGATATTATTAAGGGACCTACGTTGTAGGAGAGCTGTTTAAAAATTGTCACTGTTGCTAATGTTTCTGCAGAGATTTGTTGCAAATGAGGCCTTGGTCATAGCTGGGTCTAGATGTTTTAATTCCAATTCTGTATATGTGGATATATGAATTATTAGGACTCTTCAGGAAAATAAATATAAAGAATATAAAGAACTACAACCCCATTTCCAAACAACCTGGGATGCAGTGTAAAATGTAAATAAAACCAGAATGCAATATCTAGCAAATTGAAAACAGAAAATACATCAAAAGATTCTTCTTCTTCTTCTTCTTTCGGCTGCTCCCATTAGGGGTCACCACAGTGGATGATCCGACTCCGTACTACTCTGTCTCTACATCTGCCTCTTTCAAACCAACTACATGCATGTCTTCCTTCACCACATCCATAAACCTCCTCCTTGGCCTTTCCCTTTTCCTCCTTCCTGACGGCTCCATTCTCAGCATTTTCCTACCGATATACGCCATGTCCCTCCTCTGCACATGTCCTCCTCTGCACATGTCTCTCACTTTGTCCCCAAAATGTTCTACATGCACTGTCCCTCTAATAAACTCCTTTCTAATCCTGTCCACCGTCGTCACTCCCAATGAAATCTGAATCTTCAGCTCTGCTACCTCCAACTCCGCCTCCTGTCTTTTAGTCAATGCCATTGTCTCTAAACCATACAACATAGCAGGGTGCACCACAGTCTTATAAACGTTCCCTTTCACTCATGCAGATACCCTTCTATCACAAATCACTCCTGCCACTCTTCTCCACCCACTCCACCTCTTTTCTTCACTTCTCTAACACACTCTCCATTACTTTGCACTGTTGACCCCAGGTACCTGAACTCCTTCACCTACTCCATCTCTTCCTGCAACCGCACCACTCCACTCTCTCTCATTCACACACATGTACTCTGTCTTACTCCTACTGCCTTTCAGTTCCCTTCTCTCCAGCACGTACCGCCACCTCTCCAGGCTCTTTTTCACCTGCTGCTACTCTCACCACAAATCACATCATCATCCGCAAACATCATAGTCCATGGAGACTCCTGTCTGACCTCATCCGTCTACCTGTCCATCACCACTGCAAACAGGAAAGGGCTCAGAGCCGATCCTTGATGCAGTCCAACCTCCACCTTAAACCAGTCTGTCGTTCCTACTGCACACTTCGCTGCTGTCACACTGTCCTCATATATATTCTACACCACCCTCACATACGTCTCTGACACACCTGACTTCCACAATACCACAACTCCTCTCTCGGCACCCTGTTGTATGCTTTCTCTAAATCCACAAACACACAATGCAATTCCTTCTAAGCTTCTCTATACATCTCCATCAACATTCTCAAAGCAAATAATGCGTCTCTGGTGCTCTTCCAACTATACTTTTGCTCAAAGATGGTCACCTCTTCTCTCAGCCTGGCTCCCACTACTCTTTCCCATAACATCATGGTGTGACTGATCAACTTTATTCCCCTGTAGTTACTGCAGCTCCCTTTCAGGAACTTGAGCTGCATCAAAAACGCTTTGGGAATGCCTCGTGTTGTTCACGCTCTGAATCACATGTAAAATCTGGCTAATTTTTGGGAGTGGTGCTGTTCGAGGAGCTCCTGGAGGTAGTGATGCGGGCCATCGCTAAGCTAGAGATAGCTTTGCCCATCGGAAGCAACGCGTTCCCAGCAACCTGGATGAGCGTCCTGCGGCACAGCCTCCGCCCTATCGTTTTTTCCCGACCTACACACCGAGGTGTCTAGGTCTTGGGAGACCCCATATGCGCCACATACCCTTTCCCTGCGTTTGCTATACGCGAATATAGTAGGGTTTAAGGACTGCGGCTATGGGGAGATGCCCAGGGTTAAAGAGACGCTAGCTGGCTATCTCTCCCCAGGTGTTGCATCGCTGAAGGCCCCAGCGTTGCCTACTAAGTCGTTGAGAGCCACTACGGCCTTAGTAGGCAGAGCTTATGCAGCAGCAGGTCAAGCCGCGGGCTGCCTCCACACTATGGGTGTGTTGCAGGCATACCAGGCAGCTCTGCTGCAAAAGTTAACGAGGGCTTTAACTCTGGGGCTGACGACATCAAGGAGTTATGGCGCGCTGTCGACCTAACCCTTAGAGCCACCAAGCAAACGGCGCGGGCTGAGGCCCAGGACACAACCCAGAGTGCCTGTGTGGGAATTGGCCATTGTGCTGGCGGCTCTATCTGAGCCCCCCTTCGAGCCCTTGGCCGACGTAGGCTTTAGGTATTTGTCGGTTAAAACCGCCTTCCTCCTGGCAATCTCCTCCCTTAAGAGGGCTGGGGACCTACAGGCTCTTTCTGTGGCTCCGTCTCTGCTGGAGTTTGCCCCTGGCATGGCCAGTGCTATTCTTTACCCCAAACCGGGGTATGTTCCTAAGGTGCCTGCGGCTCCCTCGCAACCTGTCGTTTTGCAGGCATTCTGCCCTCCTCGTTTCCTAAAAAAAAGCAACTCAAGTTCCTGAAAGGGAACGTCACTAGGTTCCGAGTAACCTGAGGAAACGAGAGCTGCATCAACGGGCCATACTCCCGTGCATGCATCATGCATCCCTGCAGCGCTTACCTTCTCCTTTTCCAGAAGCTGATGTCGCTTCCATCACGCTCCCATTTTGTAGCTTCCTGGATTGCGCGACGTCGCCCGCCAATGACGTCACGACTGCCTATTGGCCAGATTTTACACGTGATTCAGAGCGTGAACAACGCGAGGTGTTCCCAAAGAGTTTTCGACACAGCTCTCGTTACCTACGTAACCTAGTGACGGTCTGCACATCTCCCTTATTCTTAAAGATCGGTACCAGCACACTCCTTCTCCATTCCTCACGCATCCTCTCACCTTCCAGAATCTTGTAAAACAGTCTTGTTAAAAACTCTACTGCCACCTAAACATCTCCATGCTTCTACTGGTATGTTATCTGGTCCAACCGACTTTCCACTCTTCATCCTCTTAATCGCTGCTCTCACTTCCTTCTTACTAATCCTATCCACTTCCTGCTTCACCATCTCCACATCATCCAACCTTCTCACTCTCATTTTCCTCATTCATCAGCTGCTCAAAATACTCCCTCCATCTTCTCAACACACTCTCCTCACTAGTCAACACATTTCCATCTCCATCCTTTATTGCTCTAACTTGCAGCACATCCTTCACAGTCAGTACAAATCCTTTTCTTATTCCTTAGTATCTAACTTCTCATACAGCTCTTCATATACCTTTTCCTTGGCTTTTGCCACATCCCTCTTCACCTGCTGTAACATCTCCTTTTACTCCTGCCTACTTTTCTCATCACTCCCAATTATGTTTTGCCAACCTCTTTCTCCTTATGCTTTCCTGCACTTCCTCATTCCACCAACATGTCTCTTTGTCTTCCTTTTTATTTCCAGATGTCACACCAAGTACCTTTCTAGCTGCCTCCCTTATCACTTCTGCAGTGTTTCCCAATCATCCAGCACCTCTTCACCACCACCGAGCCCCTGTCTGACCTCTTACACTACAGTCTTCCTCCTTCAGTTTCCACTATCTTATTCTTTTTTCAGTCCTCACTCTCCTCCTCTTCTTCTTCACCTCCAAAACCATCCTACGGACCACCATCCGATGCTGTCTAGCTTCACTGTCCTCTGCCAACACCTTACAGTCTCCAATCTCCTTTAGGTTGCATCTCCTACATAGAACATTGTCCACCTGTGTGCACCTTCCTCCACTCTTATACGTCACCCTATGCTCCTCCTTCTTCTTAAAATAAGTGTTCACCACTGCCATTTCCATCCTTTTAGCAAAATCTACCACCATCTGCCCTTCCACATTCCTCTCCCTAAGGCCATACCTACCCATCACCTCCTCATTACCTCTGTTCCCTTCACCAACATGCCCATTGAAATCTGCCACAATCACCAATCTTTCTTTCCTAGGTACACCATCTACCACTTCATCTGACTTACTCCAGAATTTTTCCTTCTCTTCCATCTCACAACCCACTTGTGGAGCATAGGCACTGATGACATTTATCATCACCTCATCAACTTCCAGCTTCACGTTCATCACCTTATAAGAAACTCTCTTCACCTCCACTACACTCTTACTGTACTCTTCCTTCAGGATCACCCCTACACCATTTCTCTTTCCATCCACACCATGATAGAACAGTTTAATGCCCCCCTCCAATGTTCCTGGTCTTACTCTCTTTCTACTTTCTACACAACATATCTACCTTTCTCCTCTCCATCATATCAGCTACCTCCCTCCTTTTACCAGTCATAGTACCAACATTTAAAGTGCCCACCCAAACCTCCACTCTCCTACACTTCTCCTTTTCCTGCTATCTCTGTAGACGTATATATATATATATATATATATATATATATATATATATATATATATATTAAAAAAGTTGAGAATTTATTATTTCTCATTATATTGCATCTTGCTTATTTCTTTTTAGAAGTAAATGTTTAACATTTTCCATCATTGTAATCCAAACCGTAGTTTATATCAAGAAATACTGAAACTCTGCGCCATTATACTGACAATCTGAATAAACATTTTTACCATCTTGTTTGTGCAACTTATATTTCAAGCTTGAAAAATATCTAAAACGACCTAAATCAATCATGGGTATATACTGTATATGAAAAATAAAGAGAGAAGACAGATGTCCTGTTCATACAAGGAATACAAGCCCCCATGCTCAATGTAAAATGTGAGGCAAGAATATAAAGATGCATGAACTGTTTTTGCATTGTGGAGTAGTCCAAGATTCTTCTAGTGTTCTTCAACACTACCAGAAGTGGCACAGTCTCTCCAGTCTAGGTTTCACCAAATATTAAGTCTAGCTGTTTATTGAAATGTTGAAAGCAGCAGGAGATCAAAAATAAAAGAATAGAAACAGCATATAAAAAGGATACATATTTTAAAAACCAAAATCCTATATTTTTCAGTCACAAAAAGTGGAAATGGTTTCTTGTTCCAAGAGTGACAGTCTTAAAAGTCATGTGCACACATGGTCAACAAAGAGGAACAGTGGTTGCAGTCAAAGCTTACTAACAGGGACACATTACAGGATAGTTGCTATGGGCCCTAAAATACACACCAAAACAACTACAGATGTAAATGAGCTCTAAGAGAAAGTTGGATTTCAAAGCGAAAACTATTAGGAGATTTTGATATCAAAGGTCAATGCGTAAAGATTTATGAATATGAGAACTGTTGAGTTCGCTAAAGGATTCATAATGGCGGTAGTAATTATTAGATCAAATTTGGGTTGCTATACACAGTCGTTTAACAACCAGCAAACAAGGCAATTCCAGGATGCTAATGTTCCCGATACAGACTGATAAAATTAATCCAGTGGTTTGATTTACACCAGGATGAGGTCTTCCATGGTCTCCGCAGTCAACAAATTTAAACATCATTAATCAGCACAGACTACAAAGCAGATATCCACCTTGCTCATCATATACTTGGAAGCAATTCTTGAAGTGTGATCCAACATCCCACCACAAATAATTACTAGAGTATTCTTTTGCATTTTAAGAAACTTATAATCTTATATATTTTACTTCTTATAATTAAACTTTTTGCTTCTTAACAAAATGTTTTTTTCTCAGTTAACAAAAATTATACTAAATATTATCCCAGAACCTGGAATGTTGCCTGAGCTGTTCATTGTTGCTCATTTTTCTGAAGAGGTTCAATAATTTGTCTGTGTTGTGTGTATGGTAACACTCAGTAGTTTACACACAACATTTAAAAAATGTTGTCTAAAGAGCGAGTATAAGGGCTGGATGAATTCAAAGCACAAAGTGATGGAGGGGACAGAAATCTTTAAACACTATTAAATATAGTTGAAGAGCATACAGTGCTTATTCACTGTACATTTACACACATTATGTCTATCTCTGTAGATAAATCTTGATGAAACATCAGGGGGTGTCTTAGTATCAGGTGTCTAAAATGTATTTATACTTACCAACATGTGATTCTATTGCAAAGCTGTTTTTGGGAGTTATGGCTTTGACACATCTATGGTAAGATGCAATTAGCTTTTTTCAGCATAGCGTTTGATATCTGTGCTTTTCATGTTTTTGCATTTAAAAAGGCCCATCTTTTGTAAACTACAGAGTATTTTAGTGAAACTCCTTTGTGACACATTGTCAACAATGTGCGAATGGCCCAGTATTGCCCCATATCATAAAGCTCCCACCTCTGTACTTCATTGTTGGTGTGATGTTCTTAGTTCTATGTTCTATGCTCCCTCTACAGACTTCCTGTAACGGCGCACATCAGATTTTAAAATGTGATGCTTGTCTACAAAGCTAAAAACCGACCAGTACCCATTAACCCACACTGCTCCACTGGTTCCATCATGTCTTAGGGTGCAAGAAAGACATGCTTCCAGACTCTTCTCTGTTCTGGCACCTGGTTGGTGGAACAAACTGAAACTAGATGTCTGAACAGCAGAGTTAGTAGCAGGTCTTCGAACAACCTCTAAAGACCTCTCTTTTCCAGCAGTACTTAAATTAGCACTCCTACCTAATAATTAAATAAACACAATTAAGTTGTCTTCTATCTACATTCTCTGTAATTATTGACAGATATTTTGTTTTGTTCTTGTATTTGGTGTGACCACAATACATTGTTCCAAACGAGTTCAGAGTAACCGTTTTTCTTACTGCTTTCAGGTCATCCTGCAATTCTTTTTTAAATGACTACTGGTTTTTCTCATCTTTTTATTAGGATGCACCTGGTCAGGGATGATCAGCAAACTGTCTACATTCATATTATCAAACCAGTTGTACCATCAAGCATATTTAAAAGAAATCTTGCTAGGGCTCTGTATCTTTTTCCATTGAAGTGTTGTTTAATAATGTTATCCTTGATAACTTTAGACGGCTCCTTCAACACAACTGCTACTTGTTATGTGAAATCTACCCAACCAATGGCAATGCCTTTTGTAATGGCCACCAGGTGCAATTTGCATGAAAGTATTTACAAATGGAACTTTATTTGACATGAAGTGTATATATGCACTGAAGGAGTATCAAATAACAAAAAGAAGAAAATATCTAAATAATAATTTCCCCACACTCTAAGTGAGAGACCCCACTAAGGTCCAGCTGCATTTCATATCTCATATGTTTTCCTGGAATCTGTTTTGTTGTCTTGGAAACAGGTTGTTTGAGACTCATCCCGAGTGCAAGGATGTCTTCTTTCTGTTCCGTGATGTAGAGGACCTGGAAAGACTACGCACCAGCAAGGAGCTACGTGCCCATGGTCTCCGGTCAGTGCTTTCTACTCTCTCCTTCCCAGCATCCATTAGTTCAAAAGTCAATAATGTAATATTTACAGGACTCTTAGAGGACCACTAAATTATAGCTTTGCTATAAGAAATACAGCTAAACAACAAGAGTAAATATAACACAGATATAGATGAGATACTCTCTTGTTCTCCTAAACACACAACATATCTACCTTTATCCTCTCCATCATATCAGCTACCTCTCTCCCTTTACCAGTCACAGTACCAACACTTCAAGTACCAACCCGAACCTCCATTCTCCTACACTTCTCCTTTCCCTGCCGTCTCTGTAGACGTCTTCCTCCTATTCTTCTCCTCCTTCGGCCAACAGTAGCTCAATTTCCACTGGTACCCTGTTGGCAAACAATACCTGTGTCAGTCGTTGGTAACCCGGGCCTCAACCGATCCGATATTAAAGTCTGATTCGTGATCCGCATATTTGATTTGGCACAACCACGCAACCCTCCCCATTTCTCCGGGCTTGGGACCGGCGCTAAGAGTGCACTGGCTTGTGCAACCCTAATGGCTGGGTTAAAAATACACAAAGAATTAAATAGTAATATTTTTTGTATGTATATTATATATTATATACATATCATTAAATAATGATCCAATGCAATATATGGTAATAAGATAACTAATTTATAATACAACAAAATTGTTAGGATCTGTAGTGCAGTGGTCCCCAACTCCCGGGCCGCAGACCTGCACCAGTCTGTGGGTCAAAGAAAACATAACTTACATTATTTCCGTTTTATTTATTATCTGATTCTGAACGATGTTTAATTTTGGAAAATTACCGGATTCTCTCCACCACATCTGTCTATGAATCACTTAATGCATGTTAAGATGCCTCGGTCATATCTTACCTACATCTGCTACCTTCTTAAAGGGGCTGCTCCGGCTGGTAACACACAATACATCACCGCTAAATTCAAACCCCCAAGCGAGCAAAATGAACAAAAAACAACACAGTGGATTCACGTTTATTATTATATTTAGAAAATACCAGTTTTTGTTGTATTTATCCGCCACACCTTAAAGGCTGCTATAGTGTACAGACGAGAACATGGCTGCTTGACATATCCCAGAACCCCTAGATATAATTTTCTTATAATGCTTACAAATGCTAAGAGTCCTTGAATGAAATGCAATTTGTTTGTACTTTGGAAATACTCTGCAACCTATTACAGGTTACTGTCACAGAAATGACCTCTAATGGCTTCCATCTGCATGCCAGAGGCACTGAGACACTTTCCAGGACTCCACAGGATGGCAAATAGCTCTGTATACTGTAACAAGGATGAGGAACCTGTCGTTAGACTTTTATTACCATTTTGAATGGTAACTGTGGCTGATGAGTCACAATTAAAAGGGAAATCGATTAAGAAAGTAAGGTGGCTGCGGATGCAAATGCTGTTGTCTCCGCTCACCATCAGCATCACATTGCTCCACTTGGTTGCATTCTTAAGAGCCACTTAAATGATGTGTCCTACTGGTGCTGTTGAGAGGAAGAGAGAACAGGATCCCTATGTGCTGAAACAAGTGACAAGTGGCTCTTCAGCCTCACTCATGGATGTTATGTGAAAATACCACACAGCCAACAGTGGCTGTTATTTCTATTATTTGTGTCTGAGTAATTAGGCAGGAATACTCATGTACCTCCAGTGTGCAAAGGTACTGTGAAGGGTTTATATCTCCAGTTTAAGCTGTTCATTGCAGTCAACCAGACTTAATCATGTACAAGGTTTTGTTCGCTTTCAATAAATTGGGTTTTGGGTACAAGAGCCCAGGTGAATGCTTTCGATATCATTTCTGATTTAAAGTGACCTGGTTAAAGCAGGAGAAACACAAAAGGCCATGGTGTTACTCCAGGACCATGGTTGGAAAACTGCTGTGGAATGTCAGTTCAAACAATTTTCTCTGGCACACAGGTAGCAAATTGTGTTTTTTTATTTTTCTAACAGAGTGATGTCTTTCATCGAGAAGAGTGTGGCCAGGCTCGATCAGTTAGAGCGGTTGGACTCACTGGCTGTTGAGCTTGGGAGAAGTCACTATCGCTACTTCGCACCTCCTAAATACTACGGGGTGAGAGAATGAAATGTTACCACTGCAATACAGTCTGTGAACAGCAGGTGTCCCACTTTCACTAAGAGATGCTGCTATCAAAATATTGACAAGAATAGGCTTTTTACAAGCTCATTTCATAAGTATTGATTGAACTGTGGCTTTTATTTTCAGTATGTGGGAACAGAGTTCATCTCTGCAGTCCAGCCAATTCTGAAAGACAAATGGACCCCTGAACTGGAGAAAGCATGGAAGGTGAGTGTATATAAAGAGGTCTGCGACGTCATTTTACTGGTTAATCAGAAACTTTTCTGTACACCGATTCCATTAGTATCATAAAATGTACTTAAGAGCAGCATCAATAGGACCACACACCTTTAGCAATGCTTTCAATACAGTGATAAAAGAAATTAGAGAAACAAAGAATATGCATGAGAATAAGTAGCATGACACACAACAATGATGTATTCAGCAAAACCTTTGTGAACACTTAACCATCACAACCATATGCATGCCAAACTTTTGCCACAAAGTTGGAAGCACACAATTGTGTAGGATGTCTTTGTATGCTGTACTGTAGCTTTAAAATCTCTCTTCACTGGAACTATGAGGCCCAGACCTGTTTGAGCATGACAATGCCATGTGCACAAGTGTGAGCTCCATGGAGACATAGCTAGCCAAGTTTGGTGTGGAGGAACTCAGATGTGCTGAATTCAACCCCTTCGGGATGAACTGGACCACACACACTGCTCTCCAGGCTGCCACACACACAGGGGGCTTCACTTACACAACCTTTAATTAGCCTACAAGTGACCACTAAAAACATCTCTGCTTCCAAATGTTGGATTTATTGTGTGAAGTTCATCGTTAAGACCATTTCAGTTGCATGGTGTAGCGCACGGAGATGGTCACTGTCCAACTAGTTATGGATCTTAATGTACATCTAGAAACGTAGCTTCTTAGCAGTCTACCACAGTTTGACATGGCAGTTAAATTAAAAAGAGCTCAAAGTGCAGACTTTCAGCTTTAAATGGAACATTACTTGCCACCCAGGTGACCTGTAAGTATACCTGTTTAAATAGACATTTCTGGACCTGTTTGACATTTACAATCTAAATAGAATTTCCTATAAAAAGAAAGAAAAAAAGGATTATTGCTGAAATACACAACTTTTTTTTTTGTTTTCAATTTCTAGACCCTGTTCCAGTACGTGACCAGTCTGATGCGTCAGGGCTACACAGAGGCAGAAGAGGAAGCCAAGCGAAGCAACACAGTCAGTTCAAGCAGAGAGCGGCCTGACAAGAGGAACACAGCACTTTAAGCCTTCAGCTTCACATTCATGGCACTTCGATGTGTATATATAATGTATTTTATTGATTTTACATTGCATAACATTTCTTTGTAAGAAAGTTAGTGGCTTTATTCACAAACCAAGTTAAACTCACCAAAAAGGCCCTGCTGAAAGGTAAATCATGCTGAGACGAGTAGTACAAAGAAAAGGCCTCGGCCAGTGCTGGACTACAATGTTTAGTTTATTTCATACTTAAAATAAGTTAACAGCTCATCTACACATTGTGCTAGTTTCTCATTGCACTGTTTGGGCTGACAAATGAAGCAACTATAAACCAAAAAATCTTGGATTTGTACCAAAATGCAAGCAAAGGAGAATAGTGTGTCAAAGGTACAAACATTATTTAATTTGTCCCAACTATGAAGCACTCAAAATAAACAAGTATCTCCTAAAATAAAAACAAATATATTCTCTTAAAGACAAAAACGAATTCTGTATACTGGAGGATTTGAACCCTGGACAGTCTTGATGAATGCCTGGCATTAAGAAACTGAGGGGGGGAAAAGGTTTGAAATTAAAGTAGTAATATCGTATGGCACCTCCAAATTATACCCGATGATTGTGGCAACATCTTGACCAATTGGACAGATTCAAACAGATGTCAAGCTCATATTCGGGCAGAGAAAAATGACCTCCACTCCTTCGGTTGCTCTCGAGTGCACCACACCATCTGCACGAAGGAAATGTTGTCATGGTCCGAGTACAGGTGAGTACTGAATGTCACTGAAGGTGGTCCTGCTGAATAAACAGCTCCTCTTTTTTCTTGCGATTTTGTTTTTTGATCACTGTGTAGCTTTAGTCTTCTTACTTTTACTCTTCTTGTCTTTCTTCTTTAAGCCATCCATGTGTGCTCTCAATAAATTGGAGTACGCCTGAGCCAACAAAAGAGAACAATCTATAAGAGTCTGACCAACATTAAAACGTAGAAATAAGAGTAATGCCTAAAGACGTGCAGAATTGCGAAGCAAGATTTCAATTGTGTTTAAATGCAATACTCAGAAGTAAAAAAAAATAAATAAATCTATTCTGTTGTACATACAATTGAGAAGAGATACACAGCGAGTGCTTTGCTTCCATTAAGCAAAACCAGATGAATTGTTGCTTGATATCAAGTCTTTTAAAGTGCTGAAATACTGAAAATGATAAAGTATTACTTTGTATATTTTGTGAAGTGGACTACGTTTTATTGTATGTTTGTTTTATTTATATTAGTAATTTTTAGAGTTTCGCAGCAATCTTTATCACAGTTTAAATTAGAGGTTGACCAATTGGCGGGCCGATATTTTTTTTTTTTTTTAATTCATCGGCATCGACTGGTTGTGCTGCAAATTAGGAAGGCACATCTGCCTCAACAAACCGTGTGTACGTTCAAACCAAAGCTCAAAATCCACCCAGCACTGCCCAAAGGACGACCGTCAGATTGGTGTTTCTGAGGCCTTTAAGTCCTTATCCTTCGTTCTTAATCTAGCCTTATACATTTAATTGGTTAAATATGATGATACTTTTGGAGAGAGAATGTGAGCAACTTTTAGGAACAGTAATGTTATAGAGTCTTCAATTAGCTGTAGTTCAGGCTACAGTCATGGGAACAAAAGCCTGCTAATGTGCACTGATTGGAGAGGCTTGTGGTATTCAATAAATGTTTGTTAAGCAATTTTCTGTCATGTCTTGTTAATTAACTGTTAGATTGAATTAGATGAAGGAGAAAAAAATAAAAACCATCAAAAAAAAAAAAAAAAAAAAAAAAATCGGCAAGAGAAAAAACCTCCAGTTTAAATAAATTACATTTGACATTATTTGTTTTTTTCAATAATAGTTTTTGTTTCTCACTCATATATTGCTTTTACCACATAGTAAAATTTCTCAGAGAGGGAGTACAGCTGTATTTCCTTCTTAGAGTTTTTAACAAGTGAAGGCCACGAGTTATCAACTCATCAAGCAGCCCCAGAACCCGGATATCACTTAACATGGAAGCAAAGAAAAAGGAATGTCCAACATAGAAAATATACTTACCATCTGAAATTTTATAACTTCTTTAGTGCTGACCTAAAAAAAAAAAAATAAATACCATAAATCCATGTTACATTTAACATAAATCAATAAAATCTAGTGGCTATTCGATATAAGCACACAACTGAGCTTCTCATTTCTTTCCTACTGTAGTTATCACTGTGCACAGATGTGAGGTTTGCACCTCAGTCAGACTCACCACTGTGCTGATCTTCTTCTTGCCATCAGATGCTCTGATGAGACATTTATTGTCAGCTGGGTCAAATGTCTCCGGGTGGCCTTTCCTCGGCACCGGTTTTGTTCTCCCATCGTCTGAGAAGAAACAAATGGTGGTGTGATTCAAAAGAATCGGTTTCCTCTACCGTGCAAAAAAACCGTTCCAGAGGGTGCAAATGCAACCTTCAGGTCTTTGTTTCTGCATCATTTCAATTGTAATATTTTCCCCACATTTACATAGAAATATACATCATGCAGCACCTTCTTTAGTTCAGACCTGGAGTTAAGAGGATCAAGAAAAAAACTAAATCTGTGACGAGTGCTTACATTTCTTTAAGGTGATCACCACACTGCCGCTCGTCCTGCACTTCTGGAAAAGGCGTGTGAGTTCGGTGAGAAACTGCAGGAAAGCCAAGAGACAAAGTATTAAGCAACTCAACTGCCATCCTGCAGTCACACACACACACACACACACACACTAATCGAGCTTCAACTAAACAAACACATTGATCCAGATTAGAGTTTCAGGCTGCTATAGTGCATATTCAGTGCAGTTACCTTACCAACAACTTTTATAAGAATTACTATGTATTTAATTGGTTACTGTTTTTATTTATATTAAAAATAAATTTAAAAAAAAAACATTTTTAACTCCAGCACTTCCCAAAAATTATATCTGGACTCGTGCCACAGCTCTGTTTCTCAGCACAAAAAAACGCTTTAAGTGTGATCCCCAACTGCTAAACATATTTACCTCTGATTCCATGTTCTTAACTTGACTGCCTGCAAAGGCCATTAGACTTAAAGACAAAAATGAAATCACTAATCATAAATTGGCAGAAATCTATTTTTGTCCAAGTAACACTGCACAGAAATACCAACAATGCACGGAAAACTTGACTTTACAATTATACTGAAAAGAAATAAAATGAACAAATCGTCGATTTACACTTTTTAATATACACTTTTACCATCCACACTTGCTTACTTATGCAGTTATCTAATCGTTCAATCATGTGGCGGCAGCACAGGGCAAAATTGGTCATTTGAATGATTGAAGAGTTTCAGGTAATGTTCATGTAAAACATCAGAATATGGAGAAAGTGTGATCTCTGATTCTACAGGGTTTTGGTACCAGACTGGCTGGTTGATCTGTTTGATTTTTACACAGAACAGTGTATTGAACGCGTAACTATTCTGTGATTCCTGGGCGACAAAACAGAAGAAAATTGCCGGATTGTTTTAAGCAGAAAAGCATCTGCAAATGCATGAGTTACAACTGCATAAGTCCACGTCTGGACCCACTCCCGTCAGCCAAAAACAGGAATCTAGAGATACAGTGGGCAAACACTAACCCAAACTGGACAGTGAAAGACTTGCTCCATTCGCCGGATGTTTTTGGCACCATTCAGTATTAATTTAAGAGTGTTGTGTCCAAGAGATCAACAGTCTCTGAAATACTCTAAACAGTCAAGACACAGAGAATCCCATCTGTTCTTCATTGTTGTTTAATGTGAACCTACCTGAAGCTCTTGATCCGCATCTGCATGATTTTATACACATTAAAATACTCAGTGAGTGCATATGTTTTGAAATTGTTTATCCGTATATTAAAACTTCCCGCTTAAACATAAAAAATATGCCTACAGCAGTTGATAAGTAGCAAACATAAGGCAACGTAAAGCAGCGCTGCATTTTGTAAACGAGTAAAAAAAAAAACTCGGAATAAAAAGTTCACTTTCACCTCTTTATTACTGCTGTAACTGTTACTGAAAGACGGTTCTGTGTCTGATCAGTAAAAAAATATTTATTATTAAGCTGCTACTGAAACACTGCAACTGACCGCATTCATGCTAATTAGCCAAACCACTCAGATAGCTTAATGCTAACTCCGCTAAAATCCACACGCTGCTCTTTTTGTGTTTAATATCCGAATTACATTTTCATGACTAAATTAACTGTTAAAAAACCTCGTTCGTTTTTTCTTACCGCGTCGTTTTCTAACAGCACCATGATGTTCCTTACAAATGGAGCCGCTCACTCAAAGCCGACCTGCTCCACTGAAAGCACACGTCGCGTTTACACTTCCGCGGGAAGCACCGCCCCTTAAACGTTTCGCACCAGACCGGATAATTAACTTATTACCGCCATCTAGCGGCACCTCCAGACATTTAGAAAACATATCAAAACACACAGGAGTAACTGTAAAAAAAAAATGTGCACGTTTTTCTACAGCTAGCGAGCTCTTTAAGTCAGTCAAGTCAAGTTCATTTCTATAACGCTTTTCACAACAGACATTGTCTCAAAGCAGCTTTACAGAAATCAACAGTTAAGGTGAATGGTGTGCATTTATCCCTGATGAGCAGCCGTGGCGACTGTGGCAAGAAAGAACTCCATTAGATGTTATGAGGAAGAAACCTTGAGAGGAACCAGACTCAAAAGGGGAACCCATCCTCATTTGGGTGACATCAAGAGTGTGATCATAAAATTTAAAAGCTGAGTCTGAGCTGAGTTTTTATCTCAATTTCTCACTAAACCCATAACTGCTAATAATCTTGATGAAATGGTTAACAACATAGACCTTATCCTCACTAGCCCATTAGACACTGTTGCCCCCATCCGGTTAAAAAAGGTTAGAGAAGAAGCACCTGTACCTTGGTATAATAGTCATACGCATGCCCTGAAGAGAACAGCCCGTAATCTGGAGAGAAAATGGAGGAAACCTAAATTGGAGGTATTTAGAATGGCGTATAAAGACAGTATGCTCAGCTACAGACAGGCGCTAAAAGCTGCTAGAGCTGAACACCTGAGCAAACTCATAGAAAACAACAAAAACAATCCCAGGTTCCTTTTCAGTACAGTAGCTAAACTAACTACAAATCAGGTATCTGAAAAATGTGTTCACAGTTTAGTAGTGAGGACTTTATGAATTTTTTCACTGAAAAAATTGATAACATTAAAAAAACAATTGTGGCAGTTCAACCTCTGACAGCATCTCCTGACATGATCTCGCCTACAACTCCACATCTACACTGTTTTACATGTATAGGACAGGAAGAGCTGTATAATGTTATTACCAAAGCTAAATCAACAACATGTCAGTTAGATCCCATTCCAACTCATCTATTGAAGGAAGATGGTGAGCCTCTTCTCAATATTATTAACTCCTCACTATCGTTAGGTCACGTCCCTAAATCCCTCAAGTTAGCAATTATTAAGCCCCTCATTAAAAAATCACTAATGACCTGTTTTTAGCTTCAGACCAAGGCTTCATCTCGCTGTTGGTTTTACTAGATCTTAGTGCTGCATTCGACACTATAGACCATGATCTCCTCCTAGATCGCTTACAGAATTACATCGGCATTCAGGGACAGGCATTAAGCTGGTTTAAATCCTACCTGTCCGATCGTTACCATTTCGTAGACTTAAATGGAGAGTTATCCAGGCTAATGCTAGTAAATTATGGCGTGCCACAAGGTTCAGTTCTAGGACCCCTGCTTTTCACAATATACATGCTTCCATTAGGAAATATTATTAGAAGGCATGGAATTAGCTTCCATTGTTATGCTGATGATACCCAGCTATATACCTCAACAAAACCAGGCGATACAGCTCAATTAGCTCGCATAACTGAGTGTGTTAAAGAAATAAGAGATTGGATGACCCATAACTTAATAAGACGGAGATTTTGCTCATCGGCCCAAAAAACAGTATACAGAAGCTCCAGCATCTCAACCTGCATTTAGACGGCTGTTCTGTAACCACTAGTTCAATGGTAAAAGACCTGGGAGTTATTTTAGACAGCAACTTGTCTTTTAAAAATCACATCAATCAAGTTACAAAAACAGCCTTCTTTCACCTTAGAAATATTTCTAAGCTAAGAAACATGTTATCTATCTGATGCAGAGAAGCTCGTCCATGCGTTCATGACCTCCAGAATAGACTACTGTAATGCATTACTAGGTGGATGTCCTGCATCATTAATAAACAAGCTTCAGTTAGTTCAGAATGTGGCAGCAAGAGTTCTTACAAGATCAAGAAAATATGACCATATAACCCCAATCTTATCATCCCTGCACTGGCTACCTGTTAAGTTTCGAATAGACTTCAAACTACTACTTCTTACTTATAAAGCACTAAATGGTTTGACTCCCATGTATCTCTCCAGTCTTTTAACACGCTACAATCCGTCACGCTCCCTGAGATCTCAAAGCTCTGGGCTTCTAGTAGTTCCTAGAATAGCAAAGTCCACTAAAGGCGGTAGATCATTTTCACATTTAGCTCCTAAACTCTGGAACAGTCTTCCTGACAGTGTTCGGGGCTCAGACACACACTCCCAGTTTAAGTGCAGATTAAAAACATATCTTTTTAGCAAATCCTACACACAACATACATCTCACATCATAACCTTGTGCTCCAGAACATATGATCACATGCACATTATCAACTTGTGCTGTTAATATCATGAACAGCAGCTACGCTAATTCCTCTCCACTGCTTCTCTTTCTCGCCCCATCCCGAGGCATCCTGAGGTTGGCCAGCTCCAGTCACGTCGCACCTCATGAAGATTATGGACCTTTGAAGAAGTAGACGCCGAACTCGCAAACATCCCGAACCATCTAGAGACGTACCAGTGCCAATTGGATCCCGCTACATGTGTGGTTTTGACATTGGACCTCCTGGAGTGTTTAAAGGCTCTGGCATGGAGAAGCTGATGCTGGATCTGTGATGATCACAAATGTTGAGCTCATAAAACTAGGAGCTACTAACCATATAGACTGTAGAAGACTGTAGAAAGAACATTACTTATAATCTTATACTCCAGTACTCATGTTAGTTCTCACTCTCCAGTGTTCTGTATTATTGAAAGATTTATGATCACACTCTTGATGTCACCCAAATGAGGATGGGTTCCCCTTTTAAGTCTGGTTCCTCTCAAGGTTTCTTCCTCATAACATCTAAGGGAGTTTTTCCTTGCCACAGTTGCTACGGCTTGCTCATCAGGGATAAATACACACCATTCACCTTGACTGTTGATTTCTGTAAAGCTGCTTTGAGACAATGTCTGTTGTGAAAAGCGCTATAGAAATAAACTTGACTTGACTCAAAAGGGGAACCCATCCTCATTTGGGTGACATCAAGAGTGTGATCATAAATCTTTAAACAATACAGAACACGGAAGAGTGAGAAATATCATGAGCACTGGAGTGTAAGATTATGAGTAATGTTCTTTCTACAGTCTTATACAGTCATTGTGGTTATAAAACTAGGAGCTACTGAGCAACTCATAAAATAGCTCAACATTTGAGATCGTCATAGATCTAACACCAGCTTCTCCATGCCAGAGCCTTTAAACACTCCAGGAGGTCCAATGTCAAAACTCCACATGAAGTGGGATCCAAATGGCGCTGGTATGTCTCTGGGTGGTACGGGAAGTTTGGAGGCATCTACTTCTTTAAAGGTCCATAATCTTCATGAGGTGGGACGTGACTGGGGCTGGAACAACCTCAGGATGCCTCGGGATTGGGAGAGTGTCGGAACTCAGAGCCCGTCTCTGAGGCGACACATCGAGGGTGGAT
>JAAIIK010000032.1:5865458-5883393 GCA_014706435.1 Silurus glanis
ATTATAACATACGCTAGATAAGGTTAATTAAAATTATTTTCTCGACAAGAGAAAGAGAAGCAGTGGAGAGGAATTAGCGTAGCTGCTGTTCATGATATTAACAAGCACAAGTTGATCATGTGCATGTGATCAGATGTTCTGGAGCACAAGGTTATGATATGTGACATATGTTATGTGTAGGCCTTGCTAAAAAGATACGTTTTTAATCTACACTTAAACTGGGAGAGTGTGTCTGAGCTCTGAACACTGTCAGGAAGACTATTCCAAAGTTTAGGAGCTAAATGAGAGAATGTTCTACCACCTTTAGTGGACTTTGCTATTCTAGGAACTACTAGAAGTCCGAAGTTTTGAGATCTCAAGGAACGTGACTGATTGTAGTGTGTTAGAAGACTGGAAAGATACATGGGAGCCAAACCATTTAGTGTTTTGTAAGTAAGAAGCAGTAGTTTGTAGTCGATTCAAAACTTAACAGGTAGCCAGTGCAGGGACGATAAAATTGGGGTTATATGATCATATTTTCTCGACCTCATGAGAACTATGGCTGCCGCATTCTGGACAAACTGTAGCTTGTTTATTAATGATGCAGGACATCCACCTAGTAATGCATTACAATAGTCTATTCTGGAGGTCATGAACGCATGGACGATATTTTTTTACAAAAATAAATAAATAAATACATACATACATACAATACAATAATCACAGGCATCTTTTATCAATGATTTATTTTAGATTCCACTTATTTGAATCTGATGTTCATTATTAAATTCATCGTTACCTTTATGGAGTTTCACACATTTGCTCACAATTTACACACCTTTACATTTATGGCATTTGGTAGACACCCTTATACAGAGCAACTTCCAGATATCACAGTTGTACAGCAGAGTAAATGAGGGTGAAGGGCCAAGGGCCCAACAGTGGCAGCTTAGATTTGAACACAACATTCTGATCAGAAGGCCAACCTCCTATCCACTGAGCTTCCCCTACCTCGGTTTTCTCCAAGACAACTATCACCTATGTTTGTGAGTTAGCGCTGTCCAATTTAATTTAATTGACCAGTCATAATAATTAAACTCTACACAGTGTATAATAATTTTTTTTTCATAATTTCCACTGCTGTAACAAAATAAAATATCACAGACCATCTGGCTCTGGTCCATAAAACCTACTTTGAGAGCCATTGTTTTGAATTTTGACAGTAGTGATATTTCCAGGTGACATGTAGGTCTATGCTTTTCTCCAATGTCTATCAATCAAAGCTGAACTTAAACTTGAATCTTGAACTTGATGATCAACAAGAGAAAAAAGGACTGTTGTCAATCCTAAAAAAGTTTTATAATGTGCAGCAGTCACATTTTTCATTACATGTCATTAAACTGTATATTGAGTGAATCATTGTCCATTTATGCTGCAGAAAAAGCGCAATCAGGGTTGTGGCCCAGTTTTTCAAGTGGCACTGCAAATTCGGAGTCCCAGTCCCTTTCGAATACAGCACTCAGCTGTCCCACTAATGTGTCTCCAGGTGAGGGGGAATGCGAAACATCCTGCGATATCACTAACCCGACACCAGCAGTGGTGTTGAAGTAGTCAGCGGACCAGTTAGAGGTACCTGTGAAACAAACATTTGAAATGTCTAGATGATCTAGAGATGGATTAGGTAATGTCTATTATGTTTATACACACCGATCAGAGATAGCATTTAAACTTATTGTCCTTAAATTTAAGAACTTACTGTTCACTTGATGCATAATATGTCCCAGTCCATGACAGATGACATTGAAATTAGATAATGTTATTCATTTCACCTGTTATTGGTATTAATGCTTTGACTGATATGAATGAGGAAATAACGATGCTGTACTCATTTCTTTTTTGCCATTGACTGATTTTACAAAAATAAATTATATATCTTGGAAGTCCACAACTTACCTACATAAGCCATGCTTTCTGTCACCATATATTTGTTGTGATTGACTCTGGTATAAGGAATGTTAGTCTCGTTACCCAGCGGAACAATGTAGAGTTTCTGTGGAATGTGAAAATATTGCGATCACATGTTATTTTACTGTGAATGTACCTGAAGTGATGGAACACATTAGAAAATCCCCTAAAGGTCCTGTTAATCTTACCACTTCTATCCTCATGCTGTAAGATGCAGAGTTCAGAGCATTGAGGGACTTGAGAAAGGGGAGTACGGCGGAGTCGCTATCACGGCCACAACTGACCAGGAGACGCACCGTAACATTCCTCTCGAACACTGACCGTATTAGTGCATTTTCAATAACTGGCCAGTACCTAATCAACAAACAAATAATAATAATGCAGTCCTTTTCTAAAATAAGGGGAGAAAAAAAGCATAAAACATTCATGTTTAATATGAGGGTTACCTGTGACGGTAGTAAAACTTGGAAGCAGGAAAATATTCCATAACTGCTACATGAATGAACTGCTCTGCCCGGCTGACCACAGACATGATAGCATCCAGGTCTTTGGTGCGTGACTCCGGACAGAACGCAGGAGGGGAATTCTGAGTTAAGGGGAAGTAGGGAACTGTCAAAGTAGAACAAATACTGACCACAATATATCGTAATATTTTCATTTTTCTTGTTTCTAGATCAATAATTGCTTTTTAGGCTTTATTAGGAGGAATACATACAAATGTATACAGTATATGGCCAGAAGTATGAGGACACCGGACCATCACATTCATATGTTCAGTTAAATTTCTATTGTTAATATTTTTATTTCTGTAAAGCTGCTTTGTGACAATGTTCATTGGTAAAAGTGTTATACATAAAACATTCATTTGTATAAAGACACTGGCCCAATGAAGCTTCACAAAATACATTTAGAATGAAAAAATAAGAATTGATAAATATGAATAAACAAAGTTTATCACTATAAAATTATTCCTCATGAGCAAACCGGAGGAAGTGGTGACGAGGAAAAACTTCCTGAGATGACACAAGAAAAAACCCTGAGAATAACGAGACTCAAAAATGAAACCGATATTCATCTCATATCTGCATTTCAGAACAGATTTAGTCCCCCCATCCACCTTTTTTTGTAATAATAACCTTCACTCCGAATTTTACACAGATTGGGATTACTTCCCTTTTAAGTCTGGTTCTTCTAAGGTTTATTCCTCATGTCACCTCAGGGAGTTGGGGAATCCTGGCACACTGTCAGCGTTAAATTTAATCCCAAACGTGTTCAGTGGGATTGAGGTCAAGGCTCTGGGGTACTACTCTAATCTTGGCAAACCATGCCTTTAAAGGAGCCCCTTAGTTTCATTAAAGAGAAATCTTAATATTACATGAGAAAGACATTATAGTCAGCTGTGTGCTTCCAACTTTGTGACAACAGTTTTTTGATGAATCATATACAGGTGCAAAGATCAGGCATCCACATACTTTTGGCCATAGAGTGCATCTTCTTCTTCAATAGAGTGCATAATGGTATCTAAACAATAACTAGAGATGGAACATTAAATATTCATACATTTTGCATTTTGAATATGCCATCACACAAATATACATGAGCCTAAAAATAGCATAATGTGCAATACAATGTTTAGTAATGTTGAGACATTATGCCGAGTAGTTGCAATGTTGCTCAATGTGAGTTGTAATAATCAGCTGCCTAAAATTCTGTGTGATCTCGGACTCAACCTCAGGCAAACTATAAATTGCACAACAATGGCAATATATTTCATGTACTTAATCATTCAATTAATGCGAATGCTTAAGCAAACAGCAACAACAACAACAACAAAAAAGCAACAGAGAATATTACCGAGATGTAAACTTTACTTTGCACATCACTAAGGTTCACATGAAGAGGCTGCTCTTTATTGATGGATGTGTCATAAAAAGGGGGCCAGGGAATTGGGATCGTAGCGTTACTGTGGCCCATAACCCAGTAAGACTGGAAGATCTTATGGAGGTCTGTGGCCAGACTGTTGCAATTGTAAATCACTACTCCAAGTTCTTTCACCTACAATAAAAAAAAATAAATCAATAAATAAAATTTTTGATTAGCTGGTTTTAACCATGCTGCCAAACATAAAGCTGACACTTCGTTTTGATTTCTATACCTGCGTTAATGCTCTCCAGTCCATGTTGGCGCTGCCGATGTAGATATGTTTCCTGTCCACAATCCAGAATTTACTGTGAAGAATTCCTTGTGTCAATTTGCCAAAGTTAATTCGCCTGACCTGCACTCCTATAAAAATAAAGCAAAGCAAAATTAAAGTCTCATTATGGACAGAATGTAAAGTCATATGTACAGGCAGTATCCAGCATATACTTTGTTCCTGACCATTTGCTCTCAGAACTTCCAGGTCTGTCGAGGTGGTCGCCACAGAAGGGAAGCTGCTCACAGCTCTCACAGACACGTTTCTTGCTGGCAGGGCTTTTAATTGTTCCAATATGTCTCGACCCTTTTGCACAAACACACATGGAGCAACACTGATTTTAGGCTGTCACACTTCAATGCATCTCATCTATTACTAAAAAGCAATGGCTAAAGAGTAAAGGTGTTATTGAAAAATAAAGTTATTAGCAAATCACTTTCATTATATTAATGCAGCCTTTATAAAACATTTTCGTTTTATAGTAACAACTATAACAGGAAGGTTTTAGATATTATTATATTATTAAAAAATTACTGTTGATATGATGCAGTTTCCTGGTAGCAGTGAGTCTCTAAAGTCAGCACTTTGTTACAGTCTGAGCAAAAAATGTAAAAGTACAAAATTGTCCCCTCGCTGTGTGGCATGTGGGCCTTAATAACAAACAAAAGAAAAGATATGCTGTTTTTGTTATAACAGCAGCATAAATCAACTGCAAATATATTACATATACAAAATGCGGTAGTATCATTTATTAAGGCTTTTTAATAGCATTTTGGGTCAATTGCTGTGGCATAAGCAGAATGCAACATTTCATGATATTCATATTTCCAGATGATTTTTGTCAAGCCAATTTACATCATTCCAGCGTTGATTAGCTATTCCTATAAAAATTTACCCAAATTAATAAACGATAGGCAGGAAATAACTTACATTCCATTTACAGTATAAAAAGCTTTTTTTTTTCTTTATATATATAAACATTGGGGACACTGAAAATGTAAACTTTCGTTTCACATGAATGGCGTATCCAGGTTTTAGGTCATGGGAGGTCAAAACACTAGGACAATTATGCAGACATTTCAATAACCCATTTCTTCTTTAGTGCAAGTTTAACAGCTACATGATGGCATTAATGCACTGACTTTATAGTTCCTCTCACTACATTAGTTCCAACAATACAGTAACAAATTTAACTTCTGTGAAGTCTGAAACAAATAGCATACTACTCACAAACTGGTCAGTGGAAGACTTGACTCCAATATCCTCACCAGTAAGAGACCAATAGAACGATGCTATCTCGATTTGCTCGGCCGCTGTGGACAGAAGGTCTTTCCATGCCTTATACGTCGGTACTCCAAAAGTGGCATTAGACCCATAATCCATCCATAAAGGAATACTCTCAACCAAAACAATCCTGTCCAATGGAAAGTCACATTTGAATAAAGAATAATAAAGTAAATACAGTTATTCTAGAATAATATATAGAATTATTTTTTTTTAATAATAAAAAAAAAAACACAAGTGGAAAAATACACCAATAAAGAAATAGCCTGTTCGAACTGATGAATTAAAAGCTGTATGAAAACTGGATTTGTACGCAGTGTAATTCAGTATAGTGGCCTAAACTGAGTGATGACCAATTCCACTTTGTTTACTTTAAGCTTGAGATTTTTCCAGAAAGTCAGCCTGGTGATTTCTGCAGGGATATGGCCTCACCTGCACTCATTTACATGATCACATTGTTCAGCATGTGGCTCTGGCTGACACGCGGTGCTCTGATTCACCGCGTTGTTAATCTTTTCCTCATTTTTCATCTCCTCTAGCAAAGCAATGGCAAGTAAGCCCCCTAGGATAATCAAACATCCAGTGGCCAGTAACAATGTTTTAACTCCACTCGAGCGCTGTAAAATATGCAACCATATAATAACCTCAGGGTACATGTAAAAAGGAAAAACACAAAAAAAATCCACTATACAACCATGAAACCAATAAACAATAAAATCTCCTTACCCGCTTATTGGGAACATAATTGTCATGTAAAGATTTGTATGGAGAGGACAATTCATAGTCCTCTTCAAATGTAGAAGAAAATGATCTGTAGAAATTAAAAAGTGACCCTTATTAGCATAATTATTTTCTCTTTTCTCCAAAGTAACAAAAGATAAATGAAAAAACTCACGAGTACATGGTAACAGCAGATGTCCAGTGCACCTTTTCTTTTCTGTGAATAAGTCACAAGGACTGTAATATTTACAGCCACCAGAGTCTCTATTCTTATTCTTCTTCCTTGTTTCAGTTCTGCTTTTAATAAATGTAAAAAACAAAAAAATCTAAATTTATAATACACGAGTTAAATACATCTGTCTCTTTTTTCTATTTAAGATCTTACATTTTCCCATATCATGCTTTCAACAGACTGTTCAATTGTCCAGGTTTCACACATTGAAATATGAAGAATTGAACAGTACACATTGTTGTTTTAATGGGATGCTATTGTCAGTCTTTAATCTTGGGGGAAATCCTACAAAATTTCCAGACACCACATGAAATAAAGGTTAACACGGTTGCAGGAATAAAGTTAATCGTGGGTTCTCTTTTCTATTGATTGGCAAAGAGTCCACAACAAGGCCCTAAGTAAATGTACTGTATATCAAACAATCAAACACAATGACAATTCAATAACATAGTAATCAGAAAAGGTTTAACCACACATTATTTTAATTTCAGTTTAATTTTGAAAAAAAGAAAAAAAAAAACAAACATGCACAGATTTACATCATATACAAAATAGTGATTTTGAAAAAAATATATAACGGTAGCCCACAATCAGATCTTACATTTTTACAGTAGTGCCTCAGAAAGGCTTCAACATCAAACCATTACCACCATTTTTTTTTTTTTATAGTAGTGCTAGAATGACAAAACATCACCTGTCTGAGGTGTTCATTGTTTTGCTGTATTTTGGCTAATTCTATATCTGGACAGTTTCAAGATCACATCTGTGGTTGTCAATATAGAATTAGCCTTTAGCCCTTATGTTTGAGTATCCATCTGTCCTACAACTTCTATCAAATTCATACTTAGATTCAAGAACTTATGCACTTTTGCTGGGGTCAGGCTAGATTTTAAAAACCTCTTTCACTCATTTTCATTCATTTTAATGCATTCAGCAAATCAAACATTATCTGTTCCCTATAAAAAGGAAGTGAAAGCAGTCTAATCTTAGAGCGGTACCAGAACACAAGACATCTCACAATCAGTGCAAACAAAACATAACATTCCATTGTTTAGCTTTTAAATACCTTATACTGAAGGTCGGCGAGTTGTTACACGTTTGTCTTAATCACAATAACAATCATAAGCTGCTATCAGTGATGACTACTTGAAGCTGTTACAGAAATAACTGTAGCATACGGTTTTCTTCTTGGCTTGGTTTGTACAGTTATGTTTCCTTTCCCCCCACTGGATTTCATATTTCTCAAAATGAAACTGAAAGAATTCACACTGGTGTAGCAGGGAGGGGCAGTTCGACACAGCTGGAACTGCATATTGCCATTCTACATGAACACTTCAGCATTATTAAACAGGCAATTGTCTTCAGTGTTTCAATTTGATATATTCAGCATGTCTATTTCTCTATAACTTCTAACGGCTACCATCAGTACAGACAAAGAGAGAATGGCAGAATAACTATTGATTTGGTGTAGTGTATATAAACAAACTGGCTTTCGACTGTTCAACAGAAAATTCAAAGGAATTAAAGTGCATACTTCGTTATTCGTGGCAATGCAATTAAGATAAAACAAATACACCCATGTAATACATTCTTTAATGATCCAATCATATAAAACACCCTAAATAATATTATACCACCTAATAACAATCATTGGGGGAAATAACAAAATGAGTGAAGTCAGACAGTGTCATTATAAATATTATACAGTACAAGTTTAACACCCACAGAAGTGCCGGTACCTAATACTCCCAATACCCAGCTTAAAATATTCAGTCTTGTATTGCTGTGCTAGAGATGCACTTTCACGCACATATACACACACGTGAGCACATACACTAACACACGTGCAAAGGGACACATTAATACCAAACCCCAGTTGTAAGGCTGTCAATAACAGATCATTGGTCACTAGTGTACAAATGAGCAGCTTTTATACACATGGTGTAGAGAAAAGTAGAAGACGAAGGACTTCCTTTCTCCCATACTACAGAACCCTATCATCATTCCCCCGACCATAATGACGAGCAGAAGCTGAGGGGCCTGCAGCCCGCTGAGAAGCAGTTGCTCTTGAGTCTCGGGGAGAAGCTCTGAAGCCGCTTAGACCTGCTGAAGAGTGGCTTAATACAGGTGAAGACTTGATCAGATTTACATTTCCACTCGGTTCAATGACAGTGTTGATGACTGCAAAGGAAACAGATGGTGGTGTTATTGCTATTTATCTGATAATAATGTGTTTTATTTAGCAATAATTTCTTCCCTCAGCACAGCAGAAAACCTGATCTTTATCTCAAAGATACTAAGAAAGTTAGTAACTCAGCATTTATGCCGAAACCTACATACTCGTAATTGGTATATAGACTACCGTATTTTCCGGACTATAAGCCGCTACTTTTTTCCCACAATTTGAACAACTTAAACAACGAAGCATCTAATTTATGGATTTTTCCTGGGTTTTTCCCGGTTTCACAAGCTTCAAGCCAAAAAACTGAGCGACATAACATTAGACCAATGAAATTGCTGAACAGGTTCAGGTGAACCAATGAAACTCTTTATATTAAATCAGATGCGCTCCCACTGAATCGGGCCGCAACACATCATAAATATGGATGAGGTTCCTCTGACGTTTGACCTGCCGCTCACTCGGACTGTCTACAGGAAATGCGAATCATTCGTAAACAACCGGGCATGAAAACACGCACTTCACCTGTGTTCTGAGCTGCACGGCATCGGGAGAAAAGCTTCACCGATGGTGATTTTTAAACACACGACGATGCCAGATAAACTCTCGAGAGAAATAGTTGTGAAAGGAAGGAGGAAGACAGTGAACAATGACTTTCTTGGTAGGCTACTGTTTAGATACAAGCCGTGTAACAGACACTGTCTTTCGTTAAAGCCTGTGTAAAGTTCATTAGTTTCAGTGTAGACACCTGCGGCTTATTTATGCTCAAAACATAAAAATTTTTGTCAAATTCAGTGGGTGCGGCTTATATTTGGGTGCGCTTAATAGTCCGGGAATTACGGTACTTGCTTGACCGCAGTGCAGCTTTTCACATTCTCATACCATTCTCTTTCACAGAACAAAAAAAAGCTCTCAACTTCTCTACACCTCCCTCATTTAACTCAAATTTGATGTTTCAAAACATTCTACTTTAAGCCCATTACGTTCTATGTATATATACCACCAAAATTAAGGATGCATTTAAATGGACAGATTCGTTTTAATAAAAAAATTTAGATCAATTTATTTCAGTAAAAGATGCTTAAAAAATCCCATTTGTTAAAAGTGCGATAATCAATACTTCCTGACCTTTTTATTTTCTAAGTTTCTATAACACCATATCTCTGATAGCAATTACAATCAAAGGTGTATTTTGAAGTGCTCATGCCAACACATGATTGCTTCTACTGTAACAAATTTTAGACAATAGTTAATATTGTGAAACTCAAACCACAAGGAAGTCTTCAGAAAAGAGTTTGTGTTTTCTGATTTCTCAATAATATGAGATGTATTTTTTCCCCCGTAAGTTCAGGAGAAGGATGAAAGAAAAAAATTGAAAAAAATCTGCTGTTGCATAAAAGAAATAGTGTAAAAAAAACTTTAGGACATGCTGTAAATTAATTACAGTAACTTTGCGGTGATAACGTGTTCACACAACTCCACCTAAATTGTTTTTTTTTTTCCTTCACATATACTACTTAATAGAGCCTCCAAGACATGCTTGAAACCCACAAAAGTAAGAAATGATACATGAATCACTGACCTTCCAAACGCTTCTGAATTCCTCTAAGATCTCGGATAATAGACATGATCTCCTAAAAGGAGAAGTAGTGTGTTAAGAAGTTAATGGAACATATACACATAGATCAACAGCGAAATAGACACAGAATATAAAGTAACCTTGTTTGGACTTTCCAAAGGTGGAGAATCATCAGCAGCATCGAGCATGGTCTCTATTTCCTCCCACACCTCTGTCTTATTATAGAACAGGAGCCTGAAAGAATACAGAATGAGAATGATTTGAACTTATAAAAGCATATAACAAACAACATCAGACACATTCTAGGGGGCTTGTTGTGTCACACGCTCATGCACATTTAAACAGGTTCACCCCTTGTCTATAAGGATACGGCTATTAAAATTGTCCTTTGTGGACAAAAATGGTGGAAAGCCACAGCAGTAGTGAGGATATGCAGGTGACTGATAACAGTATGACAGTGTGACTTTTATTGCATTATTGTTGTTTGAAAACACCTTTTCAATCTAATATTAAAGCATGGGTCCTTGTTCTTCCTGTACAGCGTTAAATAAATAATTAAGTGATTAGAAATGGGGAGGTCCATATTTGGTAATGGAGAACACTGTAATGAAAATCTAAGGTCACAGAGAACAGCAAAGCTTTAGAGTTGTTCTATGCTGCTAAAAGTTAAAGCTAAAACATACTCATGCTCATCAGATGTGCACCCAAACTTTAATAACATACTTGATCTTCTCAGTCAGTTGCTCGGTGTTTACTCGGATAGCCATGGAAAGCTGCGAGACAGGATTCAGCATCGAATTATCCAGAGCAACCTGGAGCCGAAAAGAAGGAATGAAATGCAGGACTACAAACAGAAAATGGTGAACAAAGGACAGAAGAGATTAACATGGGGACGTTAAAATACCTGTTCCTGATTCCAGCTTCGCTGTTTAAGCCCTTGATCGTGAACAGTCAGATCAGGATTCCTGCACACAGCTGAACTTTGGAGAACTTTAGAGTAGTTTATGCTGGTGTCAGGAATCTGATGCCGTAACTGCAAGAAATTGAAAATATATTTTATAATACCCCTATGTGTGGTCATGTGTAATGCACACAATTGGTAGACAATAATAGAAAGCTGAAGCATCCTTTCTTGTATTTAACCAGACAGTGTTAAAAGCATCTGGCAATGTAAGAGACTACAGTAAAAAGAGCTGTTACCTCCTTGCCAGCCGAAACAGGCTCCACAGCATCAGCAGATGCAGTATTCTGAGTTTCACCATCGCCAGCAACATTATGAATTTCCTGCGCCAGAATGGCCAAGTCTTTAGCCAGGTCCTGACTCAGCCTTCAACAAAACCAAATAAAATCAATTCGAATCAATCAATTTTTACAACTAAATTACAGCATTATTTGTTTAGATACATGACATGAGAAGCAATACTTTAATTTGAATCTCGATAATGTAATCAAATAATTGATCATTCATAATTTACAAACTCAGAGTAAATAAAATCAATAAGGCTTACAGTAAAAAATATAAAATTGTCCATTCACTACAAAAAAAAAAAGCTACTGTTAAATGATTCACTTTTTGAATTCAAATTGCAAATACAGGTAGTCGTCGACTTACAACCTATGCAACTTCCGGCATAATTTCACAGTACTGTACATATAGCCTACTCTACTTATGACCAAATCGTGTTACGACCGATTTGTCGATCCCAATTGTGGTCGTAAGTCGACGACTACCTGTACTCAATTTCTGGCCAGTTCCTCCCACACTAGGTAACTCTAACCGATCACACATCTACCTAATAGGGTAAAATTTCTACTAAATAATTTAATAAATTATCAATACACAGTAAAAGACCGGTATAGCCACTGTTTTAGTTTGAGAGGGAAATGTTACTAATAATTTTGTAGAACATTCCAGAACTAATGTAAACGTTCATCATTTCATCATTTCAATTGCACAGCATTCTGACAACAACAAAATGATGAGATCTCGTGTGGTCCTGCTGGGGATGCTCCTCGGTCCTGCAAATCCCTTGCAACCCAGATGTTACTTACGTAATGGCCATTTTGGTAATCTCTTATGCTTTTGCATTGGTTGTATTCAACTAACATTTATTTTGCTTAAAAACAGCCCCAATTAAAGATGTACAATATTTGCACAAAAAATGTACAGTATAGTATTGGTTCACTATTCACAGTCTTATGAATCAACTAGGGTTTGGGGGGGGGGGGGGGAGACATACTGTATATCCTATTATAATAAATGTATATTATTTTATATAATTAATAACAATTGAATGAATGCATTTAACTATTGGGATCATGCTTGAATACAAGCCTTAAAACGTCTCCCAAAATATCTCCCAAAATCATTGATTATATGTGACAACTTTTTGACCAGCTTTTGTTACCTGGCAATCTCTGCACTATGAGTTGTCCAGTTCTGGAAGTTGTCGCTCTCATGTCCTTCTCCTTCAGATTCCCTGCTTCTTGATGGTGGGCGAACCTGGTTAGGAGTCTGTGTTCGAGAGCTGTGCAAGGCTCCTGAATGGTGGGATCGTTTATTTTTAGCAATGCTATGGTTAGATTCATACTCTTCCTCTGAAGTGGAGGCGTAGTCTGAGCCCTTCTGACGTCTCCTGGAGCCTTGCCCCAAGAAATTTCATTAGGGAGAGAGAGAGGAACACCAAGGCAAGTAGTAAAGAAAGGTGAAGGACAAGAAAGAGACCAAATATATGAGGAAAAATACCAATGTCAGAATGCCACCTTAAACAGGAAAAAAAGGGGTTTTAAAATGACCACTAAGTGCTCACATAGTCAAATGTTGCAATATGCAGACCACTGAAAGTAATACAGTATGAATGTCACTATTTAATTATTATTAATTAATCTTTAAGTTGCTTTGGAGCATTTGTCGAATCATCCTTAATATTTGCAAACCAGTAAGTGCATTTCTCAAAACAAGCGCAACACATCGGATTTCTTGCAAAAGCCTGTACTTTTCTCAAAATCCTTAGTTCATCGCTCAAAAATAAGTATTTGTATCAATGAACAAATTGATGCCATCAGAATAACAAGTACTTTTGTAATTGTTAACAAACAAGACAGTAAAATGTTTAGTCATGTTGTCAGCATGACGCTGCACATTTTCAATATTTCCTGATATAAACTACAGTCTGGATCACTATGACTGAGAATGGGCTGAATTTCTCCTGTATGGCATCTATGAATTTAAACAAAACAATTATTTATTTATTTGATTGCATATTTGATTTATATTGTTTGCAATAGACGGAACAGGATTCACACTTTTACTGTACTGTAATGTGTTTTGGGGGTTAAGACGTTTTAGGTGAAACTAGTATAATATATTTTGAAATTGTTTTTTAATGAAGTGACTACATGATGTGGAGTTTGAACAATTTAAGAATTTAAGTTCTGATCTGAGAAATGCTCCAAAACAACTGAAAACTAATAATCTGGAGCACTAGTGAACAAACTGTTAGTTACTGACCTAGCTGTGCAAAACATCAAGTTACACAGAATCACTAGGTCAAGGGAAAAAAAGGTATTAATCCATGGGTAGCATAAAGAAAAAAAAAAGAAAAAACAAAAAAAAATAATAAAACCTTGAAAACACTATTTTAAGGAACACGTAAAGGGGTTTTAAGGTCTTTAGTCATAAAAACATGTATTACTGCAAAACTCAACATCTGATTTGTATAATTATTTATTTGTGGAATTGTTTTGTATAATTACAATCGAAATGTGAAATAAATACTATTAAATTCTTGTTATACACCTACTTATAATGAACAAATATTCATATCTAGTAGGTTTAGTTTATATGTACAGTGGGAGAAATTATTATTTGATCTTTTTTTATTTGATTATTTGATTTGAAATTGACAAACTTTAACAATAAAGTAAAAATACATGACATATAAAGTATAAAGTGTAGTCATTTTATAGCCTTTTCATCAAGAAACTTAAAGGTGAATATAGATTAATACCATATCTTAATAGTTTGAATAACAAGTAGTTAATATACTGTTGTGTAGTAATGCTAGTATTTATAAAAAAAAAAAAAAAGAGCTGTATATGAAATAACAATAAAAAACATTCCCCCTTTATGTGTTCCTCAAAATACACTGTTTCCAATTCTGTCTCCAAAAAGAAAACAAATCCACCCCAAACACAATACAAACAAATAGCGGGCGAAAAATGTATGTGGATAAAATATATATGTAGTATGAAAGCAAGTAGAGTTGTTTAAATATTAAAAAATACAATGAATTAAAAGGATGGGGTTACACTCACTGGCTGTACTGCTGGCATATTTTGCACTGCTGGACCGCCCACGGATGATTGGTTGCCTGCCCGTAGTCTCAGAACCTCTCTGTGTACCATTCTTGATGTCAGGTACCGAAGCTTTACGTGCTGAGTAAGCAGGCTCGGCCTCTGAGCGGTTGGAAAAGCCAGTTCTACCAGCCGAGGACTCTGAGTCGCTGGGTGTAGTGAAAGAGCTGGTTCTCCTTCTCGGGAGAGCCAATATGTCTAGCCGAGAAAGCCTCTTGCTCTCCTGAGTTCTAGTGGAAGAAGAAGTGGCATCAGAGTTCTGAGAGGTGCGGTCAGTCTCTGTACTATCTTTGTCAGAGCTGTCACCCAGGCGGGTACGGCGGAGCATAGACGTTCTTGTAGGTTTCGGTGCAGAAAGACTGCCAGAGCGAGCTAGCACTTGGCTCACTGTCCCTTTGAGAGATCTCCTAGAGCTTTCATTCCGAAGGGGGATGGTGTACTTTCTATGAACTGGTTGAGAGCTAGACTCCTGGTCTGAAATAGCATCAGAAGACTGATGCATAGTGGAGCTCGGAGAGGTCTTACCTGATTCCTTATAGTTATTGTCTCTTGAACTGAGCCTACACTTCCCAGACTGAGGTTGGCCAGACGTGTTCTGCTCTTGAGCACGCTGACTAGCAGGTTTTCTCCCCTTTAGCAGGTGACTGAGAATCACTGGCTTTTTAGCGGCAGATACGTCCGAATTCTGACCACTAGGCTGGCTGACTGTACTAGACGTGTCTACATCTGATTCTCCAGACAGCGAGTCCTCCAGAGGGCAGGGGGGGCCACTGTGCTTCTGCATTTGAAGTTTGGTCTCTAAAACAGCGAGCGCATTCTCTGTGTCTTTAAGGTAAGACTGAGTATCTTGGCTGCACACACCTTTGAATGCATTTGTATCATTGATACATTCTGGACTTGAAATGTGAGGCAATTTCATAAAGTGAATGTCATCGCTGGGCCGATGCTTGGTAAAACTCTCTTGTCTGATGAGTGGCACAGCATTTTCCATGCTTGTTGAGGCATCCTTGCCAGAGGTGGAAACGCTGAAATCACCAGACTGGCGACTGCCATACTGTCTAGTTATAGTAGCTGTAGAGAACTTTGTGGTAGTATCATGATCCTTCACATTTTGATTTGCCAATAGATCTTGTTTAGATGCCTCAACTTTAACCTCTGACCAATTCTTTCCTGTTTTTCCAGTGCTACCTTTTCTACCCTGGTCTATGATGGAGCCATCATCTGATTTGCTAGCATCACTCAGACTGTCTGGATCAAGATCATCTGTGACATACAGTTTCTGAGGATCTTTTTGCAAGGAACTTTGTAGGTTCCTCTCCACATTGTCATAAGTCAGGTTAGAAGCTGAATGTACATGAACACTAGGTGCTTGCATTTGCCCCTCCTCTCTTGGGCGCAACTGAGGTAGAAATCGTTGTGCTCTGAAAGTCTGGCTGTCCTCTGCCCCCATGCTCTCGTTGGCTCGGGTATGCACAGACCGAGGAACGACAGCTGAACATCAGGTTAAAAATATATTAAAATGATTGCTTTGAATACAGTATGCAGATATAAAAATAAGAAAAAGGATGTCTTGCTGCTACCTGAAAGATCCATCTGTGTAGAAATGTCAACTTGTCCTGAAATTGGACCCGAGACAGAATAGCCGTCAGCCAAACTGGCCCAATGTGAAACCCATTTACTGTCCCCAGTAGTCAATATCAATGACCTTTCCTGTGAAATGAGGAAAAATGAATACATAGATGCATTCAAATCCAGTAAAACACCAATATCAGGCAGCTTGAATTAGGAATCAAAGCTAAATATTGAAGTAATACTGATCAACATGTTCACTAGACACTAGTCAATAAAAAGGCACTAGCCTAAAAGTATTTGTCATATGATTTGTGGCACCCACCACCAAATAACCCGTGTGAAGAAAAGAAGCAAAGGCTGCTTCCAAATCACAAACATTGCTTGGAGAGGATCCCAAAAGAAAATTCAAGCAAATGCGGTTATAAAATGAAATAACAGAGGCCAAGCACCAGAAGATAATCATGTTTTGCTATATTATCAACACTAATAATAATAACTATACAAACTGCACTGTCACTTTCCTCAACATTAACAAAAAACAGCAAACACCAGACTCAATAAATCACTGTTTCTGTACTTGCCCCCAGAAGTGCAGATTCAGCAAAAACTGAAGTGCAGATGTTATAATTGCACTTTAACCTTAAATTTGAAACAATTATCAGTAATTTCATATAGCTGATTGGACAATATGAAGTCATATGAAGACTCGTACTGTATTTTGGAAATAAAAAAAAACGTTGGATTTTAAGATGTTTATAGGTCCAATGCAAAACTAAAGGATATGAGGACATTGCTATTGCATTAAAGATTAGTGAAAAAAATGTGTACACACACATTTTTAACAAAGCAAAAACTCTGTCTATGCAGAGGCAATAAATAAACTTGGAAGATGCTTGGCCCCTTTGAAATATGGAAAAATTGTGGAACGTTAGGCCAGTGGTTGATTGGGTGTTTGACAGACGGACCCGTATTTAAAATTAATATTTAGAGCCCAGGTGTAATGTTACCTGTGCTGGACCCAAGGCCGGGTCACTACAGCCTGGGTTATGACCCAGAGTTGGGCCAGGACTATTCTTACTAAGTGGAAGGCTATCCTGGGCCTCTCTGTCACCCTCTACAGACCTACACACTGTTTCTGCTGATGGCTCAGGGCACTCAAGAACACCAAACACCTGTCAGGAGCAAAGGATGTGTGAGTTTCCATGGGCTTGCAAAAGGCATGACGAACAGAATTGAAAGATGATAGTCATTTTGATTTAAATGGGTTACAATGCAGACTTACATTGTGACTCACAAAAAGCCACCACGATCACATACAGTATCTCACAAAAGTGAGTACACCCCTCATATTTCAGCAACCATTTTAGTACATCTTCTAAGGAAAAATACTATAGAAACAAAATTTGGATATATTTTAGAGTAGTCAATGTGCAGCTTGTATAGCAGTATAGATTTACTGTCTTCTCAAAATAACTCAAAATACAACCATTCATGTCTAAATAACTGGCAACGAAAGTGAGTACACCTTAAGTGATAACAGCTGTATGTCATGTAACTATGCAAAGCCACATCATATATTAATCACATTCATGATTTTGTGTGCTTCACAGGACCATAACAATTGGTGTATCTTGTATTAGAGCAGTTAAGATTTGGTGCTTTGAGTACAATTCTCTCATACTGACCTCTGGATGTTCAACATGGCACCTCATGGTAAATACTCTCTGAGGATTTGGGAATTAGAATTGTTGCTTTCCACAAAGACGGATGAAGATCAGTTACACCCTTATACTGAGTTACATGGATTGCAATATGTACTGTGACATTCTAATAATAATAATAATAATAATAATAATAATAATAATAATAATAATA
>JAAIIK010000032.1:5908415-5918608 GCA_014706435.1 Silurus glanis
TGTGTGTGTGTGTGTGTGTGTGTGTGTGTGTGTGTGTGTGTGTGTGTTTTGCAATGAGTTGACAGTACTACAGTATATTTAACCTGAAAAAAAACCAAACAAACAAGAGAGCAGTTCAGTTCTGCAAGTTATTTTCCCCAAGATCCCATCCTAATTGCATGATTTGAATTTAAGGTAGAGAGCATCTTCAAAATAGAAGTTAGCACAAAAGCACATTGCTAGCAGCAACCAGCAAAAACAAAGTGGAAAAACTTTTACCAAAGAAATTGCCACATTTGATAGGATTGTTACGTTTATTATTATTATTATTATTATTATTATTATTATTATTTTATTAATTTTTTAATGCAATAGCAATGATTATAAATAGAAAATGATTAGCTGATTCAACATACAAATTTCTTCATTGTCAGTAAACTGCATTAATCACTTTAATTCTGCGCAATTTGGCAACCTTGTTTTCCACCTTGACAGGTTGCGACTGATGACGCAATCGAAAAAGACTGAGGTACATGTGGGGCTGAAAGCAGGAAAAGCCAGATCTATTCATTATACATATTCCATATAATGGTTTCTGATTTGTCCTCTAATTCATGTCAACCTATAAACAACAAGAAGCAGATAATGACCTTTGACCGTGCAGAAATTTATAGGAAGTAATGTATGAATGGAAGCAGTGGCATGAACAACTGATATGAAAACTACACCTTTTTGTCCTATTGTCTAAAGCCGTGAGCCATAACCATGAGGAAGGTCTACTCACAATAGTGTGGTCTCAATCTATCAAGACACATAGGCAGCTAAAATTGTATCATCAATATAATGTGATATGAGTTTCCTCTAATCACTAAGCTGTATAAACCATTGTGATGTCCATCAACCAAATAGAAAAATTGGTAAGGGTGCAATCACCAGTCCATTCAATTCAATTCAGTTTTTTTGTGTTCTTCTTTTGTCTGCTCCCATTAGGGGTTGCCACAGCGGATCATCCGTCTCAATACTACTCTGTCCTCTACATCTGCCTCTTTCAAACCAACTACCTGTATGTCTTCCTTCACCCCATCCATGAACCTCCTTTTTGGCCTTCCTCTTTTCCTCCATTCTCAGCATTCTCCTACCAATATCCCCCATTGCACATGTCCAAACCATCTCAATCGGGCCTCTCTTTTTGTTTTCAAAACGTCCGACATGTGCGGTCCCTCTAATAAACTAATTTCTAATCCTGCTCATCCTCATCACTTCCAATGAAAATCTCAGCATCTTCAGCTCTGCCACCTACAGCTCCACCTCCTGTCTTTTAGTCAATGCCACTGTCTTTAAACCATACTACACATCAGGTCAATCTTGCAGATACCCTTCTATCACAAATCACTCAAGCGATCACTCACTCCACCCTGCCTGCACTCTTTTCTTCACTTCTCTAACACACTCTCCATTACTTTGCACTGTTGACCCCAGGTACCTGAACTCCTCCACCTTCTCCACCTCTTCTCCCTGCAACCGCACCACTCCACTACCCTCCCTCTCATTCACACACATGTACTCTGTCTTACTCCTACTGACTTTCATTCCCCTTCTTTTATCCCTGATGAGCAGCCATGGCGACTGTGGCAAGTAAAAACTCCCTTAGATGTTATGAGGAAGAAACCTAAAAAAGGAAAACCCATCCTCATTTGGGTGATATCAAGAGTGTGATTATAGTCTTTAAAAATACAGAACACTGGAGAGTGAGAACTAACATGAGCACTGGAATGTAAGATTATGAACTATTTACATTTATATTTTGTTCTGTCCACAATTAAACTGAACCATTACACATTTACATTTGCGGTATTTAGCAGACGCCCTTATCCAGAGCGACGTACAAAAGTGCTTTGAGTCTCTAGTAATGAATAAATCTACACTGGTACGCCAGATTACAAACTTAATATAAATATAACTCTTGAATTCTACAAAGCAAACTTGGAAAGTGCTAATCTAAGTGTTTCAGGAAGAGGTAGGTCTTCAACTGTCACTTGAAGATAGCCAGGGACTCGATGTACGGACATCTATGGGAAGTTCATTCCACCACCTCGGTGCCAGAACAGAGAAGAACCTTGAAGTATACTTAACTCTCATTCAAAAAGAAAGTTGGGAGTAATGTCCTTTCTACAGTCCCTACTCTGACCAGAAATCACAACATCATCCGCAAACATCATAGTCCATGGAGACTCCTGTCTGACCTCATCCGTCAACCTGTCCATCACCACTGCAAACAGGAAAGGGCTCAGAGCCGATCCTTGAAACAGTCTGTAGTTTCTACTGCACACGTCACTGCTGTCACACTGTCCTTATACATGTCCTGCACCACCCTCACCGATCCGGTATGAATTTCTCTTTCGTGATCTGCATATTTGATTTGGCACATGTTTTACGCTGGATGCCCTTCCTAACGCAACCCTCCCCATTTATCCAGGCTTGGGACCGGCACTAAGAGTGCACTGGCTTGTGCAACCCTAATGACTGGGTTTAATAATAAATAGGTAATCAAATTTGAATTTATATGTTAGTGCCTAAAGGTTTATCACTAAAATAGAGCTAAAATATAAATATAAGCACCACAATCACATCTTAATGCCAGTGTATCATGCTTATTTTAAATAAGCATAAACATTTTTAGACTGAATGTAAATCTTAATTTGGATTGCATGAAGATCCATTCATGCCCTAGTAATAGACAGTACAATGGTGTGAAAAAGGATTTGCCCCTTTTTGAAGGTTTTAATATTTTGGGAAAACTAAATCCAAAACTACATGGCCCTGTGTGAAAAAGTGTTTGCCCCCTAAACCTAATAACTGGTTGTGCCACACTTAGCAGCAACAACTGCAATCAAGCATTTGCGATAACCTGCAATGAGTCTGTTACAGTGCTGTGGGGGAATTTTGCTCCAATCATCTATGCAGAATTGTTGTAAATCAGGGTTTTCGAGCATGAACCGCCTTTTTAAGGTCATGCCACAGCATCTCAATAGGATTCAGGTCAGGACTTTGACTAGGCCACTCCAAAGTCTTCATTTTGTTTTTCTTCAGCCATACGGAGGTGGACTTGCTGGTGTGTTTTGGTTTGCTTCAGCTTGAGGTCACAAACAGATGGCCAGACATTCTCCTTCAGGATTTTTTGAGAAACAGCAGAATTCATAGTTCTATTTATCTCAGCAAGTCTTTCAGGTCCTGAAGCAGCAAAACAGCCCCAGAACATCACACTACCACCACCATATTTTACTGTTGGTATGATGTTCTTTTTCTGAAATGCAGTGTTACTTTTATACCAGACTAATAAGACACACACCTTCCAAAACGTTTACGTCAGTGCACAGAGTATTTTCCCCAAAAGTCTTGGGGCTCATCAAGATGTTTTCTGGCAAAACTGAGATGAGCCTTTATGTTCTTTTTACTCAGCAGCGGTTTTCGTCTTGGAACTCTGCCATGCAGACAATTTTTGCCCAGTCTCTTACTTATGGTGGAGTCATGAACACTGATCTTAACTGAGGCAAGTGAGGCCTGCAGTTCTTTGGATGTTGTTGTGGGGCCTTTTGTGACCTCTTGGATGAGTCGTCGCTGTGCTCTTGGGGTAATTTTGGTCGGCCGGCCACTCCTGGGAAGGTTCTCCACTGTTCCATGTTTTTCTATTTGTGAATAATGGCTCTCACTGTGGTTCGCTGGAGTCCCAAAGCTTTAGAAATGCCTTTATAACCTTTTCCAGACTGATAGATCTCAATTACTTTCTTTCTTATTTGTTTCTGAATTTCTTTGGTTTGCTTTTGAGGCTCTATTGTCTACGTCACTTTTTTCAGGCAGATTCTATTTAAGAGATTTCTTGATTGTGAACAGATGTTGCAGTAATCAGGCCTGGGTTTGGCGAGAGAAATTCAACTCAGGTGTGTTAAACCACAGTTTTAACTGGGGGGCAAACACTTTTTCACACAGGGCCATGGAGTTTTGGATTTTGTTTTCCCTCAATAATAAAAACCTTCATTTAAAAACTGCATGTTGTGTTCACTTGTGTTATCTTTTACTAATATTTAAATGAGTTTGATGATCTGAAACATTAAAGTGTGACAAACATGCAAAAAAAATAAGAAATCACTTTTTCACACCACTGTATAAATGAATTCAAACAGATGAGATCATGCTGTTACGTGACAAGGTGGTGTAATGTGGTCAGACATGAAACAAAGATGCTTTACTATATGATTTATTCCTTTTATACCACAGTGATTTGCAAATCGGTACCAATTTAAAACCTCATTTTCCTAAAAGTTGAGATGCTGTGTAAAATAAAAACAGAATGCAACGATTTGCAAATCTCATAAACACATATTTTATTCACAGTAGCACATAGAAAACAAGTCAAATGTTTAAACTGAGGAAACATTCAAAATGACTGTATTCTACCTCAGTTTAATTGTAAGTATACATATTACATAAAACTAATACAAAAATATGGGTTAATCATTGCATTCTGTTTTTATATACGTTTTACACTGCAAAAACATTTTTGGAATGGGGTTGTATTAATATACAAATATATAATAAAATGAAATAGTGTTCCCAACATTACACAATGTAGAAACAGCGAAAACATCCATCAGCATGTAATGTAAAAATTAGTGTCAGCACACAACTGATTACAAAGAACAAAACAATAAATAGACACAGAGCTTTAAAATATACAATACAATAAATACAAAACTAGACAGCACACACACCAGAAACACACCATGTTATAGCTCTTTATAGTTACATCTAATAGTGTGAAAATTGTGAATGTTGTGTGATGTGCCACAACAAGCAAGCTATATTAAGCAACATGGAAGTGTACAATGTGATTGTATTGGAGATGCATTCGTTCATTCATTCATTTATCTTATCATAATGGCTTTATCTCGGTTAAAGTTGTTCTGAATATGTTGCTTTTTGTTTGGGAACTATAAGTAACAAGTCAAATACAAATAACTAATAAAAAAAAATTGCCAGAATTCTGTAGGATTGGGCTGAATTTCTGTTGGAGTGGCCTTTTTGTAGGAGCTGACGTGCTTAACATAAAATTGAATAAAAAAGAGTCCAAAAAAGTCATATTTGCACATGAAATACATGTGCAAATATGTATTTCTATGCTTTCCATCCACAAAGGATGGAAACTGTAGATGGCTTTTTTCACACAATCGGGTTAAGATACTTATGATGACTCAACACGTTTGAAATGTGCTGATTAAATTAAGTCTTGTTAGACACCTGCTACATTTTGCGCTGTTCTGCGAGGGATGTAATGCACACCTTTGTAAGGAATCTTTCATTTCTTGTCAATTTCACACATGGAACAACTTTCATTTCTCAAAACACCAGCAGAATGTGTTTCTGAAGAAAGTTCTTTATTTCTGGTAATTTTGTGACAGTAAACAGACCAAAAAGTGCTGCTCCAAATATTCCCAAAGAGGCCCAAAGAAGACCAGTTGAAATTAAATCGCTTCTTTAGCAGGAACAAGGATTTTCAGATGGGCCAATATAATTGCACATGGATGTGCAAAAAATAATATGTAATGATGAATTTAACATGATATCCTAAGATTCGTTAACACGATGTGCCATTGGAACACAGGAATTCTAGGAGCTGGTTTCTGAAAATTCCTGCGCTTGTGTTCAGCACTGAATTTGTTTGGAATGTCACACTCCACAGTAATAATTTAATTTAATTTAATTTAATTTAATTTAATTTAATTTAATTTAATTTAACTTAATTTAATTTAATTTAATTTAATTTAATTTAATTTAATTTAATTTAATTTAATTTAATTTAATTTAATTTAATTTAATTTTAATATTAATATTAATATTAATATCCAGGGCTTTCTTTACCCAGCCTACAGGGTTTAAATATTATTATTGAATTGTGTCAGTATTGTGAATACAGCACACCTACAGAAATTTATGTAAAGCCACGATTCAAGAGAATAAAATTGCCAGGAAGGAATGTGATCAAACGGGTAGGCCAAAGTCAAGGAACTCTCACCAAATACCAATATGAAAACAAAGACAGAGCATGTGACAGAAGCCCATGATCCTCATAGTACAGGTGAATGAGAACAAGGCTTTTCTGAAATCCTTAACAGACACCTCAAAAATCTTTTTTCTCTAAATTGAGCACACCACCTAGCGGCATTGAAGTTTTAGAGATACCTCAGTTTTGACCAGTTTTGCACTCCTTTGTAATAAACAATATCTATGGTGAATAACAGCAGGTAACTCTAGCTCTGAGTCACAAGGATGTTCAGGATGATCAATTCAGGTAGCATAGTTATACTTGTTTACCAGCTAAACCAGGATTATGCAATCCTATCCACAAAGGTCTTTTACCATCTAGGCAAGAACACACCCATTTGCATAATCAGAATTTCAGGCTTTTACTGGAAGAGTGTATCATGTGCACAGCAACTCTGGTGAGAAACCTGACAGTGATGAAGTGTAGGGAATGACAAAATAAATGTGCATATGAAATAAAACATGGTCTCTAACGGTACCACTTTAAGGAGGATAAATGCTAGGAGAGTGTCAGCGTAACACGCTATAAACGGTCATGTGAAAATAAAACTACACCCTGTTTGAATTCTATGGTTTAAAGTATGAGGACATAAGAATCATTTGCAGGTCTAAAAATTTGGTAAATGCATCAACAACAACACATGAGCTATCACAACCTGTCATTGTTTATTTTACAAAAAGAATGCCAAAAGGGAAAATCCATGTGTGAAAAACCTAAGCATCCCTTTACTGCTTCCGTAGGATTCGAGCAGTAGCTAAGGGGCATGCAGGTGCTGCTCATTAAATGCTCTAGATAAATTGAGCGTCAGCAAATGTGTACGTCTTAGCAGTTATGTGTATATTACAACCACCAAGAGAAAAAGACATCAGCAGTGATCAAACTGGGTTCGCCCACCAAACTGAGAAGGGATTATAAGGCCGTTTCCAAATAATTTACTGTCGGCCATTCTACAGTGAGGAACATTATTCACAAGTGGAAAACATCCAGGAGTGGACGTCCCAGCAAATTCACCCCGAAGTCAGACCATGCAATATTCAGAGAAACCATGCAATGCTCAGTTACCTCTCACACTCTACAGAACTCAGTGAACATGTTAAAAATGTAACTAAATGACAGTACATTAAGAAAAAGGGTGAACAAATATGGTTTGTTTGGAATGGTTGCCAGGACACTTTTCTTTGTAAATAGAACATGGGAGCATGGCTTAGGTTTGCAAAGTTGCATCTGAACAAACCACAAATCTTCTGAAGCAATGTCCTTTGGATAGATGAATGGAGAGGTTCGGACAGAATGCACAGCACGACGTTTGCCAAAAAAAGAAAACATCATATAAGCACAAATACCTCGTACTAACTGAAAAGCACAGTGATGGATTGGTAATGATTTTGCCTTGTTTTTGCAGCCACAGGACCTGAGCACCTTGCAGTCATTGAGTTGGGCATGAACTCCTCTGTATACCAAAGTATTCTAGTCAAACATGAGGAGCTGTGTCTGACAAGCTTGCATGCAACAGGACAATGATCCCAAGCACAACAGCTAATCTACAACAAAATGATGGGAAAAGAACAGAATAAAGGTGTTGCAATATTCCCTTCATTGTCCAGAATGTAGCCCAGCTGAAATACTGTAAAAAGACCTTAAGAGAGCTGTGAATATATAAATCCCTGCTAACCTCAATGAACTAAAGCCACACTGTAAAGAATATTGGGTCAAAAATTCCTTCACAATAATGTAAAAGTCTGATAATGTCATACAGAACATGGTTACTTCAAAAGTGGTTCTACTAACTATTTGGTGTTCACACATGATTTCTCCATTTCAGCTTTTTATGTCATTTGTTGTACATCCAATCCTGCATTTACCTTATTCTAAAATCTGCTATAGACCAGATGATTTTTGTTATGTCCTGATACATAGAACCATAGAATTTAAAAAGGGTGTACTTTTATTTTCACAGGATTGTATGCACTACTGCTGTGCTTCAAATGATCCCCCCCAAAAAAATAACAATCTGTTATCTGTCCAAGACTCTGATTTTTGCCCGAAAATACAATTAAGAAATGCACACCTCACCCAACTGGTTACTGGTTTGGTTACCTTCATTCAGTCACACTTTATCTGCTTTCCTAAATGAAATGAATAATGAATAAATATTCTAGATCTGTTTCAGTATTCTACCTCTGTTGTTTCTTTGTCAATTATATTTTTTCCCTTTATTCTATTCTAGTGGGGTTTTTTTCTGGGTAGGACATAAAAGTGGTAAAGTTTCCTAAAAAACAGGAAAACAAAAACATTTTATATGGAAGTAAAAAAAATAAAAAATAGAGACAGGGTGTGATGTAGGAAAATATTCAACAAGAGCCCAAAAGGCTTTTATTTATATTGTACCACAGCATATTGCAAACAATTACCAAAATATTTTTGATCTACTGAAGAATCATGCACATTTTAGCCTTGTTTCATTACACCTTATTACAGTTAATAAAGGATGCAAACTCAAGCTTTTACACAGTATAACCTGAAATCAAGTCTGTGAGAATTTGTAAGATTGGGTATTTGCTAACATGACTGAATCTGTCACAAAATTTCAATTTCATAAATCTGCTAAGATGAAATGACATTCAATTTAGCACCTTGCCATTCTTGATATCCTGTAGCCCACATCAGCTTTAAATGACTGCAACAAAGCCAAAAAATGAACAGCACCTTCCTCATTTAATGCACTTCAGCTGAGTCACTGCCTGCCTTTCAACTAAACAACTAAAAACCTACTGTGTATGGACAAGGGAATTGCGACACATCTGGATTTTCACCCAAAATGTTACCACAAAGTTGGAGGCACACAATTGTATAAGATGTGTTCAGATGTAGCATTACATTTTTTCTTGGAGACCCAAACCTGTTCCAGCATGACCATGAAGATATAGTTCACATGGGTTTGAGTGGAAGATCTTGAGTGGCCTGCAATAGAGCTCTGACCTAAACCCTACTGAACACCTTTGGGATGATTTGGAATGCTGCCTTCTCCCCAAGCCTCCTGACCATACATCAGTATCTGATTTTACTAATGTCTGGTGGCAGAATGAGCACAAATCTCCAGAACCACACTCCAAAATCTAGTGGACCACCTTCCCAGAAGAGTGGCGCTTATTAGAACATCAAACTTGGAATGAGATGTTCAAAAAAAGCATTTCCTGGTCAGCTGTTTACAAACTTTGCCCATATAGTGTGTATCTTTTAAATGGATGCATCAAGCCAAATCATATGATCATTACAGCTCTACGTTTAATGCTGTGCAACATTCATGTGATGGCTCCTGTTATCATTAGGGTCGAATAACTAGTGCAAAAACTAGTTTCCTCACCAGGCTTCATTTTTATGGTCCTGAAGCTAATAAAACAGAAAGAAAAATTTCAGCTTGTTATAATTAAGAGATATTGGCCAAAAAAATAAAATAATAATGCTCTAAGCAGAGACATTGGGACTCCTTCACCAAATATTAAAAACTCCTTACAAAAAGCTTTACATGAACAATTATAGATACAACAATATATTAGTGAACATATTCATATAAACCAGTTGTTTGCCTCTTGCAGACAAACGGTCACACCGACTACTGTCACAGAACTTTAATCAGCACCTTCCGACCAATCAGATTTAAGAATTCCCCAGCGCTATTATACAATCTAGAATCTAGTGTAGAATGCATCCAGTAGTTCAGACCATGTAAACATCCAACATCAGATCACAGCCACACAGTCGATAGATCTGTTACTCCTGTCCTCCTTCTGATGCTGAAATGATCAATAGACTATTGTAGGCAAAAAATTGTTTTATTTGCTCAATTTCACAGAAAAGATTTTAAGCCATATAAACAAATGTGCATACAAAGTTTATATTATTCATATACTAAAGATTGTGTCAGAGTTGAAAAAAGGCAGCTAAAAAAGCAAAATATCTCCCCATTAAAAAAAAAAAAAAGAAGAAAAAGAAGAAAAGTATGAGAAAACATAGGCATATGTAACAATTGGGTCTTGAGGAAGCAGTAAGTAGATTTATATGCAATACATACATACATACATACATACATACATACATACATACATACATGCAT
>JAAIIK010000032.1:5919008-5929917 GCA_014706435.1 Silurus glanis
TATATATATATATATATATATATATATATCTGGCTTGGTTTCTGAAGTGCTATCAGACCCGTCAGCTAATGTTCTCATTGTGTTCCTTCTCACGTCCTCAGAAAAAAAAAATACAATTAAATTATCCGAAGGCCACAAAGGAAACCTAAAATTGCTGGAAGGTTGATGTTTGTAAGATTATGAAATGTAAAGCAAACCACAAATGGTGAAAAGAGCCACAATCTGAAGAGGATGAAATCCAGGGGAACACTGCCTGCACGCTTAGGGCAGTTTCTGTGTTTTAAGGGGAAATGTGTCGTTGGTCAGTGGTGCAAAAGAGCAACAGCTACCCGAAGCACCCGGCAGAGGGCGCTGGACTCAGTGGCGCGGAGGCTGATACAGGAATAGGGGTTCATCTAACAGGTTCCACTGGCAGAGTAGGAGAACTTGGGGAAGTGGGGTCTCCTCTCACTGTCAAATGGCTCCATGTTTTCATCTATATGAGAAAAAGAGAGGGAGAGAATGACAGAATAGCAATTCGTTTTTCCAAGTGAAAATGTATTTTCGCAATAAAAAACTTAACAGGAAATAAACTGTTACAGGAGAAGAACCCACAGAGTGGTGCGATGAGACCCGATGTGTAACACAGCTCCCGTTCCCAATCTGAAGCGGATTATTTTCCTATGACATCCTGAAGTCCTTAATTCTCTATTATACCACAGCAAGTTCCCAACAATTCTAATGTTCCTTTCATGAACACTTTATAAAATTAGTTTGTGTTATGACATAGATTCACTATAGACTAGCACCCTTTTCCCCTCCTTAAGTTAAGAAGAAAAAGAGAACATCTCAGAAGTGTGGAGGTTAACAGCAGAGAATGGGGACTAAATGTTGAATGGGATGGTCAAAAAGCACGTTTGAATCGGATGCACGTGTCCACAAACCCTTGACTATGCAGCATATATTAATGTTTTCCCAGCTCTAATGTACCTGATTCAGCCACTTTTAAATTGAAGTGGGAGAGTTAGAGCTGGAGAAATACGAACATATACAGGGCAAGAGGTAGTCTAGAGCAGGGATCAACAACCTTAAACACTCAAAGAGCCATTTGGATCCGATTTCCACCGAAAAGAAAACACTGGGAGCCACAAATTCCTTTTGACATCTAAAATTAAAATAACCCTGCATATATCATATTTTACCTTTATGCTATGTATAAAAAAAGCTTTAGTGTGTTGCAATTATGAAATCAATAAAATATAAAATGAATTTTTATTTCTGCGTGCAGCAAAAACAAAAGCAAAAAAAGAGACGCTGGGTTGAAGGTTACTTCCAAATAAATTACTCTGTCTATTTGAGTCCTCTTCGTATTTATGAAATAAAAAGCCAAACTTAAATGATCCACCTGCAGCAAACTAAAAATACTCTCTGCTTCTGTGTGCTGTCATCCTTTTGTGGTGTGTACTGGAGCGTGCAGTCAATCGTGTACCGACGGGTGTGACGCTTATTTTAAGCGACAAAAAAATGAAATTTTATTTTAAAGTTAAAAGATCATCTTCAAATTTAGAATTACATGTAAAAAAAAAAACCTAAATAAAATACATTTAAATGAAATACTCATTTATTATTATAGTCACAGGGAGCCGCAGCAGAGGGATGAAATTGCCACATGCGGCTGCGGAGCTGCGGGTTGCCGACCCCTGGTCTAGACCAAGACTCGGGAACTTAAGGTTTAACTTGATGTGGAAGAGTTTTCACTTTCCAGCAGGGGGCAGAGTTCGCTCAGTGAACAAGTGATTCTTTGGTGGTCTTTTCTAATTCTGATGCCTTCTGAACAAAAGCTCATTCATTCCTGTTTGTGGAACCTAAAACTTCAAAAATTCTAAAGCTCAAGCTCAGGTTATATTAAATAAGCAGATGTGTACAAAACTACTATTGTGTCCAATTCATTTCTATTTGTATAGCACTTTTAACAATTGGCATTGTCTCGAAGCAGCTTTACACAGATAATGTGGGGAGAAAGAATGAATAGGAATGTTCTTTATAATTTGAATCGTTCATTAATTTATGCACTTTATGAAGTTCTATGTGTAGGTCTGCTTAATCATGTGTTGTCTTCTGTAAATCTGTATTTTACGTAGCAGGAGGAACATTGTTTTACTTCACTGTGTACTGTACCAACTGTATATGGTTGAAATGGCAGTAAAGCCACTTAACCTGATTAACCTGAAATGTGCTTTCTAGATCTATCTGGACGAATGTGGATGCAGTCTTAACGCAGCTGGTTCACCTACTGAGAGGTGGGAGAAAACCAAGAGAACATGCTCAAGCTGAAAATCAGGGTCCCTGGAGCTGGGAGGTGGCAAGTGTGCTACCTGCCCAATTCACATATTGTTTAGATAAATACCTTCTCCCGGTGGTGTGATAGTGATGGTCTGTGCAGTGAACTCCTCATCGAAATATCTTGTATCTGTTTCTGAGGTAACCTGTGGCTTAAATGGAGGGATTAGCTGAGAAGATAGAAGAGGGAGAGAGAGAGAGAGAGAGAGAGAGAGAGAGAGAGAGAGAGAGAGAGAGAGAGAGAGAGAGAGAAAGAAAAAGGTGAGTTTTAGACCAATGCTAAAACTGTATCTACTAAATCAGGCTTTCAGGTTGCACTATCAACTCTTGTAATCAATTGAAGATCAGGAAAAAAGCCGTCATCGGCACAATGAAAAATACAGGGAAGGGTGCGGTGCGGCTTTTAAACAGGGGATTAACATGAGACCAAACCCTTATTTATAGTTTGAGCTACAGCTGAGGGTGTGATCACACTGAATCCATGTTTAAAGGTGTTGTGTTTCACTTGTACACTGAAACAATCAATGAAAAAAACTAACAAACAAACTAGTAGCCGTAACCGTATTAATTTACATGAACAGAAGAAAAACAGCGGTCCTCATCTGTTTCCTTACCTTTTTTTCATAAACATCTTGCCACACAATTCCAGCAAAAAACTTGTGCTGCATGATTTCTTTCGCGTCATCAGGCCCACCTCCTAACCTAAAAACACGTATTTAAGGAAAAAGATAAGTTTCTCTTTGCATTCAATATTTGCATAACTATTGAATTTTTTTGCAGTAAAACTACACATGCTCTGGACTTCTACACAGAGTAATATTAACTCAGTTACATGTGTTATCTGTCCATGACTTTATAGGAAGTGTAATGATAGGAACTGCTCCTCACCGCTGTTTGGGATCTTTCTTAAGAAGGCCGCTGAGCAATGATTTAGCGTCAGGGGCGAGAGTACGAGGAAAGCGGATGTCCTCCATTAAGATGAGCTCGAATAGGCGCTCGTGGTCCTGGTTATAGAAGGGCAGGCGACCGCACATCATTTCGTACATGACCACACCCAGGCCCCACCAGTCTACAGCACGGCCATAATCGTTGTCCTCCAGCACCTGCAACACATCAGTTATCAAAAAATACTGAATATCAGAGCTTTTAGTCATCCCAAATGTATAGAATGTGTGCAATTTTATATGTAGCACCACAAAGTATGGGGCAAAGCAAAAAATCATGCTAATTCCCAACATGTAATGCCAACCTGCAATTAAAAGTTCAGCAATACATTGCCTAGGCCGCTTGGTGGTGTTGTAGTACATTAGTAAAAATCCTTGCTGGTAAAAAAAACAGAAAAAAAAAAAACAAAAAACAAAACCAAACATCCCTGTCCGGTTCATAGGACATTAACAGTCCTTTCTGACTCCTGTTCTGTACAATCTGTAAAACCAAAAGTGAAGATCACTCTGTACTGTAGTAGTTATATTAATAGAATCATGGATCTTACTCATACACAGATGCATTGCTTAATGCTTTTTGCTGGAAAGAACCAGTGAGAAATCGAAATGATCACCAGGAACGGCACTGAACAGCACTGCTTCTCTCTCTTTCTCTGTGTGTCATTAACACAAAACAGACTTGATAGAAAAAACACTTTACCAAGAAGTACCATCAATACAAAACATATACTTAATTACTGGCCAAAATGTTTTTGATTAAATCTGGATTGCCCCTTTCCCGTTCTTGGGGTGTCTGTGGTCAGGCAGAGCTCCCAGCTGGCACCAGACGGCTGGAGATAGCTTTTCTCTCAGAAGCACAGAACACTGTGTCAGCATAGTCACTGCAGTAACCAAGCGCTAGAGATGCAGTTGAACTGGCAGCAGTGAGATGAGTCTAACAGTCTCACTTGGTCTCAGGAAAGCGAGCCATCAGGCAGAGTTCTTAAACCAACGATACATGTGAATGCTCTGACCCCATGTAAAAAGACGCAAATCTGCCATAGAAAAGTGCTGATTCTTGCAAATGCAAATAGCTGCTTTTTCAGATTTCAAATAAGTTGCAGAAATGCCAAGCCCTCCTCTTGTGTTGCTCATTACAAATAGGTGTCGGTTCAAACAGAACTAATACAACACCAATGTAACCAGGGGACAAGAAAAAAAAAAGCCACAACACAAAAGGTAAACTGCATGATACAAAAGCCACAAACAGGAAACCATAAATATGGAACAGAGACGTTAATATGCATGTTAACAGCAAATGTATTTTTTTTCCCTTTCCTAATTCAGTGAAGTCCTTCAAAGCCCTGAATGCTTCTGCATCAACGTTACACCTCACCAGATATTTATTCAGCCTTAAAAATCCACACGTGCAGGTGTGTGTGGACATTACTAATGGCAATGGCTTTATTTGTATAGCAAATGCTTTGCAGCTTTACATTTACAGTACAAATGTAAAGCTGCAAAGCATTTGCTATACAAATAAAACTGAATTGAAGCCATTCAACTTAATTTAGTTTGAGGCCATGCCATTAGTAATGTCATCCATGAGACACTGCTCATCATCTTAAAACTTTGCTATGTTTGTAATTTAGTAAACAATCGGTTTGAATTTATTTTAATTCAAGGCTCCAGCAAATTATTATGAGCTACAGGTTGGAGAATAAATAGCCAGTGTGGGTGAGCGACTGTATGTGACCGTGTGTGTGTGTTTGTACACGTCCTTATCAATACAAACACAGCTGCCAAGTCAAATAGCTTTTCAAACCTGCCATATCATATCAAACATGCATACAGCCCATGTGAAAGGCTTTCTATTTTGTTCAAACTGCTCAAACGTTATGAGTAAAAACACAAGAACAGAAACATGGAAAAAAAAAATGTAAGTACGAGTTTAAAAAATATGTTCAAAGATCTCGGTATTAGCATAAATCTCAGATATTTACTCAAAAACTAAACTCAGAAGAAAACATAAGTTAACAAGTATATTCGCTTTACTGTTTACTGACACGCTGCAGTTAATGTAGTGACGAGGGGGAACCAAACTCCTGTACTGTACATGAACTCCTTATATACTTACAGCACATAATGCAATTTGAAGAAAAAGAAAGAAGAAAAACAAAAAGAAAACAAAAACAGTCCCCCTATTATGATTACTGGCATAAATATTCAGGTTAGTGTGATTGAGGTGTGACTGGTTATTCCCCAGCATGACTAGTATGAGCACTGGTTATTCATTAAAGACCTTTTCAGCACTTTTATTACTAATAAAATAAACTTTTATTAATCTGCATTTCTTCAAAACAAGAAAGGAGGAAATGAGTAATAATCCAAATCTCGACAGTGAGCAAATAATCCTCAAACATAACACGCTATAATCAGTGGAAAGTACAAAATATTATTGTACACATTTATAATATAATAATGTTTGTCAAATAAATCGGTAACAGTAGTTTTGTGGAATATGTTTTACAGTTTAAATCCACAGCCGCAAAACAGTTTGAGAGCTGCATTAAAGATGCAGTTTGTCATTTTTACAGCCCTCTGCTCTTTGCTTGTCAAATTTCAATGACCCCAGCAAACATAGATGCCTCATGTTATTGGTATTTAAAAAAACTAAACAAAACAAAAAAAACAGGCTGTGCTGAGCTGCGTTGCAACACTGACAATCACACTTGTATTCACATTATTAATACAGTTTTACTTAAAAAAAAGAAAAGAAAAGAAAAAAATATTTGTAAAGAATTTAATAGTTTGAAAACTAATCCCAAAATCCCTGTACAAAGTTTGTGAAGAGACCTGCAGGGTGCATACATTTCTAGTAGTCACTGTATACTAATTTACATGGCTGGGTCGTATAGCTATGATAAAGTTTTTTACCCCTGTGTGTGTATCCCAGCAGTGTATAAGACCCATGGTAGAGTGAGCAGGTCAGGGTGAACACTGTGCCCTCAGAGAGAGAGAGACTAAGCCCGTGGTGGTAAGGTGAAGCCAGTGTGCTGCTTGGATTACGAACTGCTCTCTATTTCCAGCGCCGCTGTCGTGTGACTCACAGAAAGGCCGAGACAGACAGCTGGGCCTGCAGCTGCCCCTTATATGTAGAAAAGCAGCACAGCTGTGGAGCTGCCAGGAGTCCAGGAGCCAAAGCCTTTCCCTCACACACACATACATACACAAACTGTGTACATGGGTACAGAAACACCCCAAGGAAGCTTGAAGGCTTCCTCAGAAGCTCTGCATACACAAACACACAAGGGCCACCTATTTTCTTCCACCTGTCATGCTTGTACAAACACACACAAGAACCCACACACGCTGCATTGCAGTCTCCCCCGAAAAAAAAAAAAAAAAAACAAGCCGTCAATATTACTAATTAAACGTTTAGATTTGGTATACACTCTTATCCAGTATGAGCAAGAAAACTTTGAGACTACTAAAGCCTTCTCGTCTTGTGATTAGACTTTAAACTCCCTTTCCCCTTCTAGGTCCTCTTAGTTTCTGAAAATGTCTCCAAGCTTAAAGCTTTAACGAAGCTTAAACATTCAACATTTAGTCTGCTGTTAGATTTGGCTCCACTTTTCTGAGATGTTGTTTCACTAGATTGTGGAGTGTGCTTGTGGGGATTTGTGCTTATTCAGCCACACATGCATTATTAAAGTCTGTACTGGTGTAGGGTGAGAAAACCCTAAAGTCAGAGCTTTACAGCAGGCCACACAGGATCTGCCAACTCCAACCCTTTATGCACAGGGGCATTGTCATGCTGGAACAGGTTTCAAGTGAAGTTCAAGTGAAGGGAAAATGTAATGCTACCAAACCATGCAATAAGAGTTTGCAGGGTTTGAGGAAGAACCACACATGGCTGGTGTCCCAATACTTTTGTCCATAAAATGTACAGCCATCACCCAACCAAATGCCTCAGAGCTGATATGTATATAACACTGTATCAATTTATTTTTGCCATGAAATGAAACATAAGTAGCGACACATGTATGATCGATTTTATTAAAGGCCAAATCCATAAGCACGTTTACTGGGAATACAAACAAACTGTATCGTCTACTTAACGACTTCATTGTTTAAGAATATTTGCAACATGGTTAATGCTTTCACTGACAGAGTCGAACTACAATTTGCATCTATTCTCTCGAAATGATGTATGATGCTATAAACTGACTAACCAAACCACCGGACTCCCAACTTTAGTTCCTACCTGCACTGATTGCTTGTGAAAATGACATCTGATACAGAACGTAAATCAAATGTACGGCATATACTGTAGTAACCATTAGCATTAAGGTTATACGATTATATTTGGATGTTTAATTGTACATCTGAGTGTCGAGGTCTTTTGTCATGCAGGTTCCTGGTTCTGATATTCAAACACTGAGTAAAAGAATGTCTCTGAGTGTACCCTGAGTGACCATCTCTCTCTCTGTGTGTGTGTGTGTGTGTGTGTGTGTGTGTGTGTGTGTGTGGAATATTCCCAGACGGAAAGGCATTCCTTAGCCCTGTGCCCAAACAACAAGCTCATTGTGTATGGCAGAACAACCTGTAACTCAGCCCACTGAAGAGGTCGCACTGTTTCCACAGCGATATCCTCCCCAACAACAACAGGTCTTGAAAAAAGGGGCTGCATAGTCATATCAGTGTGAGGAGAACTGGGTGAGAGTGTAACATTCAGAATAAACAGATACCAGCTCTGATGGGGTCTCAGGGCAACTTTTAAAATATGGGACAAATCAGGTAGGGTCATTCGCGCAGTTGGCCCTATTACGGGAGCAGAAATGTTAAGGAACTGTAATCAAGCTGTAAAAGGCCACTACTGCCCTCCATTGCTGTAATCCTGGTTACTTCAATGCAAAGAATTACAGACATTTCTCTCGGCTGATCCTTCTTTATGATTCATTACCATCCAGCACAATCTAAGCACTATATCTTAGGTCCTAATCCTAAACTATGACTGTGATCGAGCATGCCCAACTACATCAGAACGTGGGTATCGGTCACCTGAGGAGCGAGGGAGCTGCCAGTAATATGGAGTCGATTCTACTGGCATTAAGGCTTACATGCCATGCTGATCTCCCAACGAATACCAAAACTGTCAACAGAAGCACCCTTCACCCAGAAAATATTCCTCATGATGATGGCAAGCACACACACAGACAGACACACACATATATATATATGCGCACACATAAAATGCCCTATTATGTTACTAAGTGCCATATGTCATACCTTCATGCAACAGCGAGAGCCACACCCCAACACTATCACAATGGGTGTATCACCACACAGCTGCTCTTTACCTCAGCTTTCCTGGCAGAGATTAATCATTTACCTCAAGAACGTAAAAACACAACTCCCATTCATGCATACATGTGTTAGAATACTGCTTTATAAAATCACTTTGACCTGATTGGTTAATTTAGGAAAATCTCTGCAATATGATCTCTGTGTGTGTGTGTGTGTGTGTGTGTGTGTGTGTGTGTAGTTACCTCTGGAGCCAGATACTCTGGGGTGCCACAGAAGGTCTTCATAGTCGCTCCATCCGTTATGCCTTCTTTACAAAGCCCAAAGTCGGTGATCTTTATATGGCCGTCTTTGTCCAGCATCAGATTTTCCAGCTAAAGAAACAAATACAAGAAAAAAAAAAAGCAAAAAGAGTGCATAAGCCAGAGCAAGATTCTGTATATTAGGCCTGTATTAGGTTTCCCAGGCCTCCGTCCATTTTATTGTTCTGGGGCAAAAGTAAAAATTTCAAATGTAACCAATTTCCAGTACAGCACAAAAGAAACATAAATAAATAAATAAATAAATAAATAACTAGTTCACTCATTTTAATTGTCTTTTTTTCCTGCAACATTCATTCATTTAATATCATATTTAACTCAACACAATTCTAAATCTGCAGCTGGGCAGAGAGGTGCAATAAACACCACTGGTCCAACATATCTAGTGTATAAGCACTCCAGTTTGAGTGTGTGTGTTGCAGGGGTTTAATATCAGCATGTACTTTCTGTCTCTGGGGCTACTAAAAGTCACCTGGCAGCTGTAGCTCACACGTGGCCAGAGGCTCAGGCACACCAGTCAGCACAAACTACCCCATCCTGCTACTAAGGCAATTTCAAAGAAACCGTACCACAACTCAAGCACAGCTTAAAAGGGGTGGGGGCCAGCGGCTGGGAGAATACGAGAAATTGCAGGGTAAGAAAGAGAGAGAGAGAATAGTGTAATAAATAGTGTAAAAGAGAAACACAGAAGGAGGGGGAATGCAGATTGCTCAGTATTCTATTGATCTGACTAGATTTATTAATTCATGTACAGATTGCACAGTTGCTTCTATCAAAGCTGATATGCAGGATGAGGAAATGTTATTTTAGTGCCCTGCTAATGTGCAAATGCATGAAGCACATGAAGGATGACATAACTGTTCTACTGCTATTTAAGGAAATAGGATTCTAAATAGTTTATGGGAGTTTTTTTTATATGCGTGTATGTGGGTTTTTTTTATTTTTTATATTTTGTTAATAGTTTTGACCTTGTAGGGACATTTGGCTGATCCCCCATTAGGGGGTCAGTGATCAGTCCTCCCAAGGATGGTAAAGGAAATGTGTGTGTCACACACTCAAAGCAATATTATATAATAGAAATAATATTCAAGAAATAATATTCAAAACATTAATATTATAGCATTCATTTATATCACTTTAGATTCAGCCTAAAAAGCTGTTCACCTTCAGGTCACGGTAAACTACGTTCCTCTCCAAATGTAAATAGTCCAGTGCAGAAACTATTTCTGCCCCATAGAAGCGAGCCCGATCCTCAGAGAATACCCGGTCCCGGGACAAGTGGAAGAAAAGCTTTTGGGAAGAAAAGGTTTGTATATTTAGTGCCTTTAGCCACATAGACCGCTTTACCTAAATAACTAAATGAGTTCAAACACCATTCCATACTCACCTCTCCTCCATTTGCATACTCCATGACGAAGCACAAGCGGTCATGTGTTTGGAATGAGTATTTCAGGGCCTTAAAAAAAATAAAATAAAAACAATTCAACACTCAAACTTATTCATCACCAAATCATTCATCAATGGACTCTTTAGACAAAACAAAAAAAAGAAACTTGCAGATACTAAATCCTGTACCAACATTCATCTTAATACCAACTACTAGATTATCATCCATGACATCTAGCAAAAGCTTTTAAACATTATAAACAAAACAATAAAAACACTTAAATACACTTGTATCGGACACTAGATGTAAATCTCATATCAGCATTTGAATGATTTGTATTTAATGCTGCCAAAAAAAATCTCCATATAAGGCAAAGCATAGATAAATAAAAAGAGCTTAAAACAACTAAACAACAATTAAACAGTGAGAGACTTCCACTAATGCAGCTCCGCTACTGCTGCTTGTGTTGACAGACTTCTCTTCCCTTTTTTTTTCTAAATAAACACTGCCATTTTTAGTACTGATAATCTTATTTAACTTAATTTATTAATTTGCTTTTGCTTAATTTCACAAAATGTACACTAAATTGACGTGCCCAGTTAAAATAAGTATGCTATATATATATATATATATATATATATATATATATATAT
>JAAIIK010000032.1:5930317-5950185 GCA_014706435.1 Silurus glanis
ATATATAAATAAATAAACTTCACAGAAAAATCTGTATATGAATTTGGAATAACATACATATATACAATCAGTCAAGGCTCATTTAATAAGCCTCCATATATGTAAATTTAAACAAATTCAGACACTTCGGCTAGATATGAATGTTTTTCTGAACTGGATTTTCATGAGTAAAATTTCTTTGGTCTGCAAACAATTTACAAATAATTCCTTTCATTTCCAGCTTGATTAAAAAAATCCCTTTGTTTATACTCAAAGTCGATGACGAGGGTTTTTGAAAACTTTCAAGGAACTGCCTTCATGTGTATATCAACTACAGCAACAGCTGTATGAACATATTGTTGAGATTTAAATGGATATTCCTTTGTACTTACACAGATATTGCAATGCCATGGTAAACTTAACCTTTGTTTAATGATGAAATTAATATTACTACATGAAAAATCTTCTCTCCTTTAAGCCCCATTTTTAACTAAATCCTCAATGTTCTGTTCAGCAAATCTGCCAGGCAAAATTTTTCAGACCCCTCCGGTCACTAATGTTTCATCCATATGATGCTACTTGTGCTTTCTGGGAGGTTTTTTTTTAGGTGTTGCTCTTTTGGAGGATGGCTGTAAAGAGAGAGCAGTCAAAGTTCTGTCTGCTCTATGTGACTCTAATGCTTTTACACTTCTATCAAATTCAAAACCATCAGCACAGAAATAAATCAAATTGTCTTAGATTTTACCTAGCTAACTTTTGTGTGTTTTAAAAACTCTGTTTAGAAAACAGATTTTGTAAGTGAAAATAACATTATTTTTTTACTGTCTTGGTCATGTTTGAGTACTGCTTTTTTATATAAAGCCTAACAGATTCTGAACACTGTCCACATCTAAATTTCCCTTAGTTGACCGGTTGCCCCAAGCAGTGTCTCTTCACTGTCAAACGAATTAAATGACAAAATTCTAAAATAGCTAGAGCAGAGTTTTATAGCACCATTAAATTGTAAGGAGAGAACCAATGGAAATAAACAGCCTGGAAAAGAGATGTTATTTAAATGCCAGGCGAGAAGTAAAAGAGAAATGTTAGGGGGGTGTGTGTGTGTGTGTGTGCGCGTGTGTGTGTGCGCTCACACGCAGATTCCCTCACCGTCAAGAAAGGGTGCTTAGAATTCTGAAGGACACGGTTTTCTGTGAGTGTGTGAGCCACTTCATCCTGAGAGATGGATCACAAAGAGCTGTAGTGTATTTGGATTATATGGAATCTCTCTCTCTCTCACACACACACACACACACAAACACACACACACACACAAACACACAAATAGGCACACAAACAAATCAGTCACAAGTATGATGGACTGGGGGGGGGAACTGGCCCAAGCCCCAAATGGCACAATAATAAGCGAACAACAAATAATTAGTCAGAAAATGAGCAGGAGTGAAACAAATGCACTCCCTGAGGCTGTTTGGCACAGTATTGAAAGTTTGATGGTGGTTCAGCAGAGTTGTGTGGAGCATTAAATCAGGATCTGGTAAGAAATACAATAATGACTACATCTCTACCACAGTTTCACATGGAAAATGTGTCAGGTTTTGAGAAGACCTTGCTGTTCGTACTGGTGAGCTGCTTCAATGTATAAAGTGAATTATGCTCTGGAATACGGGAGATTATTGCAGAAAGGCTTCCCACAACTGAAAAAAGAGGAACGATCCAGATGTTATTTTACCATACTCCAACCCACAGGCGACCAAAAACGGCTTGAGAACAAATTTATCAGACTCATGTTCTGGCCTTGTTAGTCCAGATGTGAACCCTGTAGAGACTTATTTGGTCTTGCATTAAACAAAAACTGTTTGGGAAACATTTTTCAAGTACTCATCAACAGTTTGAAGCCATTATCCATTGACTGGAACTACACTGGCTCTTCTTTCTGTCTACAAGGTTACTCAAAATGTTTAAACCTTAAAAGAAATCAAAGGGAAATTGTTATGACACACAGTTACCTTTTTTGGTCTTTTCAATTCTTGCTCATTTCCTTAACAATTATCTGTTGTTAGGACCATTAAAAGCTCCATATTTTGTCATTGTTAATTTTTTTTTGGCCCCAGGAGTGTATACAAAGACACGCACATACTTGTCTAGTATCCTCCACTTTTAACTCAATCGATCCCTTCATATAACCTCGCGTCCCTTTTACTTACTTTTGCTACAATTACTTCCTTCTTAAGGATTTTCATGGCGTAATATTTTCCTGTGGCCTTCTCCTTCACTAGGATGACTTTGCCAAAAGTGCCTTTGCCAAGGAGTTTGAGGTATTCAAAGTCATGCATAGTCTGAAACGGCACACAAATAGAAGAACAAGAAAATATCAACAAACAAGTTCAGAACAAAAATCCTACAAGGAGTTACGAAGCATAGATGCAGGAATGAAAAGGCCCTGTTTACAGCATTGTATTTATTTACACAACAGCTCCATCCTCGCATTGCACATTTGGCCCCTATCCCTCATTAATGAAACTGCTTGCGCGAGGTACACATTTGACCTCAGAATGGCCAAGTTGATCTGGTAGAAGATCCACCTCCATGGGTGTGTTGGCGAGACATAACGAGAATTTGTTTTTGTTTTTTTATTTTAAGTGGCATACCATCACCACTTCCCACATAATAAATAAATAAATAATTAATAAATTGAGGACTTTAAAAACAGGAAAAGATCACAGACAGGCTGCTTCATAGATTCCTGGTTGTCCCTGGACCACATTTTGAGAATCACTGGTTTAGAAGAACCGTGTGGGAAAAGCCTTATTGCTTCAGCAGAACCTAATATTTTCCTTTATTTAGCAACAAATATTCAGCAAACAAAACCCTTTTTTTTTTTTTTTTTAAATCTTTCCTCATGGTCTCTATATTTAGCAACAAAGCTTCTGAAATCTTCCCACTATGCAACCTGAGCAGTTATTTTGTGAAGCCCATGGGGGAATGAAAGCTCTTGAATTGCTCAGCAGAAAGAGAACAATTATATTCTTAGGCTGATTACAGTTTCCTTTAAAAACCTGATGAACGGACAAAATTTGCAGCTATGCTTCGTAACATGAACTCTTAGAGCACAGCCGTACTGTAATTACAGTCACAATATTACCTAGCTACTGAGTCCAGTGTATTAGGACAAAACAGTTTTTTGGGATAAACACTAAGACAAGGGTGGGACAGAAAATACTCGTTCCCTCAGTGTGGGGGAAAAGATTACATAAAATTGATGCGGAAGCGAAGCGTACCACTTTTTGCCGAGGTTTGGTTAGGTACATCTCCATGTCCATGGGGTCGGGAGACGAGTCCATCATCTCCTCCTCCTGTTTCTGCAGACTATCAGCCACGGCCTGGATGGCTTTAGTCCATTCCTCCCTGTGGGGAAAAAGAAGTTAACAAAAGCACATTTCAAAAAAATCTTGATTCATTAAATAAGGAATCAAAGTAAACATAAACCTTTATGAAATGATAGAAGTTATTCAATAAAAAATTAATAAATTGGTGCTTTTAAATACACAAAAATATTAATTTCATTTGAACTTCAGCACTGACACTGAGGTTAATTCATCTGGTTAACAGATCCATGATAATATCCTTTTGTTTTTTTATTATAAATCATATTTTGAGATATTAGCACCAAATTACAATATTGTATAATAAAGATAATTATGACATTGAGTCATTTATATAACAGATGTGAATACATCATACCACTAATGTGTAGAATGAACATTTCTTGAATTCAGCTAAAAGTGTGGGTGTGTCGTGCGAATAGGTACATCACTATTATCGTGTTAAATGTTCGAACTGAATCTGAATAGAATGAGAAAAGTGCAGGGGTAAGCGTTTTTCAGGAAGTCTGACCGTTCTTCTGGGGTCTCCACGTGGAACGTGCGCTCAATAACCGTGGTCCACTGCAGGCAACGGATTATAAATGTGTTGGGCTTCGGCCTCTCTGTCTTCATCAGCTGACATTCTGGACACGGACACAAAAGTGCACCAGGGAGTGAGCGAATGAGCAAGCGAGCAAGGAAGAGCGAGAAAAAGAGCGTGAGAGAGTGAGGGTGTGAGAGACAGATGCAGAGAGAAATAAATGAGAGGCGAGAAAGACATGGTGACAGTCATTTATCTCCATTCATCCCCTGTACTGCATTAAACACACATAGTAGAAGAGATCCCCAGTTGCACTGCAGCTGAGCAGGTGCATCATGGGACTGCAACCGTGTTTCGGCCCTGGTGTTCTCTTTAATATTGGTGATGCAGTTGCAACCTTGGTGAGACTGCTCTACTAAGTCCTTGTCTTTCTTACAGTGGAAAAACACACGTCGAGTATGAAATGATATTCTGCATGTCACGAATATTGTAAAAAATAATGCAGTTTTAACACTAAAATAGACAAGCAGCAAATTTTATGTTAGATTTAATAGTTCAATTTCTCTCTCTCTCTCTCTCTCTCTCTCTCTCTCTCTCTCTCTTTTTTTTTTATAGGAGTCAAAATGCTCTCAGCCCTTCTTACATTCAGCTTAAAAAATTTAAATTTAATATTAAAGTCTATATAAAAAAAGAAATGAACAGTTGATTTGATGTCCCCCCTCCCCTTTTGTTTATATATATATATATATATATATATATATATATATATATATAAAAATAAATAAAAAGTCTCGTGCCCCCGGTTTATCGCGGAATTGCATTGCCACATAACCAATTTGTTTAGCTGATTTTCCCGGTCTCGCACGATAGACCAAAACACTTATAGGCAATTTTGTTGAGTTGAAATGATGTTAAAATAATAAAATTTATTAATAAAAATATAATTACTTTATTCTTGCAAATCTGTGCGCGTTTAAAGTGTGTGGGAGGATGATTTACGACTTAAACAATAATAATAATTAAAAAAAGCATTTTTAAGGTGGCGCCCATTTATCGCGGTTTTTCGTATAACGCAAGCGGTTTTGGAACGTAACCACGGCGATACACAGGCTATTACTGTATATGTATATCCAAAATACTGTATATATAAACAAATATATTCAAGAAACAGACATTATTTCAAAGATTATTAAGATTTTACCCCACTATCTGTGCGTCGGGGAGGCCCGATATTTTTATATCATAAAAAAGATTGCCTGTCTACAATATAGATGATAAATTAAGTAAACATTACAGCAGGTTCAAACTATGTTCAATGTAATGAGTTGTGGAGATGCTAGAAATCAACACCTTTTCGCTCTCTGTGCTTACACTGAAAAAAGTCGGAGAATTGTACATCAGCAGTTAAATAGCAAACACTCACGTCTTTTTTAGCGAGGAAACAAAAATAAGCAGTGGCAACTACACAAAAATATCATGACTTGTGCTTTCTGAAGTCACAAAGCACAATGGCAGTGGAGTCGCATCAGGAGCCATATGTGGAAGAGGAAGCTGTAGCAGCCATTTGGGGCAGGAGATGAAGGGGGGGGGGGGGGGGGGGCGGGCGACAAAAGAGGCCTGTCGAGGAGATGGGGGACTTGAGTGGAGGCCACCACTGCGCTCCAGCAGGGCTCATCAACAGCCCAGAATGCTTTGCACCATGTCATCGGTGTACACCAACATCATTGCTGTTACACGACTGACTGCTTCTGACGCCAGGGACGACTGCTGCTGCTGCTGCTGCTTTGGAGCAGAGCAGAGATAAATAATGAGAATAAGGCACTTAATAACCGTTATAACTCACGAGTGTCAGGGTGGAAGCACTTCCTTTAACAAACAATATGGCTGTCTAATTAGCCTGTTCAATCATTCAAGCGGCTTTTGGCAGCGATGGAGTGTTGATGCTCAGCTGAGTTCAGAAAGGGGAAAGTGAGACAGAGAAAGAAGTGCTGGAACTCTTACAAGAGACTTTCAACTGAAGTCCGCAAGTTCTTGGGGTCATGCATATCCACCTATCAAAGCATTAGCATGAGATACTCACGTGCCACAGAGAAGTTATTGAGCGGAGTCTCCAGCTGGTCCACGTCCTGGGGCCGCTCCTTATACCCAATAAACGTACCATCTTTCTTCAGCAAGAAATACCTCGGCCTCCACGTCTTTATGTACTCTCCTGTGGAGCAATTAGGAAGAGACCACGGTTTCAGTTTATATCGAGACATTGTGTTATATTACTTCATGGTACTGGTATGTCAAAGTCTTATTTTGAATTTTCTAATACAGAACTGCAGGCAAGGGCTGTTGCCTTGGTTAGTCTCTGTGTATAATCACACTACCACACAAATGACTTTTTGACCTCACCAATGGCTACTTTCTTTTTCCTTTTAAACCTAATCAAGTTCCTTTTACCAGTGGTTTCTCTTCCTTTTGTTTCCGGCCGTGACTACCCAGAATTGTGCAACCCCAGCGCTTTGTTTCTCAGGGGGTGTGAACACAGTGATGTGATGTGTACACACACACACACACACACACACACACACACACACACACACGTGTATGAAAATATATAATAAAATAATGAAATGGCTTGTACAACAGCCATGAACCATATAAAAGAAAATGGCAATGCAACACTGCATGCTACCATGCTAGTAAGAATTCTTGGTATATAATAAAATATAATATAAATAATATTATTCATTATTATCATTTAATATTATTAATGATAATAAATCGGATAAAAACCTTTATATTGTGTTAGGATCATTACTGAAATAATTGTTCATGCACTTAACAGTTATTAAACTTGGGTCCAAATTTTAAAACTAAAACCAGTTACCAAACTTTTCCCCCCCCACATGGACCACACAAACGTCCCTACAAGGTCAAAGATGACATATCCCAATCTTCGTGGGGACATTTGGTCCCTAATAATTAATAACCACCACCACCCACACACAACCTGCTTGTGCAGTTAGCACGAAATAATGCACACAAAAAAAAATAAAAAATCATCTCCCCTTTTTACACCTCAAACCTAAAACCATCTACCATTTACCAGTAAACCCTTATTTCTGCTGAACACCAGAAGGAGACAGTGTGCCAGATGTTGCACAATTAAAACATAGGAAAGAAAGCTTATGCATTGGGGGGGGGTGGCAAGTGAAGCATCTGCAATGTCTTACTGAATAAAAAGTTGGAATGAAATAGTTTTCCAGGATAGAGGATCTGAATTCATTTTTAATTACGGCAGAGTGGTATTAACCCCATGCAGAGGCTGAGCAAGCTGTCCTTAATTGGCCCATTTACTCCTGGCGCTTCAGTTCTGAGGCATGCAGAATCAGTCAGAGCTGCCACAGCAAACTGCTTCCTCTCTGCCATCCACTGAGCTCTGATATGTTCCCACTGTGACGGACTTGTCATAGAACTGAACACACAATCGAGCCTGAACTCCTGCGCTGGACTGCCAACACATTCATCAACTAATGCAACTGATATCCACCCTGTCAATATAACATCACACTTCACTCAGTTGATAGGAATCTGTTTGCTAAATGTCACATAGGTCAAATAAAAAAAATAAAAAGAAACCACAGGCATGATACTCCATCCCTTACATTTTACCAAAATGTCTAATATGAATGTACAATTGCCCACCGAACACATCCTCCTGAAACACAACTGGGCGTGTACTGGTACGTGTTGGGAAAACATCCGCCTCCCAGATCTGCACACGATTTTGCACCAGATGTCCATTATGTTATTACGGTTGTTGTCATTTTTCGTCACGCCATCGGAAAGTGGAAGGACTCCCGCTTTGCCGCCCGTTCTGTTAAGTAAGGAGGTTCGGCGATCAAAAGACACTTTGTAACAGGAGCGTCAACGATGTCGCAACTTCTCAAGCTGCACAGCTAAGCGGTATGAGGAGAGTGAAAAGAGGACTGCGCCTGAATTCTCTCATTGTTTATTTGCCATGTAACCAAAAAAAGAGGAGGTGATCAGATTTAGCGAAAAGAAAGTTAAAAGGGGGGGGGGTTGTAACTGGTACATGGTATCAGGCTGCCTGTTTTCATTTATAATTGCGCTCTCTCGGTCACTGTAACAGTTACAATATAAACTGTGACTGAAAAAATTTTTCCCCCCAAAGAATAATCTGGAACGCTGACTGCACTGCAGACCTCCTCACCATACATCAGTAGAAGACTTTGCTAAAAACCTTTGTGGTGAAAAGAGCAAAAATCTCCACAAATACCCCAAAATCTAGTGTAACATCTTTCCAGAAGAGTGGAGATTATTAGAACAGTAAATTGGGACTAAATGTGGAATGGGATGTTCAAAAAGCACATGCAAATCAGATGGTCAGGTTTCCACAAACTTTTGTCAATATAATGTTTTTAAGCATTTTGTCTTAATAGCAAACAATCGTTTAATCAAAAATGTATAAACATACTGAGAAATGCTTATTATTAAATGTTTAAAAAAAAAAAAATTGAGACATTTTTAGAAATTAACACTGTCAGTGAACTTGATCAAGAACTTGGGACTGTTCTTATTCAAGTGAAAGGATTTTTTTTTCCATCCCTCAAAGTGGATTTGTACATTTTATTTTTTGATACAACAAGAAACTGGTGTGATTTTAGAAATAACAGTATATGATCTGTTTAACAATTTACAACTACGAGCGGTTACTTTTTACAGATTATTTCCGGCTTTCTCAAGAAAACAAATCTGGCTGGGGCACCTTATATGAGCCACACTATATGGTGTTTAGTATTTGCACACATTACAGCACACCGATGTTCTTATGGAACAACATATTGCGGATTTGGTTGCTTTCTTTTTGCTGTAATAATAATCTCCAGTTTTCTGGAGAAAGCTTTCCACTAGATAAAGGAGAGTGGCTGTGGGGAATTCAACCACAAGCGCATAAGCGACATCACACACACACACACACACACACACACACACACACACACACACACACACACACACACACTGATGTTGCATAAGGAAGTCTGGTGTTCAGTCAGTGCTTCAGTTCATCCCAAAGGTGTTCGGTTTAGTTGAGATCAGAGCTTTGATCAAGCCGCTCAAGTTCTTGCGCACCAGACAAACCTGGTCTTCGTGGAGCTCGATTTGTGCATAGGGGCATTGACCTGCTGGAACAACACATTTGATCCCCTTAAATCCAGTGAAAACAATTGTAAAGCTACAAAGTACAAAAAGACGTACACAATCATACCAAATTGTATCTACAGATATCTACTGACCACCAACCATACTTTTAGCCATAGGGTATATCTCCTAAACTAAATCTTCCTTCCTCTCTCCTGCTCTCAATCCCAAAAGCTGTTTAGCTGCCAAGTGAGTCCAAGAACAGCATGTCAACAATGCAGCCACATCATGGCCATGGTGCTGGTGGCAGAGAGAACCTGAGCGAGATAAACAGAGAGAGAGAGAAATAGGATCCCCAGGGCAACTTACAGATGCTCACACATACACTACCAGTACTTTCAGTACAAAAAGTTTAGTCAAAATGTGCTTTACAACTCACAGACTGGGTCAGAATAATAATAGTCACTAACTACTGACTGTTTGTGTGTAAAGATATGTAATTGTATGTGTGCATAAGGACCCAGAGCTCTGATTCTGTGTGTGTGTGTGTGTGTGTGTGTGTGTGTGTGTGTGCACAAGAAATAGCTTCTGACTATGTTATGACTGCCTCAGTGGGTGGCACTGCTCGTCATCACGGGCAATGAGCACAAGGAGCAGCCGACACATGCTGGTTGGGGTGGGTGCTGTGCGTCAGCCAGGCTGGCATCCAACAAATAAATACGCACATTGTAGCCCTCAGGAGAGGTCACACCATCCAGCTCGTTCACTTTCAAATATATGTATGTGTAGAGACTTTGTGTCTCAGCTGTTAGTTTTATTCGTAGTTATACAGAGGAGGACTAGACATATTTATTATTCTAAAATAAACATAGAAAACACCATACTCAAAAAACACTCCCTAAAGACCTTTGCGAAACGTTATGTAGGTTAGGTTTAAATCTAATGAACTGTATAGTGGGTGTGAATCTACACAGCGCTGAATCACTGAAGCATGATCTCGCTGGAACAACCTTTGCTAAAACTATCAGTCACTGTGCATGGACAACAATTTCGCATGGCGCTTGTGGAGACTTCAGCCGCATGGGCATTAGTAAAATCAGGTACTGATGTGCTGATGTGAGGGGAAGTGGTAGCTCAGTGGATATTGTGTTCAACCTTTTATCAGAAGGTCATGAGTTCTGTTCCCAGCACCAGCAAGCTGCCACTGAGCCCCTTAACAGTCACCTGCTCAGGAGTATAAATGAGATCACTGTTCCTCTAGATAAGGGTGTCTGCCAAATGCCCTCACTGTTCCAACTGCAGTCAGTGTTCCAATTCATCCCAAAACCTCTGATCAATTCTAAACCAGTGGCATTAAAGTGTCACTAAGCAACAGATGTGTGAAATGAAAGCTATAGTACTCAAGAACATTCTAGAACTACACCGTTTAACAATTTCTAGGATATCCGTATTCATTAGGATACTTATTTGCATGAATGGGTGCAGGATTTATATATGGAAATATTTTTAATAAGCAGAACTGAGTCAATGAAAATAACAAGCAAGGTGCCTGACTGGAATTAGACTTACTTCCTACATATCATTATTTGGATATTATAATGGGTTTATAACCAGAGCTGCACATAATGTCTGTAGTCTGGTTCCAAGTGAAGCACCTGAAGGTGGTTTTTGGTTCCTTGCGCTACATGCAACATGGTCTTACTAAGTGTTCTCTTCCCTGCTGGCTAGATGAAAATATGAACATACACTTTATACACCACTTGGAGCCTCTTTTCAAAGAAAGCGAATTTCTTTCACCAAGGTTCGGTGTGAAGTGACTTTAAAGGTATTTGCTTAATGTTTGTTGTTTTTTTGTTTGTTTTTTTGCCATCTCCCCTAGTACTGCATTTGCTCAAGCGGAAAAAACGATAAACATTTCCTTGTTGATGGCTATTAGTCAAGCCGTTGATACTTTACGGTTATAGAAATCACCCTAAATGAAGACTTTGTCGTAAAATATTCATCTAAAATACTCATTTCCATGATAAAATATAAAACAGAGGTTTATGGTGAGAGTTATTTATTGGATGTCAATTTAGGTCATGCAAATTTGTTGAAAATGCTGAGTATCAAAATGTGCATGATGTGTAAAACATTCAGGCCGCCAGATCTCCATTCATTTGGGGACAGCAAAGATCCTGTGGCGTTTCCCGAGGGAATCTTGTAGTTGCTATAGATTCTGAACTCTGCATGTTCTCACCGGTGGCACATTTCTTTAGTATTGAAGACGCCGTCAGGTAACGGAGAACATAAAAAGTAGGAATTCCCCCTGGAGGCTTGCCTTGCTCTTAAGCATGTCCTTTTACCTTTTCGCAATTCTTTCCTATAATGAAGAGTGAACAACTGATACGTTCTTTTCTCTGCTCATGTCGCCGTTAACTCCAGCAGAAACACTGGTATATAATGCGTTCTTGAATGAATGCGGTCTTGGCTTGGTTCCAGCATTCGCAATGAAAACAGAGCGTAAGTGTGTTACTCGATGCAAAAAAGCCTCAATGGTGCTATTAATTCTCATGAGATCTGCTTGTATTTTGTAATTATTTCTTATAATGTCTTTCAACCCAGCCATTAGGGGGGCACAAGCCAGTGCACTCTTAGTGCCGGTCCCAAGCCCGGGTAAATGGGGAGGGTTGCGTTAGGAAGGGCATCCAGCGTAAAACATGTGCCAAATCAAATATGCGGATCACAAATGAGAATTTCATACCGGATCGGTCGAGGCCCGGGTTAACAACGACCGCCACAGGTATCGTTAGCCGACAGGGTACCGGTGGAAATTGGGCTACTGTTGGCCGAAGGAGGAGAAGGAGAGGAGGAAGACGTCTACAGAGACGGCAGGAAAAGGAGCAGTGTAGGAGAGTGGAGGTTCGGGTTGGTACTTTAAATGTTGGTACTATGATGGGTAAAGGGAGAGAGGTAGCTGATATGATGGAGAGGAGAAAAGTAGATATGCTGTGTGTTCAGGAGACCAAGTGGAAAGGGAGTAAGGCCAGGAACATTGGAGGTGGGTTTAAACTGTTTTATCATGGTGTGGATGGGAAGAGAAATGGTGTAGGGGTGATTCTGAAGGAAGAGTACAGTAAGAGTGTAGTGGAGGTGAAGAGAGTTTCTGATAGGGTGATGATCGTGAAGGTGGAAGTTGAAGGGATGATGATAAATGTCATCAGTGCCTATGCTCCACAAGTTGGCTGTGAGATGGAGGAGAAGGAAAGATTCTGGAGTGAATTAGATGAAGTGGTAGATGGTGTACCTAGGAAAGAACGATTGGTGATTGGGGCAGACTTTAATGGGCATGTAGGTGAAGGGAACAGAGGTGATGAGGAGGTGATGGGTAGGTATGGTTTTAAGGAGAGGAATGTGGAAGGGCAGATGGTGGTAGATTTTGCTAAAAGGATGGAAATGGCAGTGGTGAATACGTATTTTAAGAAGAAGGAGGATCATAGGGTGACGTATAAGAGTGGAGGAAGGTGCACACAGGTGGATTATGTTCTGTGTAGGAGATGCAACCTGAAGGAGATTGGAGACTGTAAGGTGTTGGCAGGGGACAGTGTAGCTAGACAGCATCGGATGGTGGTCTGTAGGATGGTTTTGGAGGCGAAGAAGAAGAGGAGGAAAGTAAGGATTGAAAGAAGAATAAGATGGTGGAAACTGAAGGAGGAAGAGTGTAGTGTGAGGTTCAGGGAAGAGGTCAGACAGGGGCTTGGTGGTGGTGAAAAGGTGCCGGATGATTGGGCAACTACTGCAGGAGTGATGAGGGAGGCAGCTAGAAAAGTACTTGGTGTGACATCTGGAAATAGAAAGCAAGACAAGGAGACGTGGTGGTGGAATGAGGAAGTGCAGGAGAGCATTAGGGGAAAGAGGTTGGCAAAAAGAAGTGGGATCGACAGAGTGATGAGAAAAGTAGGCAGGAGTACAAGGAGATGCGGCAGCAGGTAAAAAGGGATGTGGCGAAAGCCAAGGAAAAGGCATATGAGGAGCTGTATAAGAGGTTGGACACTAAGGAAGGAGAAAAGGATTTATACCGATTGGCCAGGCAGAGGGACCGAGCTGGGAAGGATGTACTGCAAGTTAGAGCAATAAAGGATGGAGAGGGAAATGTGTTGACTAGTGAGGAGAGTGTGTTGAGAAGATGGAGGGAGTATTTTGAGCAGCTGATGAATGAGGAAAATCAGAGAGAGAGAAGGTTGGAGGATGTGGAGTTGGTGAAGCAGGATGTAGATAGGATTAGTAAGGAGGAAGTGAGAGCAGCGATTAAGAGGATGAAGAATGGAAAGTCGGTTGGACCAGATGACATACCGGTAGAAGCGTGGAGATGTTTAGGAGAGATGGCAGTGGAGTTTTTAACCAGATTGTTTAACAAGATTCTGGAAGGTGAGAGGATGCCTGAGGAATGGAGAAGAAGTGTGCTGGTACCAATCTTTAAGCATAAGGGAGATGTGCAGACCTGCAGTAACTACAGGGGAATTAAGTTGATCAGTCACACCATGAAGTTATGGGAAAGAGTAGTGGAAGCCAGGCTGAGAGAAGAGGTGACCATCTGTGAGCAACAGTATGGTTTCATGCCGAGGAAGAGCACCACAGATGCCTTATTTGCTTTGAGGATGTTGATGGAGAAGTATAGAGAAGGACAGAAGGAATTGCATTGTGTATTTGTGGATTTAGAGAAAGCGTACGACAGGGTGCCGAGAGAGGAGTTGTGGTATTGTATGAGGAAGTCAGGTGTGTCAGAGAAGTATGTGAGGGTGGTGCAGGACATGTATGAGGACAGTGTGACGGCAGTGAAGTGTGCAGTAGGTACGACAGACTGGTTCAGGGTGAAGGTTGGACTGCATCAAGGATCGGCCCTGAGCCCTTTCCTGTTTGCAGTGGTGATGGACAGGTTGACGGACGAGGTCAGACAGGAGTCTCCCTGGACTATGATGTTTGCAGAGGATATTGTGATTTGTGGTGAGAGTAGAGAGCAGGTTGAGAAGAGCCTGGAGAGGTGGAGATATGCGCTGGAGAGAAGGGGAATGAAAGTCAGTAGGAGTAAGACAGAGTACATGTGTGTGAATGAGAGGGAGGGCAGTGGAGTGGTGCGGTTGCAGGGAGAAGAGGTGGAGAAGGTGGAGGAGTTCAGGTACCTGGGGTCAACAGTGCAAAGTAATGGGGAGTGTGCTAGAGAAGTAAAGAAAAGAGTGCAGGCAGGGTGGAGTGGGTGGAGAAGAGTGACAGGAGTGATTTGTGATAGTAGGGTATCTGCAAGAATGAAAGGGAAAGTTTATAGGACTGTGGTGAGACCTGCGATGTTGTATGGATTAGAGACAGTGGCATTGAGTAAAAGACAGGAGGTGGAGCTGGAGGTAGCAGAGCTGAAGATGTTAAGGTTTTCGTTGGGAGTGACGAGGATGGACAAGATTAGAAATGAGTTTATTAGAGGGACAGCACATGTAGGATGTTTTGGTGACAAGGTGAGGGAGGCGAGATTGAGATGGTTTGGACATGTGCAGAGGAGGGACATGAATTATATTGGTAGAAAAATGCTGAAGATGGAGCCACCAGGTAGGAGGAAAAGAGGAAGGCCAAGGAGGAGGTTCATGGATGTGGTGAGGGAAGACATGCAGGTAGTTGGTGTGAAAGAGGCAGATGTAGAGGACAGGGTGGTATGGAGACGGATGATCCGCTGTGGCGACCCCTAATGGGAGCAGCCGAAAGAAGAAGAAGAAGAAGAAGAAGATTTCTTATAATGTCTTTCAATAACATGACTGCATGTGAATTAAACAGGTGAATGAAAGTGACCAGTGCATCTAATTTATGCAAAGGGTTTTACAAGCTTGCGTTGTGAAACCCGCCCAAACACCGATGCCACGATTTGTGCGCCAAACTGATTAGAGCCAATATGAATTATATGTCTATCCATTAAATAAAAGGAATGATAGCTATGTAAAATCGAATTACTTTTTCTATCGAGATCTGCACAGGCTTTTGAGTCAGAAAACGCAGGTTCCTGCTCTATATTTTAAATGAATGAAAATAGAGCTGCTGCTATTGATTAGTACTCCAGTATTCTGACGATTATTCCATCGATTAATCAGATAAGAAGCACCTTTTTCTTTATTAGAGAGCGATACTAAATAAGAAAGAAAATAAGTCGGGTCTCTTAAAACGAACAAGTAATTTGTTTTGTTTTTTTCTGGAAAAATTTTCATTTTATTGCTGAAATTGCAAACAGGAATATCGGTGAAACCCATTTAATGCATTTAATAGCCACATTACATCAAAATACAAACACAGTAACGTTCAAAAAGTCCCTCCGCAGCGGCCGCGTATCGCAAGATACGGAAAACCATTCGTTTAATGAATGCTCAATTATTCTCACTCGTGTATTTGTGTATTAAATCTCGCACAGTATCGCGATGTGGTTTTCTCTTCCCCCGGAAAAGCTGTTAAAATTTTCCATGTTTGTATCAGTGTATTTATCACTAAAAACTGCTCCTCTACCTGCTCTATGCGACCGCACTGTATATAAATACAAATATTAAAATCTGTAATGTGTTTTCTTTATGATTTAGTTTGTAATGATCCCAAACTTTGCAAACTGTCTTGCGTTTTCTGTGGTCTGAATCTTCTCCTCGGCCCCTCGCTGTTTTCTCCCCATACCTCAGTTTTTCATTCTGCAGCGTCTGCTCTGGAGTTTAGCAGGTGGTGCATCAGTAATAATGGTCCGTGGGAAACACAGTGCTCCGTGTTTAGTTAAATGGACTAAATGAAGCATCGAGGCAAATTCATTTGCCTAAATTAATTTTTGTAATCGAATTACTTGAGTTACTCGAGGAATCAATTCTGCCCTAATTGAAAATAATTGTGAGGTTGGAGGCAGAACATGAAGTGAAATGCAGGATTATTCTGATGTTAAACGTGTACACGGTTATTTACAACAAAGCATCCGCACTCCCTTAATACTGAGTAACTACCCACTGGTCACAAACTCAAAAATATTATTATAAAATTAAATTATAAACAAAAATATATATATATTTCTTTCTGTTCCAGAAATTCATTTATTTTCAAAATACAATTAGCATCTTTGCGATTTAGTCCATAATCAGAATTATATATTACATTTTCTACACATTCAACCCAAGATTGCTTTGATAGTTTTCCTTCACCACATGCAGTGCAACAAAACACATTTTATAATAAAATTATGTATTAGACATTAATATAGTTGATTATTAGAGTATATAGTACTGTATTAGATATTAATAGACCAATTATACACTGTTTTACAGTCACAAGTACCTGCTAAATTCCACAATATATTTGAAAAGTTCAAAAAGAATAAAGACAGTGTACATTTGCATTCATTTTTGGTTTTCAAAATGAAAACCAAATGAAATAACTATGCTGATAAATGCTCAAAGTGTAAAATATTCTTAGAGTATATTGCTGTAGTTAATATTATTTGTATCAGTATTATGCATCATTTCATTCTAAGCAACAAACAGTTTTTTAGGATAGGATCGTTAGATTAGATATATCGGCACTTTAGAGCAGTGGTCCCCAACCCCCGGGTTAATTGTACCAGGCCGCACAGAAAGAATACATAACTTACATTATTTCTGTCTTATTAATCATCTGATTCTGAACTATGTATTATTTTGGAAAATAATGGCGGATTCTCTCCACCACATCGGTCTATGACTCACTCTTGATGCATGTCATGATGCCTCGGTCACATGTCTTACCAACATCCGCTACCTTCTTAAAGGAGCTGCTCCGGTCGCTAACACATAAAACATTATGTGCTAAATTCTGCTAAAACCGCTAAATTCACACCCCTAAGCGAGCAAAATGAACAAAAAAAACAACACAGTGGATTCACGTTTATTATTATATTTAGAAAATACCAGTTTTTATGGCGGTCGTATCATTTTATTTTGTTGTATTTATCCGCCACACCTTAAAGGCCGGTCCGTGAAAATACTGTCTGACATTAAACCGGTCCGTGGCGCAAAAAAGGTTGGGGACCACTGTTTTAGAGCATTGATCCTATGTTACAGTGAGACTTTGATGACTACACATTTGTGTGATAAAAAATGTAAATAAAAGAAATAAAATAAAGAATGAAGGCTGCATACACTGACCAGAAGAAAACATTTTTTGAAAAAAAAATTATTTTGCTCTCTAGTCCAGTCATCTGAGTTACTACAGAATTTGCACAATATAGTTCAAAGAGTGAAAGAGCAACACTACTGGCAACAGTTTTCCTGCCCACCACATCCGTCTGACCGTCTGCTGGTCTCTTTCACCTTCCCTTTCACATCAGCCAGCTTCTAATAAAATCACTTCTGCGAATTCGCCCCTTACACACACACACACAGCCACCACATCCACCCACGTTTCCTTTTTTTCAACAACTCTTCCTCTTTTTTCACCCACACTGCTTCCACTTTTTTTACACTCACCTCCTGTTTCTCGTACAGAGACAGTAAACAAGGAACGAAGCGTATGAGTGTTGGCTGCGAGTGCGTTTGTCCATGTTTGGGTCTCAGGATGAGGTCACAATAACAATGTGGAGGAGAATAAAATGTCACTGAGCACGTGGACAGAAAGCTACAAAGCAGGAAGTACTGGGAGATTTGTTTTGTTCGTTTTATTCTAGAACACTTAACAGGTTGTGGAAGAAAAAAAAAAACAAAAAAAAAAAAACACAAAAACAATTATTTACAGTGGACTGTATTTTTAGGACAAAAAATGATTATATTGCCTGTAAAATTCAAAGTTCCAAAGTCCCATGAGCCCAGCACAAGTGGCCAAGAAAAGTGTGTCTCTCTTTCTCACGCCATCTGTAACTCCACAATATGGAGAAAAGTATTGGGACACCTGATTTTTCCAGCATATGTGGTTCTTCTCCAAACTGAGAAAGAAAGAAAGAGAGAAAGAAAGAAAGAAAGAAAGAAAGAATACTTTTTCTTTACTACTCTACAGCACAATGATTTTTTTTCTTCACGCATCCCGGCAATGTTAGGAAGCTGGGTTCAGAACGCAGTAATCACTGATCGTTAAGGAGCACAGAGCGTTAAGGGCCTTGCTCAAGGGCCCCAAGTGTGGCAGCCTGGCAATTCTTGGGCTTGGACCCCCCACTTTCCTATTAGCAACCCAGAGCCTTAACCACCGAGCTTCGACCTGCCCATTACTACATAGTTGGAGGCACAAACCTGTTCCAGCATAACAGTGCTGCTGAGCACAAATTAAGCACCAAGAACATATTATTTACATTCTTTGAAGTGAACCCCTTTGGGATGAATGGAACACTGACTGCCCCCAGATACATCAGTAGCTGACTTTAACACCTGCACGGCTGAATGAGCACAAATCTCCACAAGCACACTCTAGAAGTGGAATCTAGTAAAATGTTTTCCAAGAAGAGTGGAGGATATTATAACAGCAAATGGGAACCATATGTGGAATGGGATGTTCGAAAAGCACATACAAATCTAATGGTCAGGTGTCTAAAAACATGTGCATCTATCCATCCATCCAAGTTTCTATACATCCTGACTCTGGACAGATTATCCAGCATCCATTTAATATTATATAGCTAGTACAAAAAGTACAGACCATGTTCTCTTTGCTTTCGTGAAAGTCAGTAGGAAGTAGGTTTTGTTTCTCTGGTTGGTTAAGTGAGGGTGTTAAAACCTCTGGTGACTGTGGTGTAGAGAATTTATAACAGTTTGTTAACAGAGTAGCTGTTTAAAAAAATTACAAAACAGATACGGAATCTGGGGAACGAAAAGGAGATATTTCCAAAAATGCCACAGTTGTTCTCAGTCAAGAACCAACGGAGAAAACCGTGGAAGCGACAGCACAGGCATACACAAGCAGACAGACGAAATGATGGAAGAAAGAAAATGCAGACAGAGAGACAGGAAATAGAAAAGATTAACAGACAGACGAAAGAAAAGACAGGCAAAAGAAAAGGCTTGTTATTGTTCGTCTTTATATTAAATAGAGAGCGGGAAAAAAACCTTAGCAAGAAAGGAGACACGGAGCCTGATCTAATACACATCAACTTTCAAAAAAAGTATAAACTTAATTATTTAAAAAGATTACAGAACATAAGAAGCAAATCAAAATAAGGATCTACTTCCCTGAATCAGATTACAACATACACTGTCTATTAATTTCTCCTGAAATGCAACACAACTTATAAACTTCAGTAACAATACACACGTCACACAACAGTTCAAAATTCAATATCACTTGATCGTCTGCACACACACACACGAAACATTTCACCTGGGAGTCGAGCGAGAGAGAGAGAGCGAGAGAGAGAGAGAGAGAGAGAGAGAGAGAGAGAGAGAGTGAGTAAAACGCTATTCCTCAGTTCAGCAGATCATGTGATATAACCGATGTCCGTTATCTACCTACACTGGCACAATAGACTGTGGCATCTATTGATCAGAGTTTCACACAAACAGGAAGTGGCCTGTGAGTAAGTCGAGTGAGAGCGCTGTGTTTGGCACAGTGTTATCAGCTTCTGCTGCAGCACAGAGAAGGCCACATTACACTGTTTAGGTCTCAGACAGATTTTAGGAACATGCTGTGTTTGCAAGATGATGATTATAAAGTGATGTTTAGAGCTTGTCAGAGAGACACATGTGACTTGGAGCAAAGGTTTCGTGCGTGTGTGTGTGTGTGTGTACGGCAATAAACTGTACATGCATAGATCTGCTGATTTTACAGCTGTTGTCAGATAGAGATAAATTGGAGATAAACGACTCTGTGTGTGTGTGTGTGTGTGTGTGTGTGTGTGTGTG